>CM024954.1:3258472-3635714 GCA_014282245.1 Rhododendron simsii
ATTGTAGAGAGGACCAGTTTTTATTTCCCAAACCAAATGGATTTCGGTCAGATGATCATGGAAGGTGTCACAAAGGTGTTGTGATAACTGATGGAGCTTGGGATATAAAGGATATGCATTCTAGTATTGGACGGGTTCTAGCAGAGGAGGAGGGGGAATTACTGGAGCAACAAGGCAGAAGTACACCCTCACTTCTTCGGCCTTTCACTCTGAATGTCTGGCTTGCTTGGATGCGATGATATGGTGTTTTGAGCACAAATTTTGTCATATCACAGTTGCTACGGATTGCAGTTCGCTGCTGGATGGAAAGAAGGCTATGAAATGGCAAGATGAACCGGTGATTCGTGAATTATGTTGTTTGTGTGATGCTATTTCTTTCGTAAGGTTAATCGTGTTGTAGTGCAACAAGCTCATGTAATAGGGTAGGATATAACAGATCTATAATCTCTGCTGCAGCTGTATCTGTTCAATCATCAAGAAAAAAAAAAACTAAAAAAATCGGACTTAGGCCCCGTTCTCCAATCTGTCTAAATGACTCGCAGTGGAGTTTTCACTACCTCTAGCTGATCTCAAGTAAACTTTTGGCAAACACTTTTTCTGGTATTCGTTTTCTCTTTAGGCTCGAACGACAGTTTCACAGCCCCAATGACACCTTCATCATCTTCATCATTTTTTGCCTTTCCCACGTCTCTGGCCCGAGCAAATAATGGCATTCGACCACGCGTTGAAGTTTGTAGTAGTGAATTGTGAAACTCTAGTGCATTGTTAAAGTATGTTGAGGGCAAAATGACTATTCTTGTTTGGGTCACTCAATGTGACACATGAGTTGCAGTTTATCTGATATCCAATCCACAATTTAATACTGAGAGATTGTTTGCCATCAACATAATCCTAATACGCAAAAGTTCATGACAAAGATGCTCTTTCACAGGGCCAGGGCAACAAAGTCAAGGATCACATGATCCAAAGATTGTTCTAGGATTCCCTTATCCTTAAAAAAAGATAAGGAAAGAAAAGATTGTTCTACGATATTTTATCATTTCCTTCGATATCAAATAAGCATCACCAAAGCTCTTCGGCGGTAACGATGATGGGCGTCTAAAGACAGATCCGTTGGCGATTTTGCAACGGGAGTGCGATCCGGTGGCGATCCTCCATCCACCCACCTCCATTAAGCGGAGTACTGGCCAATCCAACATCGGCACTGAGCGACTTTTATTGCATAGAGTATGGTACAATGCACATGCACCCTTGGCTGTCTATCTCTACCTTCTTTAATTGTAGAGAGTACGGTACAATGCACATGCACCCTTGGCTATGTCTATCTATACCTTTTTTTAATTATCTGACTTACAACCACCACCACCAAACATGTGGTGGACAAGTGAAAATGGGCCACCACCGAACCACCAACTTTCCCCCCCAGCTTTTCAGCTCCTCCCCTCAATTTCCTTTTCCTCGATCTTTTCCCGATCCAACTTCGGTTTCCGGGAAAGTCTCCACGCTATCTCCTCCACTTTTATTTTCCGGACCAGCTTACGCGAATCTTGACTATTCCTCTTTTCGACCAGGTTGAAGGTAAGTTGTTTACGCCGGAACGAGGGGATTCACGAGAGATTTCTCTCTTGCAGTCTGGCTCCAAGAGATTGTCAAATTTCGAACTCAGGATATCTGAATTTATAGTTCATCCCTGTTGTCACTTGAGCTATCCCTTAATTATCCCGTTCACTTTTCTAACCATATCCATCCCGTTCACTTTTCTAACCATATCCAAACAGGCCCTTCCACCTAATAAAGTCAAGTCGAACAGTAGTAAAATAGGAATGATTGGCTTCCATATTTTCAAAGAGCTTAAAAATAAGTTTGGCTTCTTTACCAGTAGAATTGATCTTAAACTTAAACTTGTTGATCTTAAACTTAAATTTTAATAATATGGATTGAGCTCGAGTAATTTGACTCGTTTAACAATCATCATACCAATCCTTATGTTCTCGTAGGATTTCGGACTATGCGCCGTCGTGAGGGTAGATGGGCCAGCATAGATTCATTGATCTAGGATGAAATTGTTCATTATATTGCACTAATCTAGTCGAATGCACATGAAAAAAAACTCAGATCGGACAAGTGCTTATATAATTTCAAGGATAAATGACTACTATAAAAGAGCCCCGTATACAATTTTGAGGATAAACCAAAAATGAATCATATCCAGTCCTATGACCATTCTATTTGATTAATTGAACTTTCTAAACAAAGGCTTAACGAATCTGTCTAACAAAGTACAATCATAAGATGATCAAAAAAAAAAAAAGTACAATCATAAGATTAGGTTAGGTCTAGACCCCACAAAGGGCACAATAGAAACTATTGTTGGGCGGCCTTATAGACACACACCCCTATGCACTCACCAGCGCAACATCCATATTACTGCTCCCTCCGTTCCAAATTGGATGTCAATTTTTTATATCCGTATCAATTTTAATCCCTTATATCTTTCAATATGGATCTCAAAAAATATGCAATATAGATTTTGTATTATAGTTCTCGATTAGTTTTATAATACAAAATTTCTAAACTTATGAAAAATTATTATAGATTGAAAGATATAAGTGATGAAAAATGACACAAATTTAAAAAAAATTGTCATCCCTTTTGTGACGGGGGAAGTATTATATACACAGTACGGCAGTACCAAGGTTCTGAATACCGTTTCGGACTGGGAATCGGTTATGCTAGTACGGTATGTACCGGTATCTATCAGGTACTGAGTTTCGTTTACTTATCAAAATGGTACGTACAGGCCGGTACGGAACAGTATTCACAACCTTGCACAATACTGATTATACACATAATTTATTATCGCAACTCCAAAATTATTATTGCCAAACCATTCCATTACGGACGAGAATAATTATTCCTAAGCACAATCAAACTTAGAAATGTGAATGAATATTGACGGGTTATTGAATATTCATTTCATCCAATTTTATTTCATTGTAAATTCTATTACATCGAACCAAACCAAACGTACCATAAGAGGAATTATTACATGAACCTCGCACGGTCACGTGGTGTCGTGGTGCGTGCACCGCACAACAAGGCACCATGTGGCGGTGACAAGTCCATGGTAGGGTATAATTTTGGGAAAAATTCAAAATACCCCCCAACCTATACACCCAAATTCAATTAGACTCCCAACCTTTTAAAAACTTCAATTTTACTCCCAACGTTATATTCCGTTATCAAAATGCCCCATTCCGTCCAAATTACTAACGGATTCCGTTAAACGCTCTGTTAAATAGTATTTTGATCGAATTTCGATGATCTGAGCCGCTCAATGTGTTCAAAACGTGATTTTAAGGGTACTCGAGAGATATCAGCAAAAAAAATGATCGGGAAGGGCTTCATCTGAATAGTTTTTTATTGAACCATTCAATAAAAAACTGTTCAGATGAAGCCTTTCCGATCATTTTTTTTTTCTGATTTCTCGCGAGTATCCTTAAAATCACATTCTAATCACATTGAGCGGCTCGGATCATCGAAATTCGATCGGAAAAGGGGAGGTACAAACCGAAGCAAAATTCGGACGTCCGTACTTGAATAAAATCGGGATCGATCCACATCTCCCCTTTTCCAATCGAATTTTGATGATCCGAGCCGCTCAATGTGTTTAAAACGCAATTTTAAGGTACCTTCAAGAAATCAACAAAAATGACCGGGAAGGGCTTCATCTGAACAATTTTTTATTGAATAGTTCAATAAAAAACTGTTCAGATGAAGCCCTTCCCGGTCATTTTTTTTGTTGATTTCTTGCAAGTACCCTTAAAATCACGTTTTAAACACATTGAGCGGCTCGGATCATCAAAATTCGATCAAAATACTATTTAACTGAGCCTTTAACGGAATCCGTTAGTAATTTGGACGGAAGGGGCCATTTTGATAACGGAATATAACGTTGGGAGTAAAATTGAAATTTTTAAAAGGTTGGGAGTCTAATTGAATTTGGGTGTATAGGTTGGGGGTATTTTGATTTTTTCCCTATAATTTTTCATCAACCGCTCCCGTCTTCTTCATTCGACGTTGCTTTGTCGCCACCATCACCCACTCCCACACTCTCTCTCTAATTTGACAAATCAACAAACTTCTAAAAGTCGAACGGTGATAGTGATTAGTCGAACAGTGATAGAAAATCACTGAGAGAGAGAGAGAGAGAGAGAGAGAGAGAGAGAGAAATCCTCCGCAATGGGCTCCCTCTCCGACCCCCCCGGCGAGTTTAACTCGCCGACTCACCCACCCCCGCCGCCGAGTCTCGACGAGTTCCAAAAACAAACCTCCCTAATGACCACCTGCACTCTCCTCTGGAAAGAGCTCACCGACCACTTCACCTGGCTCGAACAAACCCTCCTCACCAAATCCAACTCCCTCAGCTCCAAGCTCCAAACCCTAGACGCCCAAACCACCCACTCCCTCCAAGTCCTCGAGCATCGCGAGCTCACCATCGACGACGCCGTCTCGATCCAAGTCAAGAAAGCCGAGGAGAGCAAGTCCGTTGCTCTGATTAGCGTCGGAGATGAAAACGAAAAAGAAAACGAAAACGACGTCGTTGGTGAAGTAGATGATTCGGAGGGGTTGTTGATGAGGCTGAGGTTTTACTGTAGGAGGATGGACGGGGAAGGGATTTGGAGGTTTGTGACGGGTAGGAAGAAGGAGTTGGAGGGGATTAGGGCTCAGATGCCTGTGGCGTTGGGTGACTGCGTCGATCCAGCGAGGTTCGTGATGGAGGCTATTTCGGAGGTATGAAGTTTTTGTTTTTGGATATTTAAAGCTTATATTTCGAGCATCCATCTCCAGCGTTTACTCAAAGTTTTGACTTATATTTTGAGGAAAAACTTCACTTGATATACAACAAGCCGATGGACAACCTCAAATTTTAGAGTAAATTAGAGTAAAAGCTTCATGACTGGCATAGTTGTACATTTGAGAGGGGAAAAAAAGTAGCCTTGCAAAATTTGGGTAAATAGTGGGGTCTCCCTTGATTTGAGTAAAACTCAGTTTGGTACAGGATGGAGTCGAGAAGTGGAGTTGATTTTGAGGGCTTTTACTCGAATTTTGGGTTTGTATGAAAAAAAGGTTATGGGCTGGAGATAGAGGTGTTAGACTGGCCGGGCCAGGCCGATCCCTTTAGCTTCATGCCAACTGTGCTTTGTGCCGTGCCGTGTGCCCACTTACTTAATCGGACTGTGCTGTTTTTTAATCTTTTTGTGCCGTGCCGTGCCCTTTCGTGCCCTTCTAGAACCGTGCCGTGCTGTGCTCGTGCCCTGCCCGTCTAAAATTGTGTGTCCGTGCCAACCCGGCACGTATGACACCTCTAGCTGGAGATGCCCTAACAAAACTTAAAAGATACAGTTGCAATCAATACATGCCCTCTAGCTTATTTGTTGAAAGAACAAACCATCAATGAAAACTAGAGAGACTAAGCCTAGACTTGGAGTACCATTATCAGAACTGCAAACAACGACAATGCAGTACGAGCCCGAAAGGGCGCAAGACCACAAACCTACTATTTCTTGAAAGGTTTAATGAAAATTCGTAAGACTTGATGGAGAGATTAGTTTTCTATCTAGTAGGCCTGAGGTTTTCAATTTGATTCAAGGAGCTTCATCTCGGTCTCTCCTCTCAAAGTCAGAGTTTTACATGCTAGAGAATGGTTTCGCATTGCTTGGGTATGAATGGGAGATCACATTATAACAGGAGGACCTGTCAAATCATGGTCAAATTCCAATTAGTTTTGTGTTGGATATAAAGTTCTCATATGGTATGCCCATTCCATCTCAAAGTAAAATTTTAAAATAGTCCACCTCCACGAAGATAGACCCAAAAACAGTGGCTAGTGGCTACAAATGACAGACCTAAATGTGGCTGCACTTGGGGGCGTTAGCGAATAGTTCGAAATTGGTTGGGCATAGAATGTGAGATTGTTTAGTAACATGAGAGATCTCTCCACTCATTGCCAATTGGTTTTTGGCTGGATATAAAGTTCCGCATGACAAGGGCCATTCAGTTCCAAGTGGCCACGAAATTTGCAATGGAAAATGTCTTTGGGCTCCATGTGTGCTTGTGGATTGGCATAGAGCTAGCTTATGGTCATGCTCGGATGGTAGGAGAGTCTTGGCCACCTCTTCCTTCTACTTATTACCACAATTCAAATCATTAAAAAAACACACAACCATTCAGCTCACTAGATTAACCTTCCCTGGGGTGACATGATGACATAGAGAACATTTGAGGATTATGGTACCCGAAGGGGACACGAACTCAATCGAAACAATTCCCTTGCCTTTGTTTCAACTTGGCAGAAAACATTTTTTGTGTGTTAACACCAGGGTTTTAAATTAGGAAATGCTAACCTCAGCCCAATAGGCAAATGGTTAAAAGTGCATTGATATATGTGAACGGTTTATGGATGTCCGGAAAAGTGCATATTTGTGGAAAGTACATTGAAACTCTTAACTTTTTTTGGCATTTAGTGTGGATTATCCATGGCCTATTGGGCTGAGGTTAGTAAAACTGTTTACATAAAGGCCATTACGTATCATATCGGTCGTTACGTAATGGAATTTTGGACCTCTGATAACGTTATTTACTTAACATATTTGCCGATACGAACCAATACAGTTCAATATCAGCTGATATATGTCCGTATCACTGATATCGTTTCGTTTCCCGTGCCGAAATCTAAACCCTGGTTAACACTAACATCCTCTCTGGCTTCCTTCACCTTCCATTCTTTCCTAGTGCCTGAGTCCACTTGTTTGAGAGGACAAGAAGCTCTAGAGTGCCCAAACCTTACATTATGGCCGTTTGAGGTTTCCAAAGCCCTTCAACTCTGATCTCGTATGGGTACCCAACTACCCATACCAATATCGATCACAAAAGATTTAGACGGACTCATCTAAAAGGATAACCTACTAGAAAGAGACATGCTAATATAGTGAGGGTGTTTACCAAAAGATTTTGGATCGACCAAGTGACTAGGAATTTATCCCCAGCGTCTGCTAAGATGCTCCAGTCTTGGTTGATACTATTATGTAAGAAAGACCATTTTTTTAGTAAAAGATAAGAGATATAGCTGGTACTATATTTCTATCTTTGACCTATCTATCGAGGGGTGCTCTTATCGTATCTGTGGTGCACCGTATCGCCCTAAATCTAAGCGACAAGATTTATTGTCAGATCATTTCATGTTGTCAACTGTCAAGTAGGAACTCATTTAAAAGCTTAAGTTGTTAGAGAGGGGGAAGTTTTAGTATTTGCATTCATAACAGGTGTTTCCGGTGGACAAGAGGGCAGAAAGCAGCGATAGAGCGAATGATTTGGGCTGGGCTTGTGTTCTGATGTTGGAGTCATTGATTCCGTCCGTGGTAGACCCGTTTTTGGGGAATTCGCGGCTTCTTGTGACGCCGAGCATGAAGGAACGGGCAAAGGAGATAGCAGAGACGTGGAAGAAGAGCTTGGACCAGCGTGGGGGGATCGAGAACGTGAAGACTCCGGATGTGCACACATTTTTGCAGCATTTGATTACTTTCGGAATTGTGAAGGAGGAGGATATTGATTTGTATAGGAAGCTTGTTGTTGGGTCTGCGTGGCGGAGGCAAATGCCCAAGCTTGCTGTGTCACTGGGTTTGGGTGATAAAATGCCTGGTATGTTGTCAGCTATGTTGTTTTTGTTTTGCTATGTAATTAGAAGCCATGTTGCTTGTGTTGATTAATGTTTTCTATTACCAATACATGATGAAAGAAACCACTTCCACTTCCATGCCACTCAGACCTTGCAAGATATATATATCTTTAGGTTGTTTTTTCTTCTCAACATTTTTGGTTGCCTTGTGCGATTGCCCTGCATAAGACTGCAACACAAGTAGTTCTCAACTACGACTCGCTTAGCAACATTAGCTGTTTGCCTTTTATACTCTTACAGGGTCATGCCTTCAGTTTGCCCAGTTGATTTTCTCTCTTGGCCTCCGCCCACGTTCTACTTCTTGTGCTTTTATTTTGTATAGTGTTACCATGTGGAGCTTGCTTGCAAATCAGAATATGAAAGAGGCCGGATGCAAACATCTACTCTCAAGTGGCACACAAACTGTGTCATTCAGAATTGCTTGACAACATTATTCGATCTGGCGCGGGAGGAAGCCCAACACATTTCTTTAGGTTATTTAAGCACATATTTAATAGTAGTGTGGAAGTCTTCAAGATATGGTTAAAGGGGTAAGGTCGATGTTCGCTTTCAATTTTTAAGTCCCTATAATCCAAGACAAACTTGAACTCCAATTTCCATCTGTTGTACATGCCACAGTTTAATTTTCTAAAACCCTAAGGACTTGCGAGCATTGATTGGATGAACAGGATGAGCCAAAGAAGAATGTTGAACTTACCAACAAAAAAAGAAGTTATTCTCAGGAGGATGAATTATCTAAATGGTCCAGTTTTCAACTTTTAACTTCAGCTGATAGCACGGAGCCATAGTTTGTATCACCTTGGTTGGTTGATGGCTTGCAAGTCATCTAAAACAATAAGAAACTAAATGAACTCATGTGACATACTCCCTCCCTTCCATTTTTTTATCCATTTTGGTATTGTGGCATTAGTGGGATCAACGGCTAATAATGTTTTCATGCATAATTTTCCAACTTTTTTCACCGATCAAAAGATCTCAATCATTAAATGCACGATTGTGGAAAATGGACAAACATTATTGGATGGAAGGAGTATATTAATCAGATGGAATATTACCTAGAGAGCATCTGATTTTATGACCGAGCTCACTCAAAACCTTTTCATATCTGGGCCTTAATTTTTTATGCATATAAATTTTGCAACTCAATGAAATTCTGATTACCTTATTGTTTAATTTTGAAGTATTTGCTGTGCTTTTCCCGATAAAGTTAGAGGATAATGCTGGGGGATTAATGATTGAGTTGGAATGTTTGTGTACAGATATGATTGAAGAATTAATAAGCAGGGGACAGCAGGTTGATGCGGTCCATTTTACTTTTGAAGTTGGCCTTGAGGATAGGTTCCCACCTGTTCCGCTGCTCAAGGCTTTCCTGAAAGATGCTCGAAAAGCTGCAGATTCTATATTGGATGATCCTAACAACTCTGGCCGAGCTACGGTATTTACGCATCGTTGAGTCTTTTTTTATGTATTGATTTATAGTTTATACAAACATAACTTAATGTTACAACGTAACGTTCCTTTTATTTTTTGTCTCTGCCTTGGTGGTATGCATACTTTTTTTAGCTGGCATGGTGCCTTCTTTCTGTTTGTTGAATGGCACCATTTATTTATCTGCGACTGCTGGAAATTCTATTGAATAACATATTGTGCAACAAACCCTTCTGCAAAAAGTAGAAATGTTTTTCTGCTGGACAAAGTTTATCAGTTTAGACTTCAGAGAAAGCAATAGATGCTTTCTCTAGTAAGGGTTGTTTTCTCCCTCCTCTAGTGAGGGATTTCCATCTCGTAAGTGAGTTCTTGTTTGGTTTGGTAAGTGAGTTCTTGTTTTTCTCCCTTCCTCTCCTGCTGAAACCTTCCACCGCCTATCCCTCACCCATCAACCTCTCTCTGCCCTCCACCGTGACCCACCACCTATTCTGTTACCTTCCATCGACTCGCCGCCCCCTGTAGCCCATCATCCTGCCTTCTACTGCCTCCCGCCGCCTTCCACCATCTCCTCCTACCTTCCACTGCCTGACCTTCATAGTTTCAGAGGCTGTGAGGTTCAGTTTTGTGTGGAGTCCAGAGATAGGAGGCTCAAATCTGGATTGGAGCTTGCAGCTGCTCACAGATGGGTTACTCGCACATTTGCTACTCCGATTCGGCACCTTTTATGGGTTCTCTGTTGATGGAGGCTTTGAGAGCCTTTAGGAGCTTGACGAGGCTAACGGTTTTCCGGCTGTCTTTTCTTCTGTTTTTACATTTCTGTTTCTATTAGGTTTTTTGGTAAGCTCTGTGCCGTGGTATCCGGTACTCGCCATGGTCGCGTGGGTTTGCTGGCGTGTGCTTTCCTACATCGGCTCGCGCCAGAGTGGCATCCTATGCTTGTGGTAGTGAAGGCTTGCCGGCGTTTGTTTTCGTCTCATATCATGAGCGGACAAGCTTTTGGCTTTTGGATAACTGATCCTTGTTTTAGCTTTAGACTATTAGTTTTGCTACTTGGAATCCACGGTGCCTTGATGTTGCTGCATTGATATGATTCTGTGCGGGTAGGTGCTCGATTTCTATATAGTTGACCGGTTCTATTGGTCAAACTCTGTGTGTAGGCTCTGCTTTGCAGGATGTGCCTGGGTCTTGATGATAGAGATTAGGTATTCCTACTCTGTTGAAATTGTCTATCGTGTTAGGTTCGGGTTGCGCATTAGTTTTCCTATCTCTTTATTTCAGGTGGATTCCTGTGTAAGTGCCGTTGGGCTTATTGAAATGATATCTTTGTGATTGACTTGTCAAAAAAAGAAGCAGCAGCAGCAATAGATGCATTTTATCTCCCTATATGCCTTTAATGTACTTCTGTTGGCTCATACTTTTTTTTATTCTGCTGCACAAAATTTTGCCAGTTGAGAGAAAATTTACTCGTGCAATTCGCTGGTTCATTGCAATAGATGCATTTTAGTTAGCTCCCTCTTGGCATTCATAATCTCAAAAAAAATACTCTCAATGTATGGCTCAGAACTGTCATAGTAAACGAATAGTTCAATTTTGATATGATGATATGCTGTTTGTGGCATTTACCAACTTATTCTCTCTCATCAGAAGGGGTGTTACATGTGCTAAACTGGTGGTAATTACTTGTATTGTGCAGTATCTTGCTGCACGCAAGGAACAGTCAGCACTTCGGGCTGTCATCAAGTGCATTGAGGAGTACAAACTTGAGGCTGAGTTCCCATCAGGAAATCTCAGAAAGCGCCTTGAACAATTAGAGAAGACCAAGAGTCATGAGAAGAGAAAGCCGTCTACTGTCCCCGCCAACAAAAGAACACGAGCGAATAATGGCGGCCCAATGCCTCCTGCAAAGGCTGGTCGCTCTACGAATGCTTATGTGTCATCTTTTCCGGCGGCTCCGACTCATGTGAGGTCCCCATCACACACTCAGTACCCTGCTGCTGGGGTCCCACAGTATCCTGCTGGACCTGGCATGTATGGAAGCAGGAGTCCTCCGTCCAACCTTTATGCTTACTCACCTGAAGCCGGCCCTCATCCCTTTACTGGGTCGTATCAAGTACCCCCAATGAGCTATCCTCCTTATGGAAGCTATGGAAATGGTGTTGCACCAGTGTATCATCAGGCCTATTACCGGTAGACATGACCGGTACGATGGTGACACTGATATGTTGACCCTAATCACAAAATGTTCTAGAAAGGGTTTGTAATCACTAACCTTTTAATGGTAGCGATGTGTGGTAATCCGTAATCGTTAATCCTGACATTGTCTTCTTGCCTCTTGACTATGCTAAAAATGCTAGTTCTCTTCCTAATGTTGCTTAAACTTGTAGTACGATGCGCTTGTGGAAATTAATTCAGAAAATTTGTACAAAAAGCTCAGGGTACTATAACTGATATCGTGTTGTAGCATGATACTTCGCTGTTCTTTTTTCCTGATCCCTTTGTTTCTTTGATTGTTGGGTAAGATGAACCAATGCCGCCCACGTGATGCAAAGCTTGAACTTTGTTCGAGTTGGATTGGCTGCTTTCTGTGATAATTTTTGCATTTACGAAAACGGACACGCTGGAAGATTGTATTGGACTGTCCTAGTTGCCAATGTGCCGCATTAAGCAGGTTAACATAGTTTGCTGGAGGGCTGGAGGGATGTGCTTTACCAAACTTTTTGACTGAATGGTGAAGTGGTTGGAATTGAGTTGTGGGACTGCAGGTGGTAGTGGACAGGTTTTAAGATCAGAAGGCCTCTGCTGAAGCAAGCATGAAGCCTTGATGTGTTTCAAAAAATCTGGGAAAACATCTTCAATACACAGCTCCGGACACGCCCGTGTCAGGACCCGTAAGATGTATGCGGATCCATGTGCATCTAACGTTTCCTGACACAAGTCTCAAAATTTATGTGTTCTTTTGTTATAAAATGGTGGTTGCAGTTGAGAGAGTAAAAAAGACTCGGAGGATCTTGTTGTAATCTTCTTTTTACAGAGCATTTTCACTTACCAAGCTATCAATTTCAAATACGTGAGATCTCTTTATTTTGAAACAACTGACAAGCTCTAAAAATGAACGATTTCAATCATGATATTATAGCGAAAAATGTCTTGTTTTTGTTTTTTGCTATGCGATAACAGATGATATTATAATTCCAATTAAAGAGTACATCAATATGAAAACTCGTCCTTAGACAAAGGTCTAAAGACCAAGTAACTATAATGGAGGGTGTTCATCGCACAAGTCGGGAGAAAAACTCACGGCTAGGAACCGGAGAGAAAAAATGTCTGTTTTAAGGCCAACGAAATCATCAGAGCTGTTGGCGACCATATCATGGCCTATTTTACCCTATGGTTTATAGGTAAACTACCTTTCTTTCCATAGTCCTGTTTCTAGTTGCCACTGAAATCCAAGAGAGAGAGGGATAGAGAGAGGGAGAGATCAGACAAAACCCATCACTTCTCAACTGAATGTCAGGCTAAAACCTCCGTGTTCTCGTACTTCTATCTACACTTTGATTCGTTATCCGGATTCAAGTCTCACTATCTCGTTCATTTCGAATTTTCCAGGAATTCGCGCAAACCTTTTTCGCATACCAACTGTTCGATAAAATGCTTCTTAGAACAGTACCATAGACACTAGACCCACTTCACACCTATCTCCCACCCCAGTTTCACAGTTCTCAACTCCTCAATCAGTTAAAAGACTCCTTCATTCTTTGTATCGGAATCCAAATGACATTAGTTTTCTCAAGAAAATGCACTACATTCCCACCAGTAGTGAATTCTTGTT
This sequence comes from Rhododendron simsii, assembly GCA_014282245.1. Classification (NCBI taxonomy): domain Eukaryota; kingdom Viridiplantae; phylum Streptophyta; class Magnoliopsida; order Ericales; family Ericaceae; genus Rhododendron; species Rhododendron simsii. Next base: position 3,271,468 of record CM024954.1, read on the forward strand.
CTCTTTCAAGAATCCTTTGTTTTTCTTCTACTACATCAACCTTTCTAGATAATGAAAAGAATGAAGCAACCCAATTATCTTCAGGTAAAGAAAAGGGAGTTGCTTCTGGAAAAGATAGGAATGGGGTTAATCTTTCGTCGTTCTTTTCGCATGGTAGAGCCCATTTGGAGGCTTGCCGAATTGAACTTGTAGACGATGATTCGTGGCGGGTTTCCTCGGGTTTAGCCGAGGCGTGGAGAGGAACAAATGTTGCATTGGAAAGGAAGGGTTTGGTTAAGGAAGCAGTTGATGAGGTGGTTAAGTATGATCTGGATTTTGATGATGTTGAGGATATGAGGATTAGGGGAAATCTTTTCTACAAGATTGATAGGGATTCCAAGGAGTTTGAAGAATATAGTTTCGACTTCCATCGTAGGAAATCGTCGAAGAATAAGAATGAACGGAAAGAGAGTGAAAAGAAGAAAGGCTCACATAGTAAGTTGGCTTCTGGAGTTGACAAATCATTGAATAATAGAGAAGAGAGAAAACAAATCAGAAAGAGGGAAAACCAGATTGCTAACTTGGCTTCTGGAGCTGAAAAGTCCTTAATGAATAGAGAAGAGAGAAATGAGTTCAAGAAGAGGGAAAACCCAAGTTCTAACTTGGCTTCTGGAAGTGGAGGACTATCCCAACTTGTTACAAATGAAGCCTTTAATAGTACAATTCAAGAAATGGAAAATGTTTGTGTTGGGAAGAAGGTGAGGACTCTCACCTTCAATCAGATCACAGCTCCTTACCATGAACCGTTTTGCTTAGACATTTACGTGTCGAAAGGATCGGTTCGTGCCTGCATTATTCACCGGGGGACTAGCAAGGTTGTTGCTGTGGCCCATTCGATATCCAAGGACATGAAATTTGACCTGGCATCGAAAAAGGATGCGACAACTTGTGCTGCAGTGGGAGAAGTTTTGGCTCAAAGAGCCTTGGCTGATGATATTCATAATGCGGTTTACACGCCAAGGAAAGGGGAGAAATTGGAGGGGAAGATTCAGATTGTACTGCAGTCTATAATTGATAATGGGGTTAGTGTGAAGGTTAAGATCAAGCAGAGAAAACTAAGGAAAACTGGTCACTTACCTAATTCTTAGGAATCATGTTTCACCGGTTTCTGGGAAAAAGTTGGTTTCAAGTAGAGGAGGAGGAAGCAACATCAAATGGCCAACTTCAATGGGAGTTTTTAGCTGGGAAGTGGATTTCTAGAAAATAAAGGAAAGCCTATGCAGTTTGCATTTTCGCCTACAAGACTGGAGAAAGAAGGGGAAATACTCATCAACAAGAAACATTCTGATTTGTTGTCCATTTTCATGCACCTAAGAAGAAAAATGGTTTATGTTCAGAAATCTGTTTATTGGTTTGGTCGTTTGGGTTTGCCGATTTGTGGTTGTTTCAGTGAAGTATGTGCTAAAGGACTACTTTGTTGGGTGTTTTTTGTGGTTGCCTGTTCTATCATACATGTAGTTGTGTATTTTTGAAGTATGGATAAATGAACTGAAATCCTTTTCTACTACTAGTCCATTTTTACCTACCAGTCATTGTACTCTATTGAACTTATACACAAATCTTGCCTTCTAGGTTTTACAATTTTGATCGAACCGATATAAACTGATAAATGGAATGAACCGATATGTGCAATCAACAGAAAAACTCATTGATACATTTAACCCGTTCAAGGAGTTATATTTCACCGATCAAGGAGCGGTATATAGAGGGTGATATATTGGAACATAGTAATGGTAACGACAGGTACCACTTATCCCACGGCTTCATCCTTGAATCCTTCTTTTAACTCATAAACACAATAAAACCAACTTCAAATTCCAAATTTCAAATTGATCAGAATTCAGACCGAACCCGTATACCAATTGGTCCCATTCCGAGGAACCAGCTCAATACACATGGTGTGTCCACTGTCACCAACAGTGCTCCACCAGCAAACAAGTTTTACAGCCCACTTTTCCCTCCTTTCCGCCACTCTGCATTGTGTAAATGAACTAAATTCCAGAAGTTGAAACTATTTTGCATCGAGTGATTCTTATTGTAGTACTAGTGGGCTCTCTCTCTTATTAATGCACGGAGACAGAGCAATCGTTTTTTATCGAGCAAATATTCCGCGTTCCCGGAGTACCACGTAGCGGCAAATTATGTGGTAGAGACATTATCATTCACTTTCCATAGGTAAATGGTATCATGTGACGCACATTATGTGGTGGCTATCTTTTATCTTTTATTTGCGAGAAGTATCACGTGGCAATGCCACCCGGTACTCCAGGAGTATCCAATAATCGCGGATCGTACTTTATTTCATGGAGTCCCGACGAAAACATCCGTATCATGTTTGAGTTGATTGAGGTGACCCATCAATGAACTGACAATCTTTTGGGTACATATATGATTGGCTTCTTTTTGTGATATTCCACTCATTTGATTAGACCTCATGGGCACAAACAATGCTCTGCTATTCGTACCATCTTGGACATTTCTCTTGTTTCTACTTATAATTTTCAAGAGATGAAGCATATTGCTCTTGTTTATGGCAGAGCTTCAAAGTCAGAAAAAAAAGGGGATGGAATTTGTGACAGTTAATCTTTAGGGTTTATCGTTTTTCTAATTTCTTCCTTGGCCGACCTCGGCTGTTACTCGGTCCCCGTTCCCCGGCGTGCATCGCAATCAAGCTTTGGATTAAGCAAGCTTGAATCGAAGGTTGCTATGAGGCTTCAGTAAATTGCAATTCTCAAAATTATACTGACTGTTTAATGTTTTTCAAGATGAACCAGATACAATCATACTTGTGTACCGTTGTTCGACTAACTTGATCTTTTGCTCGAATAACGTATACTCGCCGTAGACCTTTTCCGATCCAATCATGAGAATCCCATTTACACTCAGGCTGCGTTCTTATAAACTTAACTTAAATCTGAGAGTTGTCTTTATTTGAATTTTTTTCGCATTTGTTAGTTTTACGTCAGACTTTTGTGGGTTATCGACTTTTGTGGGCTATTGATTTGTGTTGACGAGAGGAATCGGAAAAGAAAAAGTACCTCTCATCGAGACGAATTAATAACCCACAAAAATTTAGCGCAGAACTTGCAAATGCGAAAAAAAAAACTCAAATAAAAAAAAACCTCTCAAATTTAAGTTAAGTTCATAAGAACGCAACCTCGAACCACCAAGATACTACTGGCAAAGTAATCAACTTTAAATCCACCCCAATGAGCTCTATCTCATGCAATTATTTTCTCTTCCCTATAACGTGACAGAAGCCATCTTCTTTTTAATCAGTGCATTGTACTTAACAAGGTCTCTTTCACAAAGCAGGTGATGATTTAGTTGATTCATGAATCATGGATGTCAATTGTTCATGACGTGTTGCAAAAGGTGCCTTGATTGTCAATAAAGATGACCTTGAGAAAATCTTAAAAAGTCATTGGCTTTATCGTTAAGATTTGGTTAATAATAGACACACACAATCAACAGCTGAATCTATCTCAATGATTTATTTGGTCTTTCGATGCTGTTATCTGTTTCTAGGAACTGGTCTTGTAGGTGTAGTGCACAATTGGAGCCGTCCATCTCGACTGTCTTTTGCTAAGATGAAATCTGACCCATTGATAGCCGAGACGGGGCTCAAATTGTGAACTATGCCCTCAAACAAAAAGTTTTTTTTAAATCATATTTTTCGTGGTTAATCTTACACACATCCGCAATCCAAATACAGCCGATTGAAACTCCAGCGCAAGCACGGCCCCATTCATGTTCAATAGCTACTAGTAAAAAGAAAGACTGCAGCAATGAAGATCAAGGAAAAGTAAAGAATTGATAGAATGTTTAATTTTCTTATTTCCCACGAAGGTGAGTTTTTCCTCAAAAATTGTCTTGCAACATTTTCCAGGAAAAATACATTTTGTTTCTTTTACTCCACTTCACTTAAAATTTCTCAGAAATAATTTTCTTGCACCAAATTCTTGAAGTATATATCATGGTCATGTTTGTGATATTTTTGTCTACCTTTTTTTTTTTTCTTTTTTTCCTGCATCTCCTCTTGCATGCTCGAGTTCTATGAGTGGGTACTTACAATTTATCTTGTATCTGCATGCGTCCACCCCACTCTACATCTATATCTATATTTACAATACATATAACAAGGATATAGTCCACTTGGCATTATCTCTTTTTATTAGAAAATCAAAAAAAATTACATAAAAATTCACATAACCCTCTTCACTTCTCTAGCTCATCTTATAGGAGTACTTTTCTTCCCTCCACGGTTCCTTTTTCTCAAGTCAACCATTTATTGCCGACGACTGCTTCCCTGATGATCATCTGAGTCCCTTTTCTATGACTGATCTAGTGTTCCGGTGCATGGCACGAGTACCACGCTTGTACACACACACATATAATATACGGGCGGTTCCAGGGACCCTTAAAAAAACCCTTCAAATCTTAATCTCATAGTTCTCGGTCAAATTTTGATGATCTGAGCCGCTCAATGTATTCAAAAAGTGATTTTAAGGATGTCCGCGGTAAATTGGCAAAAAAATAACCGGAAAGGGCTTGATTTGAGCAGTTTTTTATGGAACTGTTCAATAAAATTCAATAAAAAACTGTTTGGATTAAGCCATTCCCGATCTTTTTTTTTTTTTTCTGATTTCTCGCGAGTATTCTTTAAATCACGTTCTAATTACATTACACACACATCTAAATGATGATAAAACGTGAGTACAAAATAGTTAGGTGTTCATCAAACTAATAAACATTTCTCCATCTTTGATTAATTAGTTAGGGTTGTAGTGACTAAGAAAACAATATATATATACTAGCTTGTAACATGCGCATGGGCAACATCAAAGATTCCTTGATAGTATCTTTTATTTCTTTTGTTTCGGCCTTATGCGACCAACTCACCACATTGGGCCTCACCTTAATCCGGATTTTGTCAGAATCATGCCTTTAATTAAGTTTGCAAAAGTTACCACACACATGCATTGATACGCTTCTTAATTATTATTTTACTTAGCGGACCGTCGTCTCAACGTAACGCACAAAATAACGGTCAAATTAATTCTTCATCAACTACGAATCCGGATGTCGATCGTGTGTTCGACTTTTGCCGATAACACCATGTCTTAGTAGCTGCGAAAAGATGCACAAGTGGGTTATTATGTTCGTCAGATTTACGATGCCTTTTGAAATTGATCAATGCGGTCCGATCAGAGGCGGCTTCTCGTGTCTTAAGAAAGAAAAATAATTGACACTTTTGAGCAAGAAACCCACATTCCCGGCCGGCAAAAATGTTATCCCAAGGAAAGCTTAGATATTAGTAATACTAATGGAGACAACATATCCAGAGTAGGTATGCTATTAAGCTACCTAAACCAACTAACATTGTTACGTTAAGAATTAAGAGAGAGAGAGAGAGAGAGAGAGAGAGAGAGAGAGAGAGAGAGAGAGAGAGAGAGAGAGAGAGAGAGAGAGAGAGAAATTCCTTGGTTTGGTGTAGTGGTTGGTGTCTTTATTGGATACTCTTTGTTTGTCCCCCTTCTTGTCAATACAAAAATAAAAACTAAAAATGGAGTAAAAAACTCACCTTTGCTTAATTTCTTTAATAGTACCAGCAACCAATGCAAGACAAAAGAAATTTTAGTGGGTTTTCCTCCTCAATGCTGGCTCCTGTGTTACTTTAATGGGGAATTGACGGTTAAATTGTCGGATCGGGAATACAGTAGGTTATAAGCTCTAGACAGTAGTTTTATATATGCACTTGAAATTTTTCAATTTGTTGGGGTTTGTGAAACATAATTCGATCGGTATGGTATGTCCTTCGCTAACTATTCGAGGTTCGGCTTCATTCGAGAAGCTTATTCGCTCCTTAGACTCAAATTAATGACTCATAATCTTGCGAACATGTTTACAAAAGTAGTTACTGTAGAGAACCTGAAGGCTTGTTCTATTTATGTTGGACTTCAAGCTTAGAAGGCAGGAGGAAATCTCACACCAGCATTTTGTGATCAGATGAAGGTGCCGCCGACAACGAGGTGTAGCGAATCAGTTTTCAAGTGAGAGACTGTTTTGGTTTGTGAAGTCAGATTCGGTTTAATTTACACAATTGAAAACCACATAAAATCTATATATGTGTCTCTGTTGGTTGTTTATTTATTTATTTATTGTTTCTTCATGCGTCGTGTATGTTGTGATTTGACCGGTTTCTCTATGCAATTTTCATGTCATAAGTTGCTTAAGGTTGTGTTTGGCTCATGGGTTACAAGAATTCTTCTTTTCTCTCCTATATATACAAGAATGAAGTCCTTTTTAACCTCTATTTTCGTAACGCTTTGTATTATCGCCGTCTCATTGAATACTCAGTGTTTAGTTTCTTATTTTGAGACCATCATTCATTACGGTGAATAAAATCTTACCATATTGATACAAAATAGAGAAAAAAATTTGGTGATAATCTTCATCCAACAAGTATGAAGATCATAAAAGTGTCTAAAAAACTTATCCAAAAAATATCTCGAAAAGAAAAATCAATAGTCCACATCATTTTGAGTGAATTGGACCCTTAATTTCCATTGTCGGGTTGTCTAGCATTGCTCAGACCATAAGTAGGTGGATCCAATCAGCCATGCACCACATTTCCTATGATAGCTACTCCGTCCCCAAAAAGTTGATGGGTCCATACTACATATTAGGTTTGGTTGTCATGACAGATGACAAGTGAGTGATTTACTTCCTCAACCGACTCGACAACCAATTGAAGAATTCTTCGGACCACTAGAGCTTCACTTGTTCATCATCTTCGAGACTCCGAAATTGTTTTGAATGTGCGTAAATTGGCCAAGGTACTCGACAATTAATATTGCCAAGAGAATTAGAACCCATTAGGCACCACATAAGATTTATGCCAAACCCTGTTATGGGACCAGATGTAGGCAGGCCCCCGGCCCTCAATACCTAGTACATTGGTTGTCATGACAAGTGAGTGATTTACTTCCTCAATTGACTCGACAGAGTGATTTACTTCCTCAATCGACTCGACAACTAATTGAAGAATTCTTCGGACCACTAGAGCTTCACGTGTTCATCATCTTTGAGACTCCAAAATTGTTTTGAATGTGTCTAAGTTGGCATAGATACTCAACGATCAATATTGCCAAGAGAATTAGAACCCATTAGGCACCATATAGATTTATGCCAACCCCTATTTATGTAGGGGTGTACTACAAGGGCTGCAATGCAGATCACAACTGTCCAGCAGTTTTAAAACAATCCTGGAAGAGTTTATTTTAAATCCGAACAATTGAAAGCACGTTTGGACAGCTGTGATGTGCACTACATGGTGCGGTTCCTCATCTGTACTAAGTTAGAACCTTTGGACCACAATACCAAATTAAGGACCCCAATATATTTTGTATTTTGTGAATCTGCAAATGAAACACGGGAAATGATTCACACTCTCCTTTTATCTTCATGGATTATTTTTCTTGTCTTTATCTATGTGAAATTATCAAATTGCCCTTCCCATATAAGTAAAAAATGAATGTAGAAGCAAGGCTAGCTTAGAAAAAAAAAGGGAGTGCTCGAGAATAAAAGAGGAGTGTGAAAATTACTTCCCATCAAACATTAAGACGTTATATAAGCATTTCCCAAGAAGATTCGACCAAAAAATCTCATAGTAAACCCTACATCTTTACAATACATTACTATTACACAATAAGTTAGAAAAATTACATGCACCGAGGCCACGCCTCCCTTGGTTTTGTCATCTCACAGAGCTTTCCACTTTTGTCTTGTGGGATGGAACACTTTTCTTCTCACCAAAAACAAAGGACAATTCCACGGGCAAGCCACAAAAGAAAGAACAAAGAGAAAATCACACTAATATATGGCTCATTAATTGGTTTTACCGGCATCAGTTGGCTCCTCAAAAATTTCAACTGTAGCAAATTCGGCCTCCGATTGCCTCCCAGTTCGCACCAAATTGAGAAAACCGAAGACCGTTGTCCGAACTTCCGTTACCGAGCAGCTCGCAAGCACGAGTCACATGGGCCAAAGTAATGTGCAGTCTCAAGCTGAATATGCCATGTTAGCTTGCAGAACTTTTGCGTACGGCCGGACTTCACCCTCTTTCTGGTTACGTAGTTTGCTAAAATGCCTGGTGGAAGAGTCCCCAAGTAATCTGAGCCTTTAAATTGAACTCCCACTTCCTCAGACAAGAATTTTTTGTGGGGCATTGACAAAACAACTTTAGCAGACATGCATGTGGTCAATCACATGATGTACAGAGTCTACACTTATGAGTTACTCACACATTAGAGCAAGCAAATAACTTCTCGTAATTAGAGGGAATTCTTCCGAAACTCTAAGAACACTTTACTAGCAATTTGAATCAAGCAAGGAAATAGCTTCTCGTAATTAGAGGGAATTCTTCCGAAACTCTAAGAACACTTTACTAGCAATTTGAATCGGACGTGACCAACTTCTGACAAATTGTGGACGACCACCATCATTCGTCTAATTTGACGCAAAATATATAAAATTAAAGCCCAACGTGCAATACCTAAAAGGAAGAGGACCAAGTGAAACCCGAGGAAAACATGAAGGGCTATCCGTATATATAACCTACCCAAAAGGCAAAAAGGAGAGGGAAAACTTTACAACTGCCGTGAAACGGCGGCACTACGGTGGCTTTCGGGTTCCCGGCGACAACTACCGGTCGAATTCGACGACACGAGCGAAACCAGAAGGTCCGAAAAAGCCCCGAAAATGAACTCGTGGGTGTGTTTCGGGTTTAAAGAGAGATAACACAAGAGAAGTTCGTGCAAATAGTCCCAGTCAGCCTTCACGTCGAACAACTGCCGTGCATCCACCATTTCCTGCATCGACCGCCGGAAATCCCAATACGGGTCGGGCGAGTCTGTATCCACAGCGACTCCGCCTGCGACCAGTGGGTTCGGGTCGGGGTCCAAGTCCGGCGATTCCGTATCAATGGCGACTCCGCCGGCGACAAGTGGGTCCGGGTTATGATCCGGGTCCGGGACGACAATGGAGTTGGAGTGACCGGGGGACGGGAAGAAGAAGCGGTGGGAGGCGAAGAGGGCAGCGAAGTCGGGAATGGAGAGGTGGGGGTCGGTGTTGTCGGAGGAGGAGTCGGAGGAGTCGGAGAAGAAGGAGGAGGTGGCGGAGAGGTCGGAGGCGGCGGCGGCGGTGTTGGGGAGAGGATTATTGAATGTTTTGGCTAATGGGGTTGGTGGCTGAAGGGTGGTGTCATCTTGTTGTTGTGAAGGTAGGGGTGGGGGTAGGCATGTGGGGAAGCACTTGAGTTTTGAGAGGCAGAGGTAGAAGTGTTTCCATAAGATGTTGGACATTGTCCCTTGCAAAGGGGAGAGAGAGAGAGAGAGAGAGAGAGGATCTTACATAGGATTTGTGCTGTGTGTATGGTTTCACTGGTTTGGTAAGTGTGTTTTTATATCACTCTGGGCTGGCATACATGTATAGTTGTGGGTAAAGTTCTATGGCCGAAAATGATTTTCTTTTCTCACTTTTTCACCATTTTTTGCTTCTTAAAAGAGGACTCCAATTATCCAGATATACCTGGACTTAAATTAGGGGAAAGACAGGATAAGTGTTTTCAAAGTAGGTTGCAAACAAGCCGAGTCGGGTTCAAGTTTTAAGGTGTTCAAGCTCGGTGGAGATATTGATCAACGAGCTTCTACACACGAGCTGGGCTTATCTACACGAGTTGAAGTGCGAGTAACTCCAGCACGGCTTGTTACTAAGCGAGTCAAAATTCTATTCTAGCTTATTTGTTTACTAAACAAATCAAGCCGAACCGAGTCGAGTCGAGCCTCGAGCTGCTCAAGAACAGCTTGTTCGGAGCCCTCTTTCCAACTACAAGATTCTAGTTCGACCTTCTTCAGGGACAGTCTTTTAGGAATTGTCACGAGTGCTTCTCGTGTAGTCTCTAGTCCCGGCGTAGGTGACTTGCTTTCTTCCCGCACTTTTGTTTTTGGTAAACCTGATGTGCCCTTGCTTCAAGGGCAGCGCATGCCTGTTCAAAAACCAGAGAAAGAACAATTAGGCCTTCACAGGCTTCACTGGAGCACGCCATGTACTTTGAACAAAGGACCCCATGTCCTCATGTATCCCTCAAGATTAAGTTGATAGTACTGTAAATAGCTAAGGAACAAAAGCTTATTTGTACTCGAGAGATAATTGACAATGGTATCCCTCTCAAACGTTTTTAGTACCGGACATCTCTGCGTTCTTTAACTACCTACTCATCAGAAAGACTACCCCATCGCTCAACAGCTCACCGCCGTCTCGATAATCAATGATTTAGATTTTAAAAGAAATTCAAACACTTTTGAACCATAGCGGTGGGGAGAGCGGTGGGCATAGTATTTTTGCTACTTTTATGTGGGTTTCAAACTTGCATTCTTTTCACATTTTTTCCTACGGTCAAGGATATCTGAGTTAGCTTATGCGCAGTTTAACTAATTTTCTCTTTAATTCGATCAAAGAAAGACTATTGATGCGTAACTAGAGAATTCACAAAAATGCAACCTGACCCGGAAATCGAGCCCTAATTGATTGTATGGAGAGGACCACCCAACAGGAGTAACCTTGGACTGACTCACTTTCTTTTTATGCCTATACCTAACTGTCCTTCACATACACAGGTGTCTCACAAGGGAAAAGGGTCCCCACTTTGGTTTTCAAAATGTTGCAATTAGGTATCTTTGCTTAGTACTTCTACATATGAAATCAATTACTCTATTTTTTTTTGGTAATGCAGAGTGTTTTCGAGCCAGTTTGCGCGCACCACGTGATTAAATCTCTGCGGCCCTCACTAGATATGTTAAGAATTAGTCCATTTTTTTTATAACTTCGTCAGTAAATCTTTGTCGATCAAAGGATGACATACAATTAACTACTTATCGCTTTGTTAATCCGATCGATTAGCAAGTGGTTAGTGAAAAGAGTCAACTAAGATAGAAATTAACCTTTTTGAGAGATTTTTCTTATTATCTAGCTTGCAATAAGGCAAGAATAAGCAACGAAACAAACAAGCCCTTGGAAGGGTTTTGGCACCTTCCCCATCCTAAGCTGTTAATTCCAGTACGGAAATTCTATGGACACACTCAAATTACCGGGACCTTGCGTGGTTTATCTTTCTCTGTTATCGATTACATCAAGCATGTATCAAAATGAAATGAAATGCAACGCTCCCCTACGATTTTGAAAGTCATATTTTGATTGAGTCAGAACTATTTTCACAGCAATATTCCTTCTCAATGAATATAAATCAAAGCATCTGTGAGAAATCCATCCTCCATTTTGTTTCAATTTGGACAATATTCAAAGCTAAAAATGTCTTATTTGGGGCACCATTCTTTATTCATAGCCGAAAATGCATTTTCTTTATTCTTTATTGGTCTCCATGTATAATTCTGATATTAAAAAGAAAAAGAGACAGAGATAATGAAAATTTTGAACCACGGGTACCCATAAGGACGCTCTTGTCTCCATCTTTGGTTTACATTACGTGGTTCTCCAAATATGTAGTTGAGTCTATCACTTACACCAATTTTCACTACATATCGATCCTATGAGGAATGAAGTACAGTTGCATCGCTATGTATAGTATAACATTTACAACATCAAGTTTACACATCACTAACTATCGTAATAGTCCGGTAAAAGTTTCGGGCCACTACCTCCAGACTCCTATAACCTGAATGGATAAGTCGAATCCCGAATGCTCAGCGTAGCACAAATCAAACCGAATCAGGCTTCATGAAATTCAACTGCAAGTTGCTAACACCTTTTGAGCCGTTTGAGATTCTACTATTTATGAGTACTTGTCAGTATCTGGTTTCAAATTTTCCAAAGCAAAAACATTCTTCTCATGTTCCATCATACTAACAGTTGCCCATGCTTTAATCTTCTCCCCCAACTGAAAATCCATCAATGCCAATGATACTCCCTAACCGAGAAGGAATGGGAACCCGTACAAAACCCATCAATGCCAATGATACTCTCTAACTTACAAGGAATGGGAACTCGTAATTATTTTTTCCCCAACAGCCTGGGCCAACTTGCATAGACCTCGACTATTTTTTTCTTCGATCTGCTCAAAAGCAGGTCATTCACGTCAGGATCAGGAGATTCACAAGAGATTTCTCTTTTACAACCTGACCCCAAGAGATTGCCAAATTTCGAATTGATCAAGATGTCTTAAGAGTTTTCAGCTCATCTGCCTCTTGAGCTACCCCTTGGGTTGAAGAATGTGGGAACCCGTACCATGGGTTATGTTATGTTCTCACTCTACCAAAACAGTAAGAGTAAGAATCAGAGAAAGTTTTGAGGACCTAAATATCAGAAAATATTTTGTATTTTTGATACAGGCCTAATACGATACGGGAAAAGTTTCCGAAAAAATATTCTAGAAAGAAAAATAAATAGTCCAGATTCTTTCTAGAACATTTTTCCGAAAACTTTTCATAGATCCTATCATTTTTTCGATAAAGAAAGGTCGAGTGCCTAGCTAAAGTCCAGGTAATTATTAAATTGAATGGGGCCTTTGGTGACTGGTATTCTTAAATTGAAGAAAGCTTTGTACACAAGTGGCCTTTGGTGACAAGTCTTAAAATACAGAAAACTTTGTACTTTAGTCCTATTACAAAACTCTGTTTTGCAGGAGATTTCTCAAATTCAAAATATTCCCGTATGTGTCAAGTTACTATATGCATATTACCCATGCAAGCACGGATCGAGGGGCGGATGGGCAGAAACAACCCTCTGCGCCAAATTTCCAAATAATCCAGCTACTAAGAAAAAAAATTAGTCGGGCCGAGCGAAAAAAAGAAAAAAATTAGTCAGGATGTATGAAATATGAGTTCATCCGTCCAAAATTAATTCAAATTTTCCTGTAATGGAGACAAACTATTACAGTATTTTTTGTCAAGCATACTGTTAATTGTATCTCGATTGTTAAGGAGACACTCAAACTATTACAGTGTCAAGCATACTGTTAATTGTATCTCGATTCATAATGCTAAAATTCTAGGTCCCTCGGAATCTCAAAGCGCTTGTCATGTCTTTTCAACATCGCTCGCTCGTCCAGGTCTTCGCTCTGCTTATGTTCTTTCCTCACAAATGGGATGATTTTCGATAGCTTGAACATTTTTGTTTGTTTCTTACCGAAGAGCGGGTCAAACACATCAAATAGTTCCATTTTTCTTCTTGTTCATCAACCGGTAATCAAGACTCTCCTTGCTTGCAAGGGCGACCCTTGAATCACTAATTGCTTCCACCACAGCCCTAAGTTAAAGCAAGCGTTGCAGTCGCTTTAGGCTCTCTAAAAAATTTAAATTTTAAGGGCTCCTCATATTTTAGTACCCCTAGGTATCTTGGAATATTTGGTTATTGTGGAAGGTTATTTCTTATTTATGAATACTAGTATTTGTTCTTGGAAAGGTAATTTACCTACTTAAATTTTGTTCATTAAGATTTCGAAAAGGGCCTCCTTTTGGTTTTTCCTTTAAGCCTCCAAAAAGTCAGAACCAGCTCTGCCTTGATAAGTCATATTAGCAACCCAATGGACTCCTCCAAAAAGTCAGGACCGGCTCTACCTTGATGAAGTCATATTAGCAACCCAATGGGCTCCTGTCCCAACTTGTAACTCCTATCCTCCCCATGTGAGAGACCAGGGTTCGAGCCCCGTCGCGAGCGTTTGAGATTCTAACCTACTAACACTTGCTACCTTGCTGCCCCGCTGATGTATACAAATATTGGCAAAAAAACGGAGTCATATTAGCAAAAATACACACAGAGAAGAACAAAACTAACTGCATGGAAGGAAAACACAAGCATGCAATTTCCCTATTAGGCCTTTGTTAATATTTACACATCTTCAAAAAAGACAGAAAGACCCAATCGAACTACCATCCCACATGCTAAAAAGATTTCAGGTAAGAAACCAGACATCCAAAAGGAGTAAAACTATATGATTTTACATTATGCTCCAAGACGGCAAAACATAGTATTACCTACTTATGTCACACATATATAAGTATATACAGCATTCTTTTGCTAATTAAACATCCACCTCAAGTAGTAGTAGCACCCTCGTTAACCCTAGCGGCTGCCGTCACGGACGCGGCCACTCCTCCTGGATTTGTGGTCAAGTTGGGGTTGCTCCTCAGCTCCGCGGTTACCACTCCTTCCGCATCATCCCTTGTCGCTACCTTATCTGCCGGCAACCTCTCAGTTGCACCCTGCGCGCGTTACACCATCCACGGTAGAAATGATCAAGTACTTCGAACAAATTAAAGAAGTTCAATGTATTCACATTGACCATTTCTTATACACTAAACCCCCCATCAACCATCATTTCATGCAATATGTGTTACCTATAGATCAAATTACGCTAGAGCTACAATGTTGTTGTACTCGATTAACTACAAGCAAAATGACCGCGCACGCAGATTTCTGCGCACAGACCTAAGTACTCGACGCACACGATCCATGCATTGTTTTCTTTTGGTGTGACTCGTGTAGGGTTTGCAACACTATCTGTTTTCGAATTTGTGGACACAAATTTGTGCGCATAGACATTCTGATGAGCCCGTGGGGTTTGAAAAATCTTACAGTGAGAACATCAGCGAGCTTGATTTTGTTCTCTTCCCGATGCAACTCGGCATTGAAAGCCGCAGCGGATTGGGCCGCAGCTCCAACTCCATCGGGAGCTATAACGTTGGAGCCTGTTGCCCTAACCTCCGCGGCCTGAATCGCGGCGGCATCGCTCTGGTCCACGGGCTTGTTTCCGGCTGTAGCTAAAGCGGCCTCGAGTGCTTCCCCTATGGTTATTTGAGCCTGGACCACCGCCGCTCCGGCGGATGTTGCCTGTACTTCTGTGTACTGATACACTTGTCCCAAGACCTATAACAAATCAAGACGTTTTCTTTCACTAGCACCATTGTAATTAGCTTCCTTTTTCTTTTTCTTTTTCTTTTTCTTTTTCTTTTTCTTTTTGTTTTACCAAAGATCATTTAAAAATACATGGAGATAAATGAAAAGGATTTTGATTTTTGCGCTTTATTTTTTTACTAATTACGCTTCACTTTGTTCACGAAATTATTAGATTTTGATTTTTGCGCTTTATTTTTTTACTAATTGCGCTTCACTTTGTTCACGAAATTATTAGTAACTTCACGTTAAAAATAGAATGTCACCAGTAAAAAGTGGAGCGCGAAAATCAGTTTCCAAATGAAAAATGAATTAATTAAGATACTAAACAGGCATCTCAAGATTATACATGGTCTTTAAATTCGGATGTCTGGAGCCATGGTGAATTTGCAGACTTCGACTAATCTCGAAAGTCAACGACTAGATAAACATTTACGGGTGTTTTGACTTAAACATTAAAACGCTCTCACGAGATAGAGAGAGTATTTGAGAATAAAATCTCGATATGCCGGTTTTCGCTCGATTCAAAATTTTTTTTTTTGCTCAGCAATTCGCTCCATTCAAAATTACCACTCATTTATTTAATAACTCAAAAAATAGAAATATTCAACGTGGATTATTCAAAATTCAGTTCCAAATTCCATTCCCAACAAACTATTTAGCAACGTTACTCTTTGAAAAACTACCACAATGATTTGTTTTGATCTGCGAAAGTTTATATTCTTAGAATGATTAGATTAACACCTAGGAGGAGATCATTTAATATTTAGGCATACCATGGGCTTTCTATTGAAAAACTTCTTCCTTGGTACGTTTCTTTCTAGGACAGCAAAACATTGTTGCGTTCGCTAGCAGCTCGAAGCTCAGTAGGCTCAACTTAATTCATTTAGTAAAAAAGGAAAGTCTACAATTCACACCCTTTAAAAGGATGTACCATATGCACTTACGTTATTGTTCATTCGTAACATTGTAACATTTTAGCGTGTTTCGTAATTTTTATTCTAGAATTCATAACTTTTCAACAGTACGATTTATAACATTTTCATTATGATTCAAAACATTTTATTATATCTTGTAACATTTATATGATTCGTAACTTTTTAGTAATACGATTTGTAACATTTGCTGTAGAATTCATAACATTTTAAGGTGCATATGATACACAAAAAATAAGGGGTATGTATTGTAGTTCTTTCCAAAAAGCCGAAGTTAACCATAGCTTTGACTCGTGTCATGAATGCGTTTAGCTTGAATGAATAAGCTGATCAACTTGTTTTTAGAAGCTCGTTTAGTCTCTAACTGAACAAAAGTTCTTCAAAAACTAATCAAGCTCGAGCTCGAATATTTGGACTAGTCTCAACTCTCACGTTTCACGTTTGTTTGAGAGAGAGAGAGAGAGAGAAAGAGAGAGACCTGTCCCCCAACTGACTCAGTGACAACCCAGGTACCAGGATACTCTGACTCTGTGGCCGAGACCGAAACCTCTCTGTCGCGGGCCACATCCGTCGCATCGTCGCGGCCAACGACCCCGGCTCTCTCGTTCATCGCAGCCGCTGCCTGCATGGCCTCCGCTGGACCGCCACTTGGTACCTGTCCAAACACGGAGGCTTCAGCCGTCTGCATCATGGCGGCGTCTTGCGGCGTGATGGGCTGGCCGGCGAGGTCGCCGGAGACTTGGAATACGTCGCCGTACTTGATCGGCTCTTGTTGCCGTCGTTGTGTTTCTTGAGGCCGGTGTGGCTGTTGTTGACTCATGTTGCTGCTGGTCGGATCGATTACGGAAAAAAGTTAGACCAGATTTTCCGGTGTGTTCGAGGAGTGTTGATCCAGAGAATTTAGAGAGAGAGAGAGAGAGAGAGAGAGAGGGTGATGTGTTGGACACGTGGATTTTGGGATGACAAGTGGCGGATGACAAAGAGTGGTGTGGTACAGGTGGAGGCATGATAGTTAAGCTGTTGGCAGCTGAATTACACGTGGCAGTTGGGTGGCCAACTCACTATAGAGTGCATGAGAAGTTATGTATGATCGTTCGTCACCGCCACGTGATTCTCTAACAACCTTTCTCACCGACATTTGTTGTCAAGTCCAAGATAAGTGTGTAGATCTGATCAAAATATGTGATAAAAAAGTGTTTGATGCCCGATAGCATTCGATAATCTCTTGGCGCGCACACATCGCGCTCAATGAAAAATTACGGTGATTGGAACAAATGGAACTACCAGCTCTATTTTGTCGATACAAGAATACTACATACACAATTTTTTTACCATAACTAGATACAACTGCTGACTCGGAAATAAGGAAAATAATAATGTCAACCTTTTTTTTAGTTGTGCTAAGTTAGCATTTGTTGCTGGTTGTTGTATAAAGTTGTGTATGTAGCATTATTGCTCAACCCGCCATACATTTGTGTTAAAGAGATACCATTCACATTACAGTTGAAGCTATTTAAAATCAAGTATTTTTCTTTTACTGTTAATATGCAAACTCTCATCAAGAAAACGCAGCATAGCAAGCAACTACTCAAGAAAACCCTTTGCATAACCCCAAAGGGTTTGATCATGTGGCATGAGAAAATAATAAGTTATTGTCCTTCATAAAGTTGTGTTTCAATCCCAGAGAATCCAAACCAAAGTTGTCAAATCCGTTCCATACCGGCCGGTACGTACCGTACCGGTGCGTAAACGGAACGCAAAAAGTCATATTCCGTTCCGGGTGTACCGGACAATACCGGTCTGTTCCGGACATTTTCCGGTTTTCCGGCTGGTACAAAATTACCCTCTCTCTCTCTTCTTTTTTTTTTACATTTTATTTATGTTTATACTTAAAATATTGTAGATATATATTAAATATATATATATATATAATATTAATTGCGGTAAATCCGGAACGGTACCGGGATACAACCCGATACCGGAACGTACCATTCCAGTAGTGAAAACAGTACGTTGGCCGGTACAGTATTGACAACTTTGATCCAAACAATCTGAACCCTAGTGTCACTAGAGGATTTGTCTGGTCGCTAATTTCAAGGTTCAAACTTAGTCGAAGAACGCGCAAGTTAGCCTGAACATCTGGCTATCAAGAAGAGACAATTAAAAGAGACTAGAGATAGAAATAAGAATAACTTACTGATATAATGTAAGACAGAAATAAGAATAACAATACTGCATAGATATACACATCATAGTCCATTTACTCATCATTTCTAAATCCAAATATAGGGTCTTTTGGGAATCTTATTGCCCTCTTATTTAAATACAGTCCCTTCACTTGTACATACACTGAGTTTATAGCTGCTCTTGGATATGGAGCAACCAAACTTGTTCCCTTCAATTCTCCATGCTTGAAACCTCCAAGCCATTACCTGCATGTCAATATACGACTAGGGTGAATACAATTCCGCAAGTTGGAAGCTGAGTCTAGCTCTCTTGGTAAAGAGCGCTAATGGACTTGGTTCATGCCAGGAGTTCGACTCTCCCTGATCCTCTTAACTCCTTCGACATATTGTATGTTCTTGCATTTCCTAGAAAACAACACAACCACGAACTGGATACAGGTCATGCTGGGATACGTCAATTGAGAACGTCCCAAAGATCTTTGGTTGCTAATCACAAATGGTTAGTGGCTACGGCCACTACCTAGAGAGCTAACATCTCTGTCAATATTTCAGCAAATAGGCTCTACCCTTAAACACACTTGCGTGAATTTTTTCATTTCCCTCTTGAATGAATATCCATCTCTAATCGATGGTGTGGCAGCATGCAGTTTAAAAAAGGGAGTCTGAAACAAAGGGGTTCCAAACACTCACCATCTGGATCAAAGAAAAATACTTGTCTGGTCTTTGCATTTGGCAGACTCCTCTGGTGCGTTTCGATTCCCTTCTCCTACAGAACACAACGATGTCTATGTTATAACTTATAAAGGAAAGCAGAGGATAAAGGAAAGCCGAGGAGAATTTTTCACCCAAGCGCATAAGTATGAAGTTACTTCTAATAGTTATGCTTCCTCGGTAATTCTCATCCTCTCCCACACGAGCAACCAACGGGCAGTCGAGTGTGTACTCTCAAATATCATCTTGTCTGTAACACATGCTAAGGCAACCCTAGATTTACCCTAAAAATTTAATTCTAGTCATGGTACTCTGGCAACAAAAACCTCCAAATCAAAATCTTTATGAAGGAGACCTATAGTGTTGTGCTTCAAAACCAATTATCTTAATACCCAGAGCAAAGACCTTGCCAAACAAAACCAGGGGATAAAAAACAAACTAAGAGAAATGCTAAAAGTAGGGACTCTGATTTTCAAATCATGTTTCTTGCCACAGACATGGTGGAAGATATATATATAGACACATGATAGGCAACAAAACTCGAACTCAAGTCTCTTTATTTGGGGAATCAACAGGTAAGAGGTCAGAATTCAAAGAAAGTTGACAGGGTGAGGGATGAACCCCCTAGGATTACCAGTGCAAAGACAGAAATATGGAGACATTGTATAAAAACATGCATAACTATGAGAATTACAAGAAACAAAAAAAAAAAAATCAACAAACTAAGTACTCCCTCCGTCCCTTTTTAACTGTCCTGCTTCGTAACTCCAACTTATTAAAAAGACATCATCATTATACCTTTCACATCAACTTTTTCCTCCACTTTCCCTACTTACCCATCATCATTACACTTTTACTCACTTACTTTTCTAAATGGAATCTACTTTTACGGACAAAATAGACAATTCATCAATTTTTACCCACTAACTTTACAAAATGGACACTTATTAAGGGACAGCCCAAAATGGAATACTGGACTATAAAAAAGATACGGAGGGAGTAATTAATAAGGTAACTATAACTCTACAAAAAGAATGGAAGTCTGAACCACTTATATGTGGTTAGCTCTTCATTTCCTTGTACTGGCTTCAATCCCATCCTTAGAATCTCGTACAAAAGTGCTCGATGGCATACAAACTGGACTTTGTTTTACCATCTTTACATGCGTTAAACACTTAAACTTGCATCCACCATTAAACCAGAAGGTGAATATCAAGATGAAATCAGCAGAAGAACAACATTATTAACATACTACTCCAAATTTCATACACATATTCCCACTAATGATCAAAATCCAGGCCTTACAACTTAGTCAAAGCACAATAATAGTCAATAGATAAAGAACCACATGAAGCCAAAAATCACAATCATATTACAACTCCGAACAGCACCTTACACTTTCCACCATTGAGGTAGACCATACTCGTACAACCGAAATTGAATTCACATGGAAATATACTGTAATAGAGCGAGAAAGAGAAGAAATATACCTTGAGGGTCTGAACAAATGAATCAAAATTGGCGATAGAGAAGCAGATGTGATGACCTCTTGGGAGTTTTTTAGGGTCAGTGTCAGCTGATGTGGCACTCCATGGTCCTTCTGGAAGCCTAGTCTCCGGATTTCTCTCGATGAGATGAAGAAAGAAAGATGGCAGTTTCAGCCAAATGACATCAAATTCTAACTTGGGACTCTCTACCTGCTCAAACCCAAATATCTGCAACCAAAACCCATAAACACATACATACATTTCAGTTTTCTAATAAGCACCTACATGACTATATAACAGATAAATGTAAAAAAAAACCCAGTTACAAACTTGGGCCAACCTATTTGCTAAAACACAAGTCTATGCATTTATGCACCCAAACTGAAAAATTATAACACAAATGATTATCCCCATTTCCATCCCCACTGGAGCACTGATTTCTGCGTCTAGGGATGGAAAATGACTATCCATCCCCCCATTGGACTTGCTCTAACAGATGGATGTCATACTTTTTCAATCTGGGACTCTCAATCTATTCAGATCCAAGTATGTAAATCCAAAATCCGCAAATCAAATTATAAAGAACCCACAAGTTATTATACAAATCTATGTAACAACAGACATACATATCAGAAAAATCAGACACATACGTAAACCATATGGATATGATACTTTCTTCAATTAAGACACCTTATCTGCTCAAATCCAGATATATGCACCTGACATCAACAAATTCTACACACGAAGAAAGAAACAAATCAGAAACACATGGGGTTTGTTTTCTTGGGGTCTCAAAACCTTTCTCCCTCTCTCTATGCATGGTTTTCAATAAGTTTCTCTCCACTTATTACTCCCATGATCCCATCTTTCTATCTATTTCTCTCCACCCATTACCCCAAAACCCTCCCTCAAAACTCATACCAAACAATCCCTATTTCGAGAGAAATATCTAACACTTTCGCAAACTTGGGGCTCTCTATAACACAGGTATTGTTGAGAAATTGACCAACCCAACAAAACACAACACGCGAAGAAAAATCAAGAAAAGAAACAAAGAATGCCTAGAGATTTTTACGGAACCACCTGTGTTGTTGAGTACATCCAAGTCTGACGCCAATTTTCGCTACGTGTAAATGAACAGAGTACAAACTTACATCGGCTACAACGTAACAAGTATTTATAACACAGGCTTATATCATCAATTACCGCAACAACCTGTCATGTTAAGGGGGCTGCGAAGCTCGAATAGTCGGCGAAGCACAATTAAACCGAATCAGGCTTCACAAACCCAACAAGAATCTTGTCACAAAAGCCAAAAACTTTGCACAAACACATGGACATGTCTATTACATAAATGTAACAGCCGCATATCAGGATATTAAGAATGCTGTGGACAAGTTTTGAGAAAGTTGAAGGTAGAGTTAGAGACGATAATTTCCAACCTCCTGGTAGAACTTAGCGAGGCGCTTTATGTCTGATGATTCCCTTGACACGTGGTTGAGGCATGCCCCTTTAGCAGCCGCCATTTCTAGAGCTTCTGCGGTTGGTTCTTCTCCTCTAATCTGTTTCCAGTGTTCTGAAAGGGGGTTGGGTTTTCTTGCTTTTCGGTGGGATTCATACGATGTCGCCAGGAGGCATGGTTCTCATTTTTTCGGTCCTTTTCTGGATCTTTTTTAAATGTGGGGGTGTGATTAAGATTCCATTGTTCAAAAAGATTATGCATACAAGGTCCATTTCGAAACGGATTTTAAGTACTTATTT
The DNA here is from genome assembly GCA_014282245.1 of Rhododendron simsii. Lineage (NCBI taxonomy): Eukaryota > Viridiplantae > Streptophyta > Magnoliopsida > Ericales > Ericaceae > Rhododendron > Rhododendron simsii. The sequence goes on from CM024954.1 coordinate 3,293,557, forward strand.
TTTAATAAAGTAATTTTAAACTTAAAAATAATACTTAATAAAATTTAAAAGTATACAATATGAATTTCGTTTGAATCGAGATATTTTATACGGTGAAAAAAAATTTAAAAATTATTTTTCATTTATATTATTTTTGAGTTTGAAAATGTAAAATAAGTACTTATTTTTTTAAAAAGTGTTTTGGAATAGGGCCTAATACATTAGGAAAAGACTAATTGCATAGATGAACGAAAAATAACATATCCAATTCAAACGAAGGATACATCTAGGCATAAATTGATCAAACTATTAGATGTCGCAAAATGAGGATATTTCTAGGTAAATCCAGGAATGAAGGTGCAGTTGCTCAGGATATTTTTAATTCTGTTCGAGCTAAGGTTAGCTCTTGGTCCTCTGTTAAGTTTTCGGCCCAAAACAGGAAGCTGTGCGATGAGTGACTTTTAGATTCTAGAATTTTTGCTATTAACAATTGTCGATAGGTTATTTCCAATTTTGGCTTTGGGTTGTTGGTCTTTGTTTGGACCTTTGATGTATTAGTTGCCAGGGGATGTTCCTGTTGATTCGTTGTAAACTTTGTGTTTGTTTTGGTAAAATAAATCTTTACTTACAAAAAAAAAAGCTCATACAGGTTGTCGATGAACAATTGTCACGGTAGTTTCACTATTGATGAGACTTTCTTGCAGAAATTGAGCGATAGAGCACTGAGTATATGGTTATGCGTCATGCTAGAAATGGACACTCTATTTGGAGTCCCATTTTTTTTTTTTTTTACGTTTTTTGTAGCAGTTTATTCATCAACGATGTGTTAGGAGAAGTTATTAAGTTAGTTCGCGGGGTGAGCGGCCACCCGCGCCCCTCGTGGGGCTCAAACTCACGGCTCCATAGAGGAAGGCTAAGGAGTTCAATTTTATTCACCCACTTTAAAAGTTAGTGAACATTACCCATCTTCTTCTTATTTGTTTTTTTTTTATCCGAACCTTCTTCTTATTGGTTGATACTAACTCGTGGACCCTACAAGAGTTAACTATGGTTATTGTCTTAATCTAGTACTGTAATAAATCATTTTTAAGCATTCCTACTTCAGAATTCTTATCAACTTGCCTTCTTTTGCATATCTTTGGCACACAAAATCTGAGCAAAATAATCCAAGGCCCCAACCGTGAATATAAAACACTCTTTTTTTTTTTTTTTCTTATAATTTATCAAATGTTACATACAGGAGTATATAAATATTCTGAAGTAGATACTTGGTTAATCTTCCAAAAAAAAAAAAAAACTAGATCATTGATTTTTAAAATAAAAGAATCACATTTACACTCCTAAGACAGAGTTACATTTTTAAGAGACATTTAATTTTCTTCAAGAGAGAGGGGTTTGACAATAGATCAGTAAAAAGAAAATTTCAAAAGGAAAATTAAGTAATAGCGAAATCAAATTGCATTTTAAAAGATAACAATGTTTCTTGAAATTATATTGTACAGTAACATTCGCGGCTCTGTATATACGTATGCAAATTAATTCTCCGACTCATTTGCAATCAAACGAGTTCGAATGTGCCCACCTACCTAGTGTTCGACTCCCTGTGATACTATCAAAAAAGAAAAAAATGCATCCAAACACATTTTTTCCAAGATTAAGCTCTTTTGGTGTTCATTCATGCACTAAAACTCCTATAATCTGCTAAAACTGGGCATACGACATGGTAGTTAGTTATAACCTTGACAACCTGTGAGAACTATATGAAAGATTTTCAAACTATCACCAATAATCCCTACAAGAGCATTGATTATCTCTAAACCGATGAAACCGGTTATTGTCTCTTACAATAATTTCTCTGCCAACAATGCCTGAGATGAACTTAATTGCACTATGGCAATCGACACAAACCCTAAGATTTTTCGTTATCCGTATAGGGATTCCTGGAGGTAAAGCAATTAGGCCGAATGCAAGGGCTATCTTCTCACTGTGGTACCAAACTTCTGTTTCTTTCTCTTCCTCTTCTAAATCATAGAGGGCTTGTTTGGTGTCGGGTACGTAGCCAGCTGACTTCATATCCATCTTCAGCTTAGTAAGCATTTTCTGGATTTCTGAGTTCAGTTCATGAGAGGTGTCTTTTGCTTGGAACACATGGACTGAGTTTTTCACAGATATCCAACTGCAGCCCACGCCCTTCTTTATTCCAACGTCCTTCATTTCCTTCCTCACAAGGTTAGCTTCTTCCCACCTGAATTAATATAATGTGATTAGTTAACAAGAAAAGCAAAATCGTTAACGTCAAACTGCAACCATCCCACCATTACATTTCAGAAGACAATCACAAGCACAGTAACAGAAAGTTGATCGTGTTATTAGGATCGACCAGACTAATCAATATCGTGCCAGCAATCAAATTGTCTCAGGGAGTTCACTGAGAAAGGCAGCGAGCAAGGCTTGCATGTTATTCAAGCAGCAAGAAACAATGAATGTTTTGACTGCCGGAAGGAAACTTTGCAAAAGTGCAAGCTAGTTCAGTTTCAATTCAGTATCAACCTTACGTGCAACTCTCACCGCATACAGCTCGAGAAGTATATGAAAGGATGTTCATTAGTTGACATCAAGAAAAGTTATACCACAGGTCCACAAGAGAAGTTTGTATCAAGAACGGTTTGACCTACTCTCTACGCAAAGTAGGGGAGGAGACCCCGCAACAAAGTCCAGAGACAGAAAGAGCACTTCATAGAGAATCCACTTTCGTATTGATCCAAAGTCTACCAACTGCCAAGCAAAAAATTTACTTAGCATTCTCCTATTTCATTAGTTACGACTTCAACTTGTGTCCTGGATGTATCCTTCTTCATATTAATGACGTGTGAACTACCTCGGTAGAAATATGTTGAAGTGTGTTTTCGACTTGTGCTAGAGCACCAGTTTTCCCTGATATTAGAAAACTATAGGACTAAGATTAAAAAGTGCAGCAAACGGATACAACTGATCAAGTCGTCATGCTTCACTTCTTTGAGCAGTCAAGCAGATGTATGTACATTCTCGGGGGGAAAAAAGGACACAGAAATTCAAAGCCTGTGCTAAGGGGGAATAACTTTTGAAGTAACGAAGCTAGTGAATTGAAACAACTTGTGAAAGTGATACATACATGAACTTTCTGAAGTCAAAGAAAAGCAAAACCATTTCGTGGGGAACTTGTAGAAAGTTTATTTGGAGTATGAATTTCGACACCTGATAAGGAAGTGAAAAAAGGTACCTGCCAGAAGCTGCAAACATGTTCGAAAGCAATACATGGTTGCCAGAGTCATGTGGATCAAGGTCAAACAAGTTTTCAGCTGCAACCCTCCCCAGTTCTGGTTTCCCATAAACTCTACAAGCCCCAAGAAGTGCCCCCCAGACCGAAACATTTGGACGAACATGCATTCTCCTTATAAACTCATAGGCTTCCTCCACCTTCCCGGCTCGCGCAAGTATGTCCACAACACATGCATAGTGCTCAATCCCCGGTTCAATCCCATACCTCCCTCTCATCGACTCAAATATCTCCATTCCCATTTTCACTTCCCCGGCCCTACTACATGCCGATAATACACACACAAGGGTCACATAATTGGGCCCCACCTCATGGATTCCACATGTCATTTCTCGGAACAATGCCAGAGCCATATCCGCATGACCTTGGTGTGCATACCCACCTAGCAACGCATTCCAGGTCACCGAATTTCTCTCACCCATCTCATGAAACGCTGTCTCACAATCCTCTATGCTTCCACATTTCCCATACATGTCAACAAGTGCACTACCAACAAAAACATTCTTTTCTATGCATGCTTTTGCAGCAAGCGCATGGACTGACCTGCCCAATTCGAGCCCTGCAAGGCCAGCACAAGCGCTCAAAACACTAGAAACCATATAATCCGTTGGCTCAATGCCTTCTGTCCTTGCCTTCACGAACACCAAACAAGCCTTCTCTTGCTCATCATTCTGCTCATAAGCAGCCACCAACGAACTCCACGAAACATCATTCCGACTACTCATCCCACCAAAAACGACCTCAACGCAACCCATCTCGTGACATTTCCCATAAAAGTCAATCAACCCGTTTGCAACCGAGACATCTGCCTCGTACCCATACCGAATCACAAACCCATGTAACTGTCTCCCCAGTTTCAAATCCTCAGCATCTGAGCACGCATTGAGAAATGCGCAGAACGTAATCGCATCGCCCCCTCCACCATTTCGCCGAAACTCAATAAACATAGACACAGCACTACCAGGCCGCCCGTCAAGCACATAATTCGAAATACACGCATTCCACGTCGCAAGATTTCTGTGCGGCATTTCATCGAACACCTTACAAGCATCATCTCTAAGCCCAGTCTTACAGTACATATCAAAGGCACTGCACCCAACAAACGCATCTACCATTTGCCCGTCTTTAATTGCCAACCCATGAAGCTGTTGCCCAGTAACCGGCAACCGGAGACAACCGGAGGCTTTAAAAGCGACAGGGAAGGTGAAGTCGTTAGGGTTTACGCCGTCGCGGCGCATGCTGGAGAAGTGGGAGAGGGAGAGGGAGAAGTGGCCGTTACGGACGGCGCCGGAGATCAGGGAGGTCCAGGTGACGACGGAGCGATTCGGGGTGAGTCGGAGGAGGAGGTGGGCTGAGTTGGGTAGGTCGAGTTTGGAGTACATGTGGATGAGGTGGTTGGAGAGGAAGGGAGGAATGGTGGAGAGGGTCTTGAGGATTTGGGCGTGGGTGGAGCGGCCGAGGATTGGGGGAGTGAGTTGACAAAGCGGACTAGAGGAGGGAGGCGGCGGCGGTGGGGATTAGGAAGGGCATTTTGGGGAGAGAGAGTCATCGTTTTGCTAGAGGTGGTGGGGGCTTGGTTGGTGCATGGCAAATGCAGCAACGAGAATGTCTGGGCCAACTATTACTAGCACCTTGAACCAACGGAAGAAGGGTTATTGGACCCAATGAACGCGAACGAGCCAGGTCGAGTTTTGAAGTGTTAAAGTTTGGCTCGTTTAAAACTAGTCTAACTCTAGCTTGAGCTTAGCTCGTGTAGTGTCGAGGTGTTATAGTTTGGTTCATTTACTAAACAAGCCTCTATAAACAAGCTGAGCAACTATAAAAGAGTTGAACTTTTATAAATGAATCGAGTTACAACAAACTCAAGGTTGGCATGTTTACTAAACAAGCTTAAAATTTGGGTTTGAGCTCGATTAGCTTTTTAATTAGCTGATCCGAGCATGCTGAGCCCATAACTAGCTGAGCCTCAAGCTACTCGCGAATAGCTCGGTTCATTAACTTCCCAAGTTCAAAGTTTAATCGAAGCCGTTTGTGATATAGATTCCAACATCCAGCATATCTGTGTAACAACTCATGTCACTCGGACATCAAGAACTTGTGATAGAAGAACATTATTCTTGATAGAATGAAAGGGAAATATAAATTTCAAAATACCTCTCAAATTTTACACTCATTGTCTAATAGACACGTAAACTTTGGTAAATTACTTCCATTTTACTCCTAAACTATACCTCCATTATTATTCAATTAGACTCCTAAACATAGGAACGTCCAAAATCGTTTGATGTATATTGTATATGCTCCTCACAAAACAATGGGCAACCCACGTGCAATTCGACGATTTAGAACTCGTGTGTGTTTGCACATAAATCTGTATAAAAAAATTCCTTTCACTTTGTTATAGTTGTTTATAACCAAGAATAACCAAAACAAAAGACAACAAAAGTTTTTTAGAAGGAAAAAAAAAACTCCTATGCTTTAGGAAAAATAAATACTCAATGCTTTTGTGGCACCGTGGTATCCAAGACCCTCCAAATTCACAAATTCATGCTGGACTCATGACTTAATTTATGCGTCGGGCCTGGTATTCAAAGCTCTTGTTGTATTGTATTGGAAGATCATGCGACACCACGTAACGATGCCCATAATAAACAATCTAAAGATGGCATCACGGTTTGTAAAAGGATGTATACACAAGTTGGTGGGGGAATTTTGTTGGTGCTCCGTCGTGGAGTCCTCGTGGGATTGGAAGAAAATGGTCACGAAGTGTCAATAGCATTACATGACAAGAAATGAGCGAGACCGGAGTAGAGCCCGATCGACCGAGACAGCACGGTGTTGTCCCTCAACCCCCAGTCCCTATTTTTGGAACTTGAATAAATCTAGGAACAAGATTCTCTGTGTCTGTTAATACATATAACCATAGCCTCATAATCTCAGAGAGAGAGAGAGAGAGAGAGAGAGAGAGAGAGAGAGAGAGAGAGAGAGAGAGAGAGAGAGAGAGAGAGAGAGGCCAAACATAAAAGGTTGTACGTCTCGCAAGGGGAAGGAACTTCATAATTTTCCCAATGGAATCATCAGTTAAGCCAAAGGCCGACTCTCTTCTCCTCGAGGGAATCGCAATGCTCCTGTCCCGATGGAACGGGCTTCAAACGGCAATCCAGAACCAGTGGGGCGGCCGCGATTCCCTCTTGAAATCGAAGCAGCTCGCTTCCGACATCCTCTCTTGGTTTTCTCAATCCAAAGGTGATGAGGGGTCTCTCTCCCTCGTTTTGCATCCTCATCATTTCTAGTTTTCAAAAATTGGGAAACAAGACACAATACGACCGGGATGAATGTTGTGTCGGTTTATAAATTTTCTATCGAAATTTTCTCAGGATGTAATTTTACTGGCTACATAAATCTCAAAGCTACCATAAACACAATTTTCCTTGATCAGAATTCGCAACAATGGAGCTAATAGTACAGGAATTCATTTGCCATGCTTATTTTCGGCTTTCCTTATCATTTGTAGAGCAACCTCATGCAGAAGATTTGGAGAATTTGCTGCATGAAAGCTTGTTACTTTCTTTCAACACAGACATTGAAGATGGCAGCATTGAGGAAGTATGTTTTCTTTATATTTGAATCGAACTGTTTTTCTTTTCTTCTTTCCCCTGCTCAGATAAAGAACTAGTATTACTTATCATTCCTAGAAGCACTTTCGTTTATCAAAATTACGCTTCACGAGCACCATTTACAGTCTAAATGACCGTACTTGGTGCACAAAACTTCTGCAGCTAGCCAGTGTTAAACAATTCTGTAGAAGTCTCGGTGTTGCTTAGTGAAGCTCATGCGGGGTATCACTGCAGGTCGCGGAGCAATTGATGATTCTGCATGAAGAATACTTGCAAGGGATACATTAATCAACAAATGAGCTTACCGGCAATCCAATCTCCTTGGCACAAGCTAATCCCACCTAGTGTACAGGTAGTATTCAAGCTTTTGGCCCTAGATCTTGCCTCTAAATATGTTTGTACCCACTGGCTATTTGGAGTTGCTTTTACTGTGTTCTACCTAAGATCAATAGATGAAACAATAAAGCAAAATTATGAATACAATTTTGATACGGAATGGAGATACTGGAGGTGTCTAGTGTGTGCATACCTGGAGGCATCAAGTATCGGAATGCATACATGATGTTAATGCATACAATAGCGTGAGTCCCGCACACACTAGACACCTCCAGTTTTAAAAATTATGCATAGCTGCGGTTATGCAAGTTTGAATGTTCATAGTATTACAATTTTCATCTCCGTAACTTCTTTCCAGTTTTACGGAGACAAAACATGGAAACTTGGAGGGAAATGTTGTGATGTATTAAAATCTAAGGTGTCAGGCACTCGACAAGGAGGACGAGCAGCAGGAACATCAGGTTTCAATACGGCGATGAGACTTTCCAGCAAAGAGTACTCACCTCAAGTGGGTAAAACAGAAGCTCAAATATGAGAAACACGCAGATGATATATAAGAAAGGATATATACCAATTTTCTTTTCTTCTCTCTCCTAGTTTCCAAAACGGACTGTTCGTTGTCACTAGACAAGAAAGTTGAACGTAGGATATAATAGCCAACGACCTAATTTTGTGTTGGCAGGATCCCTTCATTCTTTAGCACCCAAAGGGTTGCCCCTATTTTCACGTAAGCAAAATTTCATGCACTTTCTCCTGATCTAATAGAGTAGGCCTTGTAGTCTGTCCACTTTCTTCTGAACTGCATATTCTGTCTAATTTTTGTTTGAACTATGTATTCTGACCAACTTGCTGGCCGTGTTTAAGTAGCCAATTCCACAGGACAGTAACCAGACATTGTATTGTTTTATTGCTAACCAAGCTCATTAAGTGCCAGCTTATTCATATCTACAAAAAATCAAATCAGCCATATACCCATGGGTTATTTCCAACTTAAAATGCTTTTCCAGCAGTTCGGGCAGGAAAAGACATGAAATTGCACAATTATTTTAGCGAGTGTCTATTAGCCTGATTATATTTTAAGTTCACCTTCGAATCCATAGCACATTTCCCCTTCAATAGGACGAGCAACAATTTGTAAGAGCGAAGCATAATTAAATACGTGGAATGGTGTATCCCCAGAATTACTCCCAACGTTTCAACGGCAAACTCACGAGAAGACTGCATCACCCAATGCAAAAGGTCAAGAATGTTGAATTTGGAAGAAGCTTCATGGTGTCGCATTCGATGCCTATGGTGAGATCTCTTGTGGCTACGGCCATGCCTTTTGGGAGATAAGACGGAGGTATTAGTATGATGAATCTCCTCGCTGCTTCCCGTGACTCCAAAAACATCATCGAAAGGGTTTGTGGTTGCATCCAAAACAGGGCTCCTCTGCAAGAAAAAATAGGTCAGATAAAGGTAATATAAATCTGGTAAACAAGAAGCAAAATTTGAAGGGTAGGAGTACTTGAGGTTTTTTGTTGGAGGCAGAAAAAGACTAAACCCTTCAAACTTTTTCTATTGTGGTATCATCATTATCATTACTAGATGGTACAATTAGATGGTAGGGCGGTGTGCTTACAAGAACACGGTTGGGCTCATCAGCATTCTCCATATCAGTCTTCTGTGGATCGGTCGTTTCACCATAACCATGAGCATCACTATTGTGTGTCCTCTGGGAAAAAGCTACATTATCACTAAAGAAATTCCGATATCGCCACCTTATCTTTGGCTGATCCGCAGATGAATCATCAAAAACCTTCTCCGAGTAGAAATGCTTGGTGATGAGCTGCATTGGTGTTGAGTCATCTCCATATTTTCTCAATATTCTGCATTTGGGAAAAAATCTCGACACTCGATTATCCACAAACAGAAAGCAAGAAAGAAACGACCAAAAAAAGATGTCCACATGGTGCTTGGTAAGGTGGCTCGAGTGGGCCTTCCGAAAAGATGACAGGCACATTGCTGGCCAGATATCTAAGGAGGTGGGGAGAGAGCCATGGCATTCTTAGGAGAGAAAAGGTGGAAGTGGATGGATGTTATGAGCCACTGGAGAAGGAAGCCACATGGAAACATAACTCTATAACGTGAGAGATTGGTATCCAACGTTGATGAAGGGATCTCCTAATAGCCTTATACGAACCATCTATCCAATGACAAGGGAAAGAACCAGGGTAATTAACCTCCACCCCCATGCTCAATGCAGAGGGATGAGAAAAGACATCAATCCCTTCACCTGATCAAAGAATCGATTGCTTTCCACTTTACTAATATGTTAAACCGTACATAATAGTAGCAGATTAGAACATTATTGAAATTATTGCCCAAAGTAAGAATATAGCTAGGATGGTTGAGAACCTACATCTTTGATAACTCCATTTGCATCCTACTTCCATCAGCAGAAAGTATGTGCTCAACGCTAGTATCTAGTGACCTACCAAATCTCCAAAAGCTAGAAATAACAGCAGCTCCTGCAATTATGTAGAACTAATGAACGGTGCAGCAAAAACATGATACTAATGAATATGCAAAAGAGATCCTGCCATGATGGCAAGATCATATATACACTCATACATGCAAATCGGAAAGAAAACCATCATCCTGTTTCGAACCATGAATAGATATACATTTACAATCAGCATGTGAAAGCTTACTACTTCTATATTGCTGCTGTTATTCCCTGAACATGAGGAATTTCCTGATGATGAGCGTGGATGAAGTTTAAATTCATTATAGCTCTTAGTAGTTTTCAAGTATGTATGTAATTTCTGAAGGAAGCTAAAATTTATGGATTCACAATTTTGGTGGATGCTAAATTGATTGGCATTTTATTTAGTTAAGTGAACTTGTAACTTCTGTTGAATATCATGATCTCCTGCCATGTAATGTCACAGCAATCAGGAAGGATTAGGAACAAAGGATTGCAACATGTGGAACAATTAGCAAAAGAGTGAAACCTTTTGGACCTCAGGTCCTCAGATACAACTATTGGGTACGGGTATGGGTCTCAATGTTGGATTCACATAAATCTTGTGTTCAAGAACATCAGGACACGTCCCGCCAAACCAAATCAAGTGTCTCCACTCAATTGGGGTGGCTACATGAATCATTTTATGCCATTCTACTCTGTCAAGGCTGCTAGATTCATACTTATTAGATGGTTTTTACAAACTATTAATGCTTAACAAATGTGGTACGCTTGGCTATCTAGACTTACTCATTTTCCACAACCTTGCCCAAGTGTGTCCGGTATGGGTACTTCACAAATTTAGAAGAATACCTCCAACATTCATTTCACTAGGGTTATGCAACTTGATAACAAGCAAAAATGCAAAATCCTCTCCAGTTAATTTCAGAGTAATCGAAATGATCAGCAAGTCTTCCACTTCTGCCTCAGTAAAGAACACACGGAGAGAGAGAGAGAGAGAGAGAGAGAGAGAGAGAGAGAGAATCTCTTACCAACTGAAAGGTTGATGCGAAATAAAGTACGTAGCCTTCGAGTTGCTGCAAAAAAGGACAATTATTAGTTTCACGAATTACTAAACCTCATCACTGCACCAAGAAGCCACCACATACACATCTACAACCCATATAGTTGAAGGTAGAAATTAAAATTAGAAAGCACAAAAGATATTGATGTAACGGTATACTAGAACACTGTGCTGAGATAACAAACATTGCCAGAGACAAATACATAGAAGTCCAAAGTTAAAGCATCCAACTCCAAACCAATTGCCAAATAGTGGAGAGGCTGTCCAGGCTCATATATTAGTTTTGGAGGAAATAATTAACCGATGTGGGACAAATCCCAACACTCCCCCCGCACGTGCGACCCCCAATTCGCACGTGGAGAGGTCAACAAAGGATCTGGAACACACGGATCACAATGAAATAAAGTGCAACTATGGCACAAACAAAGGCAAAAAGCCTCCGAAAGCCTAGCTCTGATACCATGTTAAAGTATCCAACTCCAAACCAATTGGCAAAGAGTAGAGAGGCTGTCCAGGCTCATATACTAGTTTTGGAGGAAATAATTAACCGATGTGGGACAAATCCTTCAAGTACAAAAGTAAAAAGGTCACTGTTAGTGAATAGTGTTATGTATGCCGGAAGACAATGCCAGAGAAAACAAACATTTATGGGTAGAGAAATTAAAACTACATGACCCTTCAACATCATCGTACATCAAACCATGAAACCAAATCCCAATAGACTTTCTAATCTAAGGCTTTTAAAGATAAGTGGCAGTACCGAAATGTAACATCTGAAAACATCACTCAAACCTACAATTCTTGTACAAGGAGGATTTACTTTGTAATAAATACGCCAAAGTACCTAGCCAAGTGACGCCAGCAGCAACAGTACCACCAACTGTAAATTCCCTAAGAGCATCAGCTTTGCACGCCATAAGAACATTTGTTTCTTGACTCGTCAATTTTTCCTGAACATTCATATCACACCATAAACATAAACCTACCTTTATCTGGTAATACTTCAATTCAGATGTGCAAACCAATGATTACTAATCTACCACAAACAATAATCCAAACCCACCTAAAAGTAAACACAAAGCACTCATTTGACTGGCTGGATTAGTCAAAGATTTGGATTAAAAATCCTTGGAGCAAGCATTTCTGGCTCATGAATATAAGAATTAGCGGAGGATAGCGAATTCGTTGGACAAACAACCCCCCAAAACATGGGTTATGTAAGCCAATCAGAGATGTGATAGTAGACTAGTAGTAACCCCCTCTGTTAACCCAGTAGGATTACCCATTCAATGGAATTACATATCCCCTAATTATCTATCTGACCAAACCAACATGACCCAAAAGAACAAATGCAACTCAAGTAGGGTTCCTTTTCAGCTAGTTTCCTACTTTACTAATTGAACTCTATGAACTTTGACTCTGAAATTGCAACAAAATGTAAAGAGAAACTTCTTAAAGTCTCAGGCTTGTGATGAAGAAACTGATATAGGCAGCACGGGGCTCTTACCCAGATGGTATCCTAAGTTCCTAACTATGTGGGATTTACAACCGAGCGAAGTTCAATCAAATGCAGAGATTATAATTGTCGACTAATCCCACACTTCTCTTGATAATACTCCACTTCTGAAGTGGAAAAAAAAGAATAGCTACCTCCAATAATTCACCAAGAAGTAAAAGTTCAGCATGATCGCCTTAAACTAACCTTCTAAACATACGTGAACTATCGCCAATTTACCAAGGAATATTCAAGAAAATGTGAAGAGAAACTCTATAAAGACTCGGGCTAGGTGAAGAAGCAATCGATGTCTGCATCGGGCTCTTACCCAGTTGGTGTCTTAACTTTGTTAGATTCACTAACCATAGAAATTCAAAGAAACAAAGATACTCGTACATACATTCACATTTTAGTAAGTCTACAAAAACACAGAGGATACCCATACATTCCAAACTACAGACCCACATTTTTCTTGTTTTCGCTACTCAAAAAGGGTGGATGGAGCAACCGGCTATAGCAACCTCCCTTGAGCATGACCATAAAGATTCCAGACCCGCGGTGGTCCCGTGAGAGACCAATCACGCATTGGTTTCTACCGCCCCACCAAGGCTAGTGGATCACAACCGGGCTTCCAAGGAGTGCAAGGTTCGAGGGGGGCGTTGATAGTATTTCACTTCAGGCGTGCAAACCAAGAATAGCTACAACGCACTAATCAAAACCCACCTAAAAGTAAACAAAGAGCACCAAATGAAGCTTCAAAGATTTCATTTTCAGCTAGAGTCTTAAAGCAAATAGTGAATGTCTCCCCCTTCAGCAATGGATTTACTAGAAAACAAAAGGCGAAACTATACAAAGTGCCGGACTTTGTGATCAAGAAATTGATATTCGAAGCATTGGGCTCTTACCCGGATGGTAAACAACTTTGTTCGGCCATCCAAATTCCATCAAATGCAGAGATTAGATATATTCACATCTGGGTATGTATTTGAAAATATAGAGGAAACCCTAGAAATACCTGCTTGGATCGAAGAACTTGCTCGAGTTCAAAGATAGCCTCTCCCATTTTGCTGTTCGATCAGTGAGAAAGGGGTCGCCCAGAAGAGAGAGAGAGGGAGATAGCGAGCTGCATGTTAATCTGTAGACCTCAGAAATAATGGAAAACGGCCCCGCATTGTTAAAAAAGCCATAAATCGCAACCGCAAACTTTTGTGCATTATGACCGCAAACTTTTTTTTTGGGACATGGCTGCAAACTTTGATGAATTATCGCCACAACGGAAATTCTAATCGTAAGGACGATTCGCAGAAAATCACGCAAGGAAAAATGCGTTTAGGCTCATTCTGGGTCTCACAAAAATATAGAAAAATATCCATAAATTTTTGAATATTATTTTATGAGGCCCTGTAAAAAATCAGCTCCAACGGATATCTGTAAGTATTACTTTTAGATTCGTAGGAACGAAACTGTTCAGTTCGCCCATATGAATCCATAAGTAATACTTACCGGTATCCGTTAGAGCTGATTTTTTACAGGGCCCCGTAAAATAATATTAAAAAATTTATGGATATTTTTCTATATTTTTGTGAGACCCAGAATGAGCCCAAGCGCATTTTCCTTGCGTGATTCCCTGCGAATCGTCCCTGCGAATAGCAGAGCTCGTAACAGGTTGAGTCAAAACCTCGTCTCTCTCTCTCGAGTACACGCAATGAAACAGGTTGCTGCTCTAAAGCAGTTGACCCATCAGGAACTGATAGATTTCTTCAACGAATACATCATAGTCGGTGCTCCTACAAAGAAGACGCTAAGCGTGCAAGAATATGGGAGCTTACATACCTCTGAGTATAAATCACAAAAATCTGGGCCTATCCCGACTAACTCTGTTCAAATAGATCCATGCCATCCTTAATCGTTCATTAATCTAGTCGAATACCTTCCAATATGACTTAGGGCTTTCGATCGGCTGAAAACCCCCCAAATCGATTTGGGTCTCTCTCTCTGTGGTCGTGTTAACAGATAGGGTTTCGATCAGCTGGGGAAAAAAACCCAAATTGATTTGGGTTTGAGGGTGTTTTGAGTAAAAGTCAAAAATACCCCTCTTTTGCGTGCCAAAAATGTTCGGTTTTTCCGTTAGAAACATGGATGGAAAACTGGAATTGGACTTTGCAAGGCTCCGTTCCGTGGGGGAAAAAAAAAATTCTTATTTTTTAAAACAGATAATTTTAAATTTAAAAATTATAAATTTATTAAAATCTATAAATATGTAATATGGATCTTGTTTGAAAGATCTTTTATATAATGCACAAAAAATTAAAAAAATTATTTTTCGTTTACTTTATTTTTGAGTTTAAAAATGTGAATTAAGCTGCTTATTTTTAAAAAGGTTTCTGAATCGGAGCCTAAGTATAAAATTGATAGTTTAAAGGGCAAGTGTGTACAATTAGTAGTTTAAGGATAAAATAAACAAAATTTAAAATAATTTTTTTTATAAATAGTTTAAGGGGTAAATACATATTTTACCGTTTACGTGATGGCCTAACTTTTGCATTATAGCCGCAAATTTTTGTTCTGAATTATTGCCGTAAACTTTTGTTTTGGGTCATGGCCGCAAACATTTGACCAGTGGCCTCAACTTTTTATTCCTGGACACAACGTTTGATCTCTTTGCCGCAACGTCTAATTTTGGGTCACAAACTGGATTTTTCAAAATGGGCCTTTTGGGCTTATTGAGATTGGTTGAGTAATGACCTATCTACAGTTTAAGTCCAAAACAACTGGGGCAAATCCAAAGTAACTTTTGAACATCTTTTGAGTAGCCCAAAACATTTTTTTTTTTTTTGAGAAAATGACGGCCCAAGACGTGTTTTGATAATTAATACCTTTTAAGGATATGTTAAGAGCATTTGTTAATGAACAAAATGTCCTTGGCGGGTATTAATTATCAAAACACGTCATTGGCCGTCATTTTCCCCTTTTTTTTTTTTTTTGTAAAAGTAAACAACTCGAACAAGGACAAATATTTCGAAAATCATTTCTTTCGAAAACTAAGGGTTTGTTTAGCTTAATAAGTCAACTGGTTTTTTTTTTTGCCTTGATTCAGTTTTTTTTCTACATTTGTTAGTTTCACATCAAATTTTTATGGATTATTTTTTCGTCTCGTTTTTTGCTTATTTTCCGTCTCTTTATTAAAGAATATTGATTTTGATTTCCAATTATTATTTTAACTTTTCGGATTCCTGTTGCCTTGACGAACTAATAACCCACTGAAAATTAATTGAAAACTAATAAATACGGAAAAATAAGCCTCTATTTAAGCCAAACCAGCCCTAAATAAAAATTGCTTGGAGGCCCTCGGGTCTACTAAAATTGTAATCAGGCATGGTAAACCTCTTGGTGAATCGTCAACGGGTTGAAAAAGTGAGAGCAAAGGGAATTATCCAAATCCTTGAATACAAGGTCAATTTAAGTACTTATTTTGACGTCATTAACATTATTATTGGGGATATATTTTATTGTTGGGGATACATCAGGGACCAGTTTAAGAAAAATGGATAATCAAAATTGAGGTGTCTACAGGTTGATTGCGAGTCAACCGTTTTTGGTAAGATAAAAAAGAAAGAGAGGTTAAATCCCTTAAATATTTGGCTCCAAAATTATTTACATATTCCCTTAGCTTAAATAGTTAAATGTATGATTTTAACGATAGATCGCCTAATATTTACAGTATTATGGGACTACACAATCACCTTGATTATTTTTCGAAGATAATTGGTTTAACGTGCTCTACACAATTAACAATTTAAATACTCGAGTTGGACTCTTATTGAACCCAATTGAACTAGATGATCTTTTATATTTTTGTTTTTTCAATCGATAGAAGAGTGAATATTTACATCAGATATGAAGTACAAAGTACAAACTCGGGATATTACATTAATTGTGAGAGTTCACGAGACAACCAAACCCAACAAATAAGTCAAGCAATACAAGAAATAAGCCAATTATAAGGTAGAAACAAATAAAGAAATAACAAGCCCTGGGAAGAAGAAGAACATCCACATATATGTGGGAAGACTAGAACTCCTGATCTCTTAGTGAAATGCAAGAGTTCTGGCCAATTGATGTAGATGATAAGACTGGTTAGAAAAAGCCAAAAATTAATTGAAAATCATGTGAACAAAATGGACGTATGGAACACATACAAAAAATGGCTTTCTTTTGAAAGAAAGCTAACGGGGAAAAAGATTTGCAATGAGATTGGGACTCCCAAGATTAATGGAGGTGCGCGTAAACTGATTCGAACACCTGAATTATCATATAAGAAGAAGATATTATCTCGGTCTGGGTTGCAGTTCATAGTGGTAAGAGTACTTAATGCTCTGTTTCGAACTTGTGGAAGAGAAAAGAAAGGAAGAGGAAAAAATTAATTAGGAGAGAAAATAGAGGGAAAGTTGGGGAGAAAATAGGAGAAAGTTGTATTCATTTTGTTGTTTTCCCTCCTCTTTCCATAGGGATCCAAACAAGGGAGGAGGAAAACTTTTAATTCTCCCTTCCTTTCCGTTCTCTTTCACAACTTCCAAACAAAGCACAAGACTAAACCTCAAGGTAGAAAATTGGCATTTTATTTATACAGCAAAGCCAACTCACTCTACCCCTTGATCTAATGTTCATATGCTAGAGAAATTATTTTCCTTTCTACAATCTCACAGTCACACAAATGTACGTGTGTAACCAACCAATGGACGGTCATATTTTTATGCACTTAGATTCACTCCAAGCCGTTCGTGTTGAGCTGAAACGGCCGAATCTGCTGCTCTATACGATATAGAGCGGGAGATGCTCTACGGCACCCCCATTCCGCATAAAACGTTGCAAAATCAACGGTTTCATTACTGAATATTTTCTTCCTATTCCTGTAATTATCAACCATATGTCGTACGTCTAACTCAAATTTATTTGATGGAAAAAGAAAGGCATTATAATATAAAATTAGTTTCTCAACCACTTTAATAATGAATAATTGAAGCATATAGTATATAATAAGATTCTTGTAGTCCTTTTCTTGTCTGGTGGAAGTTGACTCTTTCCACACTGCATATTCAATTGCTCACCACATTTTGGACCTGCCTTCATCCATGCATGTTCTTCAACTTCTACGGTCTCAACACATCCAGGGTGGCCCTGGTGTTTCAGGCGGATGCCTAGAATTTGAGAGTGTTTCTTAAAGTCTAGGGTTCGATTTCCTACATGGTGAGTATCTTGAAGTAAGTGGGGGGAGGGGGGCGTGGCTGCGCTAGCTTCTCCAGAGGTTTAGATTGGCAGTCAGCTCCATTAAGTGGCCTGATTGTAGAGTTGTTTCTCCGTTAAAAAAAAAAAAATTTAAGTGATCTTAAAAAGGAATGTATAATTTTCAAATGAAGGGCATCTATACTTTCCACTATGAACCCTTTTCTCAACAACCAAGAACCAAGACACTTTCTTCTTACTTTTCAAACATAACCATTCTCCACGTAGATACATACATATACACATGTATATGTATATATTCTAATTTACAGAAGCAAATATATGCACACATGTATTTATGTGTGTCTGCTTCTACAAGGGCGGATTGAGTGTATATAAGGTCATGTAAAAATGCTACAAGTCCAAAAGAGATTACTATTTGTGACGTAAAATATCTGGGTCAGATTTACTGTAGATATGACTCATACCACACGAACATTGAATCTACTTTATACGCCTCACTGAGTACTCTTTTAAGTTAAAATTTTGAGTATATGTAAAGCACTAAAATATAGACCCTATAAAAGTTTTAGTTGGAAAAAGGAAGAGGACAAAATCTAGAATTTCCTTTAAATTCCATATGCAACTACCATGAAAGGAGTATCTTTTCTGAATAGAAAATAAGGAAAACAAAAGTAGAAAATGTCATTGCCAAATGCCTTAATTTATATTTCTTGGAAAAGCACAGGCAAAATAATTCGATCCCAAGCCTAGGGAAAAAGAGGGTTCTTTTTCTTCTTTATGTCTGCTTTCAGGTAAGACTGTCTTGCCTTCATTTTGGAAAACACCAAAAGTAAAAATTAATTTACTAGGTTGTCCAATGCCAATAACTTTTTTTTTATCAGCAAAGAAAGGTTCCGATTTAGTAGCTAGAGAGAGAAATTAGAGAGAGGAAGGAGAGAAAAGGAGAGGAGGCGAAACTAGAGTTTTTTTCAACGTCAATATATAACTTGACTTGATCAAAGAATTAATACACCCATAATCACGAGAAACAAAAAAAAAAAAAAACTAAGAATAAGTCTCCATTGAAACAATATTATTCCTCTGTACAAGAGATTTCAAACCATGAAAGGCTGTTAAAATCTTATTCTAAAAAGAGGGAGAGAGAAGCTTCAACACTTTTTTTTTTTTTTTAGTTTTAGCTAACCACTTTGTGCATATATTGCCAAACGTCAGCTCTATATCCAATCTACCCCTCTCAGATTCCCCGACCCTGAGAAGCAGACACGACTCCCGTTAAACAGTACTTATAAAATTGGTTAAATTTCTCTAGCTAGTAATAAGAGAACGACTGCTCGTCTCCTACTTGTGACGACGTGCTGGCTGATCTTGAGTACTTCTTCGACGAAGACGAGGACGACGACGACACGTCGCTCGACCTCCTCCTCAGCATCTGCCTCATGCCGTCCGCAACTCGAGTAGCCGGGTTCGTTTTGTACTTGCGGCAGAACGACATGTGAGCCTTCACGGCTTCTTCCATCTCCGATTTCCCTCTCTTGACTTCGTCCCTGACCGCTTCCGAGCACAACCCGCACAGCCATTTGCCTTCGAACTTCTCCTTCACCTCATTAATGTAGTCTTGGGTGCAGTCCTCTTTCAGCCCACAACACTCACACTTCGCCGATTCTATCTCCATTTTCCCAACCTCCCAATGAACAGAACAAAACAAAACAAAGCTTTTCTAGGCCAAAAAGGATTTGGATCAAGTATTATACTAGAATGTCTCGCAAGTTAAGGGTTACCCTCCACTAGGAGATAAATGAATATCCACCATGTCAGAAATGGGGGCATATTTTCTGGCTAAGGTTTCTCACGTTGGGAGGATTTTGATGGATTTGGTGCCACAAAAACAAGTAAGAAGAAGTGTTGGGATTTGCAAGAGAGGTTTTATGGATGGGGTGAGGAGTGAGAGAGGGGGAGAGAGATGGAGAGAGAGAGAGAGGGGGGAAGATTTTATAGCAGGGAAAGGTGCCATAATTTGCTGCATGTTCTAAGGGACATGGGGCAATGGAAAACGAGACAATGTGGGGTATGGGCCTATAGGGGGGCCCCCTCTTTGTGTGGCTATTTCCAGTTCTTAATTTAAGTGAAGGGCCAATAATTCGATTCTCTAGTTCTCCTTCTCTTCTCTATGGGTTTTTTCCCCTGAATTTGGTAGTTGTGTTACTTTCCCCCTGCACTTGTTTATTTGGCTGATTGACAGTTTCTTTCGGTTGCTTC
The DNA here is from genome assembly GCA_014282245.1 of Rhododendron simsii. NCBI lineage: Eukaryota > Viridiplantae > Streptophyta > Magnoliopsida > Ericales > Ericaceae > Rhododendron > Rhododendron simsii. Next base: position 3,313,333 of record CM024954.1, read on the forward strand.
ACTTGGCCCCAAAGTCCAACTGCCTCTCCACTTTTGGGGATGGCTTTCTCATTGGTTGTGAGTAATGCTACTCAAACTGTCTAATTGACTTTACTTTTGGTGTGATACTTAGTGACTAAGAAAATAGCCGAGGCGTACGTAAACTGACCTGAATACCCGATTATCATAACAAAATATCGTTTAGAGGTGACACTCAATTAACCATCCAACTATTTAGCCAAAAAGTCTTTCGTTGAGTGCACTTAGGTGCAAGGAAAAGGAATGTCAGGAGTTCAATTTCTCTTCTAAGGTGTTAATCCAACCAACTATTCTAGCAATAGTGGCTTTTGCCGATAAAAACAAACATTGAACTATTTAGTCTTCTATTGCTCCAAGGCCGCCGAAAACTTTCTCAATTTTGTTTTCTTGAAATATTTTTTTTTGATTGTTCTTGACGATTCAATAAAGTAGGTTTCAATTCAATGTTGGGTCTGAGATCTCAAGAAATCTTTCAACTGCTTAATTGTGCAATAAAGTAAGAAAATCTGTTTGATTGAACAAACTTTTCTCTATTGGTTGGCTTGGTACTAGGAGTAGGGGCTTAGTTGACCACTTGACTTCCATGGTTCCATGCCTACATATGGATAAACGTTACCCCTGGGGCAGTCCTTATCTACTGTCCAGTGAGGGATTCCGCATGGATTTACCGTGCGAACCTCATTTTTTTAATTAAATTTTAATAATTCGAGTCGTTCAAAATGATCATAATGTGATTTTAAGGACACCCAACAAGAAATTGGCAAAAAAAGAAAAGACTGGAAAGAGCTTGATCGGAGCAGTTTCCGTTGAACAGTTCAATTAAAAATTACTCAAATCAAGCCCCCCTGGTCTTTTTTTTTTTGCTGATTTCTAGCAAGTACCCTTAAAATCACGTTCTGCACATTTTGAGTGGCTCGAATTATCAAAATTTGATCAAAAAATTGAGAGGTCTGCATGATAGAATCGTAAGAGATCTCCCACTGAACAATTTGTGCCCCTAGGGTCAACATTACAACCATACCTCACTGACAAACTTCCTGCGTGTTTCAGGGTGAATGATTGATTGAATGCATAAATATGAGAAATTTTTCAGTGCCGGGTGGGTAACACGTGGCACCCGCTCGGCACATTCGGGTTGTCCATTTCGATTTTGGACGGCTCGAATTTGGAGAGATAAAGAGGGAAGATAGCCATAGGAGAGATGATTTCAATATGGGTCGTCCAACACACTTTTGAACGCTCCGAATGGGCTGCTCGTGCACAGCCACGTGGTACCCATCCGGTACCGAAAAATTTCTCCATAATAGTGAGTAGTGTTGTTATTTATCTATGTTAGTATTATTTTGGCAATCAAAATCCACAGTCTAGAACAGGACCACTCTAGTTTCATTCATGTATGTGGACTTGAAACGAATGAAGTTGTTCGTTAAAATATTGTTCATGCTCATTTCGTGTAGCCTTGTAGGTGAGGTATGACCTCAGGACCCATTTTCAGACCTCATTTTGTAATTGAGCCGAGCAGGCGAGCACACGTATAGCTTAGTTCAGCACAAGAGCACAAGTACATAGTACTATTAGTTTACGTCAAGTAGGCATTTGAACAAAAAAACGATCTAAGAAACTTATTTCCACTAACGCATGCATTTATGATTTATTTATACCTTGTTTTTTCCCTTTCCCTAAAACTCGAGTCTCATTTATATTAGCTCCAGCCAAGCTCTAGTTTCTCAAACATCCACTGCAAGAAAATATTGGACTATTACTGATCATATCGCAGACACAATTAGGGTATTCTGTGTCGCCAAATGTAAGCTTTTGGCGATGAAACGTTACATGTGTCGGTAACTGAGGACCTTTTAGCGATGGAAGGAAAATGCGTCCGGAAAAGCAAGGTTAATTCGCACGAGAATATAAAAACATTTGCCGACAGATTGTTTTCTTCTTCATTGGCGTGTGTTTTCTTGTAGTGATGATTGAGCTAGAGCTTGAGCTTGACTGTGTGGAACAGTGGAAGGAAAGAAAAAGATTATAAACAGGAAAAACTTCTTTACGAAGCTTTCTGTAAAGAAAGCGTTACGGAACCCAATCGTGCGCATCCAAAATATTTTTAGACGATTCAGATTAAAAATTAATTGTGACCTGTAATAATTAATTATAATCAGTCAAAATTGAAAACGAATCTCAATCATTAATTGCGCAAATGGACGACTATAATTGCACCGTTTTGTAAACGAACCTGTTCATGGGGCTTCCATGAATAAGTTTCTCTAATCTTATCTTACACGGAGTAAACTAATAAGTGAATAGTACAACTAACTTTTTTGTAACCAAAAAGCATATTACTATTTCCTTTCCAATTGCCTCCCCCACATGAGCACCAATAGTACTGCATCAGGTATTAGTATTACTCCCTGTGAAAATGTCTGTCTCCATCACCAAACCAATTAGGCCCACAGACATAGAAAAGGACTAGCTACCGTTTCCCATTGCTTCAATTTTTGGAGAAACTGTTGGCTGCAAATTGGCAACCACGTGGCGGTACCCGCGCCCATTCCAGCCATCTAAACATGTTTTGAACAGTTGAGATCCGAGCACCCTCTCTCCTACTCAGCTAACCACTCTCTCTACTCGATCTTTTCCTTAGCTCAGACCTGAGTTTGGACGGCTCGAATGCCCTGCTGGGTACCTGAGTTTGGACGGCTCAAATGCGCCGCTAAATACCAAGTGTACAATACCCTATTTGCATTCAAAAAATTTTACAATTTTTGACCCATCAGCATATACTCAGCTCTCTTCCCAGGTCCACTTGAGGATCTAAATTGTCCGTATTTTAGAGCTTTTTGGTAACGCTAGATACACCAAAAAATCAGGTTGATCGAATATCATTAGATAAGATTTTGGAACACATTGGTTTTACAACATAACAATATTACAACCCATTTATCTCATGACAAATGTATTCCGAAGTTATATCAATTGATATCCGATCAACCATATTTTTGATGTGGTGGTTGTTATCGACAAGTCCTGAAATGTGAACGGCTTGGGTCATCAACATTGGCCCTGAAAGAACTCACAAACAATTCAACTTGACGGTCTAGTCCATGAAAATGGACCGGAGAGGATCTTCTTGTTTTATATATGCACTCATCGTTTAGCCTTTCCTCAACATGTGAATCCTAATCCGTGTCCAGTGGGGCACCGGCAATGCTTTCAATCTTTATTCTGTAGGGTTGGTGTATGTGTGTGTATGTATATGTATGTGTGTATATATATATATATATATATATATAGAGAGAGAGAGAGAGAGAGAGAGAGAGAGAAGGAGAGAAAGAGAGCAAATTTCCAATGAGGGATCCCGCACGGCCTTACCATGCGGGACTCTCCTTTCCCGATTGAATTACGACGATCCGAGCCGCTTCATGTGTTAAGAACGTGATTTTAAAGGTACCTCCTAGAAATTAGCAAAAAAATGATTGGGAAGGGCTTGATTCGAGCAGTTTTTTACTGAACCGTTCAATAAAAAACTGTTCGGATCAAGCCCTTCCCGATCATTTTTTTTGCTGATTTCTCGCGAGTACTTTTAAAATCATGTTCTGATCACTTTGAGCGACTCGGATCATCGCAATTCGATCGGGAAAGGGGAGTCCCGCACGGTAGCACCGTGCGGGATCCTCATTGGATCCGGACTGTATATGTACATACACAAAACTTCAAATAAGGGCGCCTATACCGTATTAAGTTAAGGATGTCCCTTTCCCGACTAATTTGCGATGATTCAAGCCGCTCAATATGTTCAGAACGTGATTTTAAGGGTGCCCGCGAAAAATCAACAAAAAAGAAGACCGGAAAGGGATTGATCCGAACAGTTTTTTTTTGTATTTTATCGAACAGTTCAAATAAAAACTGCACAAATCAAGCCCTTCCCTGTCTTTTTTTTTGCTAATTTCTCGCGATTATCCTTAAAATCATGTTCTGAACACATTGAGCAGTTTGGATCATCGAAATTTGATTGAAAAATGGGAGAAAAAGGGACGTTCGCATTTTATTTATAATGAGGACGCCCTCATAAGAAGGGGATATATATATATATATATATATATATATATATATATAAAAGTTTGTAGTCTTGTGGATAATGAAGAGAAACAGAAAATATTTGAAGCCACTAGTTGTGGATATTTTGGTACTGCAACGAATTAACATATAGACATGTTTAATTAATTCTTCTCAAACGAAACGAACTAAATTCGTTGATGGATGTTGCATGTTATAAAGTAGTACTAACTAAAATCAAGAACAGAAAATACTACAATATGTGGTTCGTGTTAAAATTTATGTCTCCGAACGGATATATATAACCAGAGAAATACGACGAGTTGGGTTTTATTTTCGTTATAAGCCGTTATCTAGTGATAATTCTGTAGACATAATTATGTGCTTATTGTAATGGATTTTAGTAAACCCCACACATTATAATAACAGTTTCTTTAATTTGCATGTCTTCTACATATTAATCATTCCTGAATTTGGTTTTAGCTCAATATCCATTGTGGAAAGTTTCAATGGCTCCTCACATGGGGTCTTGTTTGTTTCTCCATTTTGAAATGGGAACTATGTTGAAAATCTTAATGGAGGTTGGAGATAGTATTTAATGTCCTTCACATGGCATCCCACATGCATCCATTCTCTCGCACTATGTATTCTTTTCTTTTCTTATACATATATATATATATATATATATATATATATAATATAATCGGTTGTCCGAGCCAACTTGCACAGTGATCTTGACTAATATGGAGCCCTAAAAGCAATGACCAGACATAACCTCTAATGACCCTAAAATTGAAATGAATATAGTGATGATTCTCTTGTTTGTTTTCGAGTTGATCTCCGTGAAAATAGAACATGTGACTTCATGGAGGATCACTTATTCGGGGCATTCTCACAGGCACTTGGGGAATGTATTCTTTCTACCAACCCAACTCCTCATCTGCCACTAATAATTTGTCTGCCAAAATGAAAAAGGATTGATCTCTAATTTGTGTGCTACTTATGTTTAACTTCCCTGCCTATCTATCAGTTTTATTTTTGGGTAAATTACATTTAACCCCCCTTAACTAACACTTGTTCGCACTTTACCCCCTTTAACTGTGAAACTCAACACTTAACCCCCTTTAACTTCGTAAATCTCAAATGCTTTAGACGTTGTTAACGGAAAACGTTAAATTTCCATTTTGCCCTCTACGAATAGGACACCATTGTCCAAGATTCAATCTTCTTTTCCACTCCTAACACCAACCCAAACTACCTTCTATCCCACCGCCATCACCAAACCCAAACCACCTTCTCGGACAACATGGACACCATTTATGTCACTGGGTTGGAAGAAGATGAACGGATTATACCCAACTACAAGTCCAATTGAGATACCCACTCCAAATCCAAAAAACCTATCCCAGTACTCACAAAATCCATCTCTGATTTTCTCTCAGATCAAGAATTCAACAAGATTGATGGAATGGAAAAGAACCCTTATTAACTGATTATTGCTCTTAACAAATCTACGCCATTAACAGAAACCAAAATATAGTAAAAAAAAACCTCCTCTGGAACGCCCTCAACCACCATGGCCGCTCCATCTTCGTCGACAATAACACCTACCTTGTCTCCAAGCTTGAACAAACCCACCTTGTAATTGAGGCCTACAACATAACCAGTCCTCCACTCAGATCCTGATTTCTTGGCGACAGTGGCGGAACCAGTCCTGGAGCGCCATAGACCTCCACGAGTACCAAGTATACAAGGCCGAATCCCCCCAGCGAGTCCTCCATTGACGCCGTTGCGTCCACTCAAACCAACAAAAATCGACCCCGTCGAAGCCTAATCGGAGAAACAAAAGACGATGAGAGATGATGAGATCAAAGAAGAAGAGAGCACAGAGTTCAGCAGAGAGAAGATCTCTCTACCGCCATTGGATGCGAGCCTTGAAACCCTAATGAAGGCCGATTGTCGACTGGTCCTCTGTCCGAGCCCCAAAATCGCCATTGAAGTCCTTTGCTTGGAACTGCTTCCTACCTGTGGTCGTCGTAGAGGGAGAGAGAGAGAGAGAGAGAGAGAGAGAGGGGGGGGGGGGGGGGGGGGGGGGGGGGGCGAGAAAAGGGAGACAAGTTGGGTGAGATTTTTGTGCTCCACTATTTTGTAGAAAAGGAAGAGAGATAGCCATTGGAAGTGGGGAAAGGAGACGAAGGGCACTTCTGTCTTAAAATTGAACTAAAGATGACATGTGACTGGCACATGTTGCTTTCCATCCAAAGACATAACAGAATCTCAACGGAAGGTCTACCTTTTCTAGGTTTTGGTAGTTAAAGGTGGTTAAGTGCCAAAAAAAATAGTTAAAGAAGGCATAGTGTAACCAGGTGATAGTTAGAGGGGGCAAAATATAATTTACCCTTTATTCTTTTTAGAGGGACGGACTCAGAATTCTGAGGTTGTGAGGACAAACATTGGAAAACATTTAATTTAACATATGAATGGTGATATTAATTATGCGCTGACATAAGTTGTAAAAATACTACCAAAACTGTTACTGCTTATTTGTTCGATCAGTATATTTTTAAAATAACATTTTTTTTTCCAAAACTCTTGGTTGGGCGGCGTTGGATGATTAAAAATAATGTCGGACAGGCAAATGTATACTATTTTAATGCTTTTGAGATATTACAACCTACAACAATTCTAATAAAAATTTGTCACGCAGGTAGGACGGTCACCCGGGTTTATCCGTCACATGATCCGTTGCTTTTTAGATAGCCTATGGTATGTTTTGGGAAAAATTTCAAAATGGCACCTGAACTTTGCACCAAATGTCACTGACACACCTGAACTTAAGTTTATTTCAATTAAAGACTTGTATTAACAAAATCCCCAAATTTAGACACCTGAACTTAAGTTTATTTCAATTAAACACATGTACTAACAAAACTCCAAATTTAGACCCCCGCCGTTATACTTCGTCCCAAAAATTGCTGACATGGCATCTCTAATCCGTTTAAGTTGCCCTATTGCATATGTTTCCAGCAAGGGACGATGCACCCAAGCGAAACCCATAGACAAACTTCATCGTCCGCTGTTGGAAACAGTGCAATGGGGCAACTTAAACAGGTTAGAGATGCCATGTCAGCAATTTTTGGGACGAAATATAACGGCGGGAGTCTAAATTTGGGGATTTTGGTAGTATAGGTGTTTAATTGAAATAAACTTAAATTCAGGTGTCTAAATTTGGAAATTTTGTTAGTACAGATGTTTAATTGAAATAAATTTAAATTCACGTGTCTCTGTGACATTTGGTGCAAAGTTCAGGTGTCATTTTGAAATTTTCCTATTTTTTGAAGAAAACATACTTTTCACGCATAATTTTTTTAAAAAAATTCCACCTATAAATGATGTTTACTTAAACCAAAATGCAAATGAATCTTAATTCTACCGACTCAATTTCAATTTTGTTAAGTTCAAACCTCAAAATGATTTGTTATGTGAATGTTCTACTCGGCGAGTTCTTCAAAATAAAATATCCCAGTAGGTATTTTGGGACGAAGAGGAGCCCAAAGCTGGACCGAACAATGGGGATTTAGACAAGCATTTTTCCGAACATGTGGCGTGACCTCTGTAAAATTTGATCATTATCTACTCGACTACTCTCTCGTCCATTAGTCACGACTCCAACCCAATTTCGAGTTTTTAAACCACATTGCTAGCTATCTTCAAATCTTTGATCAACAAATTAAGCCATCACATTTTCCGAGTTAAAAACAACAACCTTTGTCCGTTGATCATGGCCATTGAATCTGGTCTGCCTTCGCCAATGATCCCATGACCGGCTTGCAAGAAGCACGCCAAGGCGCTTCAGTTCATCGAAGAGATGACGAAGAACGCCAGCGTGGTGCAGGAGAGGGTTTTGAGAGAGATTCTGAGCCGGAACACGGAACACGTGAAGTATCTTGGGCGGTTCAGGCTCTTCCATGGGGCAATGGATAGGGAGACGTTCAAGTCGAAAGTTCCAGTGGTCACGTATGAGGATATCAGCCGGATGTTATAAAAGAGAGAGTACGAAGCCGAATATCTTTTATTCTCTTTTTTTTTTTAAAATGCAAAGTGCCTCAGACTAGCTTGCGCTGTGCAGTACTAATCCCTACAATCCCACCCACAATCATTCACATGCTTTTGCACGGGGTGAGGTGCGGTAGTCCCAAGAGTTGCTAGCAAAGATAATCGAATGCAAATAAAGAGAACGAACCCCCAAGTCACAAGCCAAGACTACTGAATCAATCCCGTCAGGTTTAGTGTTCTCTTATTCTGATCAAATGTTACCAATCACAACCTAAACCAGGTAGCAAAGATAATTTGTGGTGAAACTGTTTGGCTACTATAGGTATTAGTCACAAGTGGGGGTTCTTATTCTTCTTTTAACTGTTTTTTTTCTTTGTTGTTTTGCGTATTTTTGTTAGTCTTTTCTAAATTTTATTAGATTTGTATGATATTTTTTGAATTAATTATTTGTTACGACACGAGGATTCTAAAAAGTTCAAAATTATGATATAAAAAAAAGGGTTCACCAAAGACCAATAAAATATCGAAAAGCTGTCTTTTTTGACTTAAGTATTGTCTTACATGAACTTTTTTCAATATCAGTCCATATTTTTATACCAAGTCTTTCTTCTAGTGGTTTTTATCCCTACGAGAACAAGCCATTTCTTTTCTGGGCAGAAGTCAGCTACTATCGAAGTATGGGTGTGGCATGTCTTTTAGTTACAGGTCTAGTCCCAGGTGCTTGTCGCAAATCTTCAATTCCTCTCGTCGGGACGAATCATTAATCTTAAAAATTATACAATGAAAAACTAAACAAAAAGTTACGAAGAATAAAAATACCGGAAAAAATTCTTGACAATAAAGTTCACGAGAATGCAACCTTATTTGATTCTTTTATTCCTACTTTTCGACCCTTTTTTTTTTTGGCATTAAAACAGGTTAATCATTTGTTCGTCGAGCAACTGCTTCAACCTCCAACTTCTATTCTACAAAAGTACAAATGCATGCTGAGTCAGACCCAATCTATTGAACCTCCCACGTGGCAACCCTAGTGCAGACTGTGCAGTTCACATGGTGGGTCCTACAATCTTCCAATGTGTTGTTTATCTATGCTACTATTTGAGTAGACTGACCCATTAGGCTAAATAAGTCAATTGAATTATTTTTGTCTTTATTTAAATTTTTTTGTATTTATTAGTTTTTCGTTAATTTTTGGAAATTATTACATCGTCATGATAAGAGAAATCTAAAAAGTAAAAAATTACGATCGAAACCTAATTTTTTTGAATAAAAAATAAAAATAAACCAATAAGCCAATTTTTTAGTCTTTGTTCAAAAAAATTGAATTTTGATCATAATTTTTTACTTTTTAGATTCCTTTCATCATGATGATTCAATAATTTCCAAAAAATTGACCAAAAACTAACAAATACGAAAAAAATTAAAATAAAGATAAAAAAATAAGCCAGTTGGCTTATGGTCGAACGGGATCAGGGTTACTGTGCCCAAAAAAACAGGCATCGTTTCTAGACCAAAAGTGTTATTTAAACCTTTCACTATGTAGATTTCAACACGTAAAATAAACCTAAAAAAAAATCAAGTCGATTAGATGTCGGCAACTTAAGAATTGTTTGGTAATGGTTTTTAGGAAGATTTTTGGGATAACAAGTTAAAAGATATAGATAGCAAGATGAGAGTTAGTAGTGAGGAAAGAACTTATTGAAATTCATGCTGAGAGAGAGAGGCCGGAGCCGGACGTGGGGTTTGAAAAAACCAAAGAAGTGAACAAAATCTTACTGAACGAACCACATTTTTGGGCAGGTTCATGGGTGTGGTTCTTCTCATCACATTTGGGTAGAGATTTGTAATCCCATCCCATGTCTAATCAAGCCAATCAAAAGAGCCCAGACATTACAAGATAAACAAAAATACATTAATCGTCCCACAATGTAGTTAATGTTTGAGCATATCAACTCAAAACCTAATTCCCGGGACCCTGTAGTGTAGGGACGCACGAAAGTGAAGCAAGAATGACGCTATCCTCAAATCCGAAATACTTTAAATAAACCCCACATTGTCATCTATACAACAGCCCTGCAGCCCTCTCTCAACTGTTATTTCCAGCATCCGATTAAGGAAAGATAACTTTTCTATTCAAAGTCTATAACAAGCTTCTGAAACTTTATAGTTAGATTTCATAGGATCAAAATTTTAGTTAGATTTCATTTCGATATCTTCGCCACTCCCCTTGGAATTTGCGTCGGGGTCATCTCGAGGAAGGAGGCCGAGTAGAGGCAGAGGTAACAAGGAGCTGAGATTACAGAGAATTATCAGAAAGGCCAAGTTGTCGAAACTGTCCCTGGTGACACCAAATATCTGGGTAAGACCGGCACCAATAAGCCCTCCAAAAAGAGACCCTCCGTTCAAGATGGACATGAGGGTTGCAAAAAGTGTTGCTTCCATTCCCTGAGGACATAATCTAGCTGCTAATACTAGGACAGGCATAAAAGAAGCCTGCAATAGGATAACCAAGCAAAAATGTTATTCTTTCAGTATTTTGAAACAAAACCATCAACCATGTTGTGTTTTCGACCCAAACCAACACACACACAATTGCACGAAAAATAATCAAACAAGAAAGAAAGCATGGCAAAAATATTTTACGTGGTTTCCTCGGTAATAGGATACACCAACAGCTCACCAGTTTCCACTATGAATCAAATGAAGAAGAGTAAAAAACATATCTGTTGGGTATGGCACAAGTGCAATTTTGTTCACCCTCCTTGAAAGAAGGTGAACATTACCCTCCTTCTAATTGGTTGAAATAGTATATACCCCACCACAAAGTGATACCATACTTACCATGCAATACACTTTTTTGTAATCATGACATTACTTTGTGGTGGGGTCTACACCATTTCAACCAATAAAAAGGAGGGTAATATTCACCCTCTTAAGTGGAAGGTGAACAAAACTCAACTCGTATAGCACTATTACATCTTAGGATTTTACATCACTAATTACCGTAATGCCCCTGTTTAGGTTTCAGGAAAATTGTCCTCAAGCCCCTGCCTAGGACCCCGCAACCTAACTAGTCAAGTCGAACCCAATCAGTCACCGAGGTGACAAACTAAGTCATAATCAGACTCCACAAACCCAAGGAACCAAAATGATGTGACGGGGGCATTTATGTAGTTTAGGGGCATCTTGATGGGTTGTTCTGTTTTATTGTGCCATGCCAGCAACATGATTCTGCAATATTATTATTTTCTTCATTCATGTGACGAGACAGGATTAGAAATGAAATGGTTCGTGAGATGGTAGGTGTAGTACCCATAGAAGAGAAGTTGAGGGAAAATAGGCTAAGGTGATTTGGGCATGTTTACCATAGACCGAGAGATGCAATAGTTAAAGAGATAGCAATGCTATGGAGAAGAGTAGACCTAAATTGACATTAGATGATGTGGTGCGCAACGATATGAGTATTATAGGTTTGTGTGAACAAGTGGCCCTTAACAGAGCTCAATAGAGGAAAATGATTCATGCAGCCGACCCCAAGTGATTGGGATATAAGGCTCAGTTTGGTTTGGTTTATTCATATGATGGGCAGGGACGAATGTACACGGGGTTACGTGCCACCGCTCGAACGCGTGCCCCCACTTGAAATAAAAATATTTTTAAAAAATATTTATGTATAAATTAGCATAATTATGATAGTGTGCTAATTTATAAACATACACGCTTGTATATATCCTGAAAATACACATATAGAATTAGTTTTATGCTTGAATTTCATCATATGATGCATTTATAATTGTTGCTTTACGAGCTATTTGTCTATTTGGACCTATTTTTTCTTAATTCTCTTTATTTTTAACCGTCTTGGAGACATTTTAAAATAAAGGCATTAACAAAACTAGCTCGATCATTCTAAATTTTGTTGATGTTCATTTAAAACATACTTTAAAAATTTTGACTGAGATTTTGTACTCATTTTTACTTAATTTAACTTAAAGTAGGAATAGAGATTGTCGATGATGCGACCCATAGGATCCAAATGAGGTGGCTCAAGTGGAGGAGTGCCACTGGTGTACTGTATGACAAGAGGGTACACATAAAATTGAAGGAAAAATTCTATGAAATTGCCATCAGACCAGCGATACTTTACGAGACAGAATGTTGACCATTAAGAAACAATAGGTGAACAAGCTGAGTGTAGCGGAAATGAGAATGTTGAGGTGGATGTATGGTAAGACTAGACGAGACATGATTAGAAATGAAACGGTTCGTAAGATGGTAGGTGTAGCACCCATAGAAGAAAAGTTGAGAGAAAATAGGCTAAGGTAGTTTGGGCATACCTACCGTAGATCAAGAGATGCAGTAGTTAAGAGAGCGGATAAAATAGCTTTGGGTAGCAATGCTATGGAGGGTGGTAGACCTAAATTGACATTAAATGTTGTGTTGCGCAACGATATGAGTATAGTAGGTTTATGTGAACAACTAACCCTTGACATAGCTCAATGGAGGAAAGTGATTGGGACATAAGGTTTGGTTTGGTTTGGTTAGCAATGCATGCTTTACTTTTGAACGATCTTACTATAGTTGACTAAAAAAATAAACTTTCGTCGTTATGACTAATAGATCCCCCCACTAAGGTACATTACTGGATCCGTCCCCGGTGACAGGTGCATTTTCTGAAATGTTATGAAACATGGAAACTTAACATGAAACTGAAATGGATGGCTGAGGTTCAAAGTTTCCTGGAAACTTTTCATGTTTCCTAGCAATCCCCATCATCCAAACCATTGGTGAGACATAAAACAAACTGTAATAACCTAGAATAGTGAGGTTCACTGAATAAAAACTATACCTGACCAAGAACTGTTAAAATCAAAGAATCCCCAATGGCAAACCACTCGTCACTTATACCAAACTGACGATTAAGTCCCGTTACAAGGATAACCTGCATAGAAACATACGATTCTACTCAATAATCCTTTTAAAGGAAAATTAAGAAAATCTCAACCAAATGGAACTCATAACACAAACCTGAGTTGTCCCAAGAGCTGCGCCAAGAATAGTTGTTGCAAGAAAAATTTTCCGAAGTGGAACATTCTTCAGAAAGCCATTATAAAGTCCAACACCAAGAAGTGATGCTATTGATGTCACAAGCTTAACACGTCCGAGAAATTCTGGGGTGAAACCAAGTCTATTTGTGCTGAAATCAAGGAAAATCTAGTCTTAAGAAAATATGTGGAGTTAAACCCATTCCCCAAAAGAAGATGAGAGAGAAGAATACTGGCAGAAAAATCCAAACATACGTGAAGTAAAACATAGCAGAATCCGACTGAGGTGTTGCATGCCAAAGGAAAATAAATAAAGTCGGAAGAAATATGTTTGGCTGCCGGACAGCATCCCATAATAGTCTGATGTTATGTTTTGAGCTTTCAACGAAGCCAGGAGTGGCCAAAGAAAGATTCTGTCCCCTTGCCAGCCCAAGCACAGGCTTCTCTTCGACAAGTACAGCAACTGCGGACGTTATAAGGGGAAGCAATGCTGTGACACCAAAAACAAACCTGTTGAAGTACAATTTTATGAGAAATTAGTCAAATGGTTTATAGAGAGGCAAAATAGAACATAATTACAAACCGCCAACCGTACCTAACACCATAAGCCTCCACTAGCGAGCCACTAAAGTAGGAACTCACAATTCCTCCAACAGATGAGGAACCCCAACATAATGATTGAAGAGATCCTGACATGTTTTGCGACTCGCCACGAGCTCTCTCTACAACCATGGAATCTACAACCTACAACATGCTTCAGTTTTTGCATGCTGATGACAAGTGCCAAAGAAATGAACAGAATGAAATGGTACGTAAAAACAAACTAAACTAAGTGCATAAAAGATTAAGCACGTGTGAAGTTGTTGAGCTTTACTTGTGACACATGATCATTTGCTAGTTGCTACCCACTGTGGGCTACATGAATAAGCATATATCCCTAATTGCAAATTTCTGCACAGCAATGAACTATCAACAATCAGTCAATCTTTCCATCCAAGTACTCGTGCTTTCCCGCTTCATAACAGACTTAGCACATACTTGACAACGAGGCAACAAAGAATATTAGGATTCTAGAGCTTTTGTGTTTGCTAAATCTTCTCCTCCTCTTCCTTAAAACCCCCAGTAACCACTTCCTCCTTCATTAAACTTTCTCCATAGGGCCATAACCACAACTGTCACCATCGCTATCAGGGGTCAAAATCCACTAGCAATTGTTGTTATAACAGTTGAGAAGACAATTTGTGAAAAAATTGAAAGATCTTCAATGCTAAACAATATGGACATTAAGAATGAAGATTAGGTAATGGAGTTGTGATGGTGGTTTTGACGAGTAAAGCACAAAGTTGATCATCCCTATGTTCAATAACTTTCAAAAACTCTGAGGTTTGTACAGTTTAATTTCCCCTAAAGTTGATTATCCCTATGTCCATACATAAGCCCGGCCCCACAGAAAAGAAAGACAAGCAATCCATTCTTGAGTCAGAGATACATCATAAGGCAAGTTTAAAAACTAGCAGTATACAAAGCTTTTGCAACAGGGGAAGAACCTACTATCTAGTACATGGCCTAAACCAATTGCACTTGAGTCCAACCCCTGTGTAAGTCGTAAAAACAGTTCAATCTCAAAGAAAGTAAATTTACGAGATGGTGTTGACACTTACGACATCAGACAATGCAACAGAAAGAGATCCAAGAAGTATGCATAAAGCAGCACCATACTTGCTGTCAACAAAGGTGGCCATCAAGCTCCATGAGAGTGCTCCAAGAAGCCCAGATAGAACCAAGTAAGATCTCCTTCGGTACCCAAAAAGAGGGACAGAATCACTACAACAGAAAAACCATATCTTAAAGGACGAAGGATCCCATAAAATAAGATACAAGGTTGTTGATGTAACACAAGATATTGATTTTTATTTTTATTTTTTGAAGAGAAAGATATTGATACCCACCTCAAAAATCCATAGAGAGGTTTGATAAGCCATGGCAATGTTGAGAATCCGGATATCACAGCTGTCTAGTAATCCACGTGTAAGTTGTCAGTCTTCATTTTGTTAAAACCAGAAAAACTCCTAATTAATGAAACTAGATGTACCCAATGTTCTCTTCCCAGACCCGCATTAATTGGGAGTAAATTAGGTGTACTTTTTAAGATAGATTTTCACTGTTTCATCCATAATGATGAGCAATCTCAGATACACTGGTAACTTCTCTTAAATTTCCAGCTTTACAAGAAAACGCAACCACTAAATCAGCACATGACACAAATAACTAAAATGTATTAATACCGGTGTAATGCTATTAAAAAGTAGCAATCACGTTCAACTATTTTAACTATCCCATAAATGCAAAAGACATGAAGTATGAACAAGCAATCCTTACCAGTTACCACAATCTAAATGGAAACAAACATCTACATATAACAATGTGAAGAATCCATACCTCTGCAGGATCTAGATGCAGATCATCCTTCAAATAAAAACTGACAGCAAGCCTAGAAAGGCCTAAGACACCTTGGACAAAATAAACCATAGCAACTGCAATGTTGTCTGGAGTTAGGTCCACACCAAAGCATCTGAAAGGTATTCGGAGAGATCTATTCTTGGAAGGCGAATCCATACTAGATGAGCATATCTCTTGTTCCCCTTCAGCTGTCAGCATACTCCCTTCTCCTGCACCCGAATCCGGAAGGCGTAATAATGAGAGAGAGAGAGAGAGAGAGAGAGAGAGAGAGAGAGAGAGAGAGAGTATTGATCATAAGAGCCAAGAGGTAGTACTTGTGCTGAAGTTTTGATGCCAATGATACAAAGGTATATTCCTACTTCTGAACTCTCTGTGGTAAAGCTGGTTCGACAAAGTTTAGAAGCCTAAGCTGCCTAGCTTAAAAACCAACATATGTCTTTCTTTCTGTACATGGTATAGCTGAAAACGAATTCTCTCATGTTCCTTATGTTGATTCTTATATATAGCATTGCGTACACAACATCCACGTTGAAACCCTAAGGTGTTGGATTGGACGTGAAGTCTACTAGCAACTTGAGACTAAGTGCAGATACTGGAAGGTGGCACAGTCTTTCTCATGTCTACTACCCATTGGGTTGTTTAATCACCCTCTAGATGACCTCCAAAACCATGATTGACTTTCATAGCCCAAGTTCCGAACCACAGAACCTAGCTCACAACTCTCTTAGAAGTTCTTGAATCTGTTACACTACTATTACTAGAACATCACACTTGGATCCCATAACAACATGCGATTGTGCCACGAGAGGACCTTAAGCCGAGGAATACTTTGTGATGCCACACCAAGATTGCACGAGCATCACCAGAAACGAAGATGACAAGATAGATGCTGACACACGGGAGATTTTGTTTCCACAATCATTAAGGACTTGAACCATGGTTCAGGTCTCACAAATAAGCCATTCAATAGAGTGCATCATACCATATCTCAATTGTATCCGACTAATAACTAAGAGCTGTGTATCATATAGGGTAAGCAAAAAGACAGCGTATATCTTAACCCTGTAATATGAACAACTTAAACATGTGTGAACGTAAAAAATTACAGAAGTGGTCACCCTTACACCATTTTCGTACATTTACCATACCATAATTGGTCATAGTTATAAGTCACTTAATAATAAACACCAAAACTGTATTCTCCGTTGATACTTTAGAAATCGATATAAAACTAAAGAATTGGTAACCCTTCAACCCTTCCACCATTTTCTTTCATCAGTCATCACGAAGGCTGATTTCAGAGCCCATCATCAACATTGCAAAATCCCAGCCAGCAAAGCAGTCAATCAAGTGTTAACTAGCATCATTCATCAAACACACACAATTCACAAGTATATTCTCTACATTATTTTCCATTGATCTAATTGCAATAAATGCATCAAATAAAAAATCAGTACACAATTTATGTGCTCTTCACTTAATGATGCGATAAAGCCTAAACAACAAAAAGGACCATCGTAACAACCTTTCAATGGGTGGTGGTTACGATGAGAACATTGCCAATCTAAAATGCACATTTCAAGTGCTCCCGTATGCTTCCCTGGTTCCACCTATTCCTACCCTTCTCATAGAAACATCTAGAAACTTTTTACATATCCACGGAGGGTATCCACCATCCAATCAGCTCCGGAAAAACCCAAAGAAACATAAGTATCTAAAATCCTACTTTTCCCTGCTACCAAACAGCTCAGAGACCATGAAAAACATTAGAATCCAAAACCCCACTTTGCCCAGTAACCAAACAGCAGAGAAGAGACCATGGAGAACATTAGAATCTAAAAACCCATAACTAACTACCCATATGCCCCGTTCACTTGCACAGAAAGGATTAGAAAATTAACATTCCTGCAACTTTCTCTGTGTTCAATTACCAAGAAAATTGTAAGACCCACAACTTCAACTTACCCACTGAGAAACACAACCCATAAAATAGTCTCGCCAAAAGGAAGGAATTTTAGTTTTTCCGCAAGATTTCTTATAAAAAAATAAATTTCATTTTTCTTTACTTCACCTCAGTTCACTTTTCTTGGGACTTCATTTCTCACACAACATTCCCGACTACTGAACAGAACCATAATTCATTTTTTATGCTACCTACGGGAGACCAAATTGTTTTGATCTCCAAAAATAAACGTCATTCTCAAATAGTTTTTGATTTTTTTTTTTTTTTTTTTTTGCATTGTTTAAGAACGGTATAAAAAAATTAAAAAATTACAATCAGAAGTAATTTTCTAGGTTAAAATGGCACACTATTTTCCCTACGAAACTCTTGAAAAGATAAACTTGACTTGTGCCTTTTGGTTTTTCTACAGAGTTCTAGAGAGTCGTTTAGAGTTCTATGTCTCTTTGTAAATAATGCCCATTATGTTTTTTGATGCTTTCCTAGGTGAATGTATCTCGGAAGATTCATGTATGATGCTTTGGATTTAGGAGTTCAATCAATGCAAGGTTATCCATTAGAGCCTATAAACACCTGATGCACCACATGGTTTGAAGCAAGTGGAACACCAGAATTGAGTTCCTAGTATATTCCTCTTCCCTTCTCTCAAATATCTTGTTGTAGTTTTGGATAAATTTCCAACAGAAACTAACAAAATGGGACGAAATGGCCAAATGGGTGTGTGTGTGTGTGTCCGTATATGTATTAATCTGAAAATAGATCAGGAAATGATGGGATTACAATTCTAGGCAGCCTATTCTCCTCACATACATCAACTAAAATACCACTTAACTGCGTATGTGTGCGTGTGTGTGTGAATCTAAAAAAAGGTCATGAAATGATGGGATTACGATTAAAAGGGTCGTCGTCTCTGTCGCGATGGTGGGGCATCTGAACGGCGACGGACATGTCGGTTTCCGGGGGAGGCTTCTTCCGGCGGTTGATTTTGCGGGATGCAGAGGCGGCGAACGGCGGCCGCCGGCGGATCTGGGGGCGGAGGCTGGAGAGGGAGAAGAAAGTTAAAATCGGATTCTGGGAGGGTAAGATTGAGAAGGAATTTATTAGAGATAATGTAGCCATTAAAAAATTGCTGGAGACTTCCAAGTTCCAAGGGGTTAGCCATTTCTGTAGAATACAGTTTTTTTTCTGTAGAATACAGTTTTTTTTTTTAATTATGTTTTTCAAAATTCACAGTATTTGGGTGTGCACAATATGCATAACTATATATGAAATTCAAAATCACTTGCATAAAAATTTGTACTCTCTTCATTCCAAATTGCTCGCCCAACATGAAAAGTAGCGCAATTTTTTGGATCGGAAAATAAAATACTTTATTGCATTATTCTTTTGATTTTCGTTACATCAAATTAAAGTATTTCATGAGATCTCTTTAATATGGTGCAAAGAAATTCAAAAAAATATATTAACGAAAGCATTTTCTTTTTTATCTCAAAATTGCATGAAATTTCGTAAGGTCCAGCAATTTGGGATAGGGTGAGTACTTCATAACGTAAGTTTCGAATCTGTAACTTCCGTAGAACATTCTTAACCTTTGGACATCAATTCGTAACATTAGTTTTGAATTCATACCATTCTTATGTTTTGACTTCTTATCTTAACAACATGATGAATTCTTAACCAAATATTACAGAGTTTTATGCGAATTATATGTACACACATGCACATACACGAGTGTATTGTAGCAGTTTCCTCTTCTTTCTTGAAAGAAAGAATAATGCCAAAATTATTGGGCATAAACGAGTCTTGTATTTTGCACACGGTATAAATTTTTCATTCATAACAGTCTTAGCATTAGCACCGCCTTCTTTCTTGCATGGTTTAGTGTGGGCTGGGATAACTACATTTTAGGAATACCCATTTTTCTGGGAAACATGACCCATTTAAAAGTGGGAGTACAATTTTGGGCTCTTTCAATATTTCCACAGTGGAGTGTTGCCATAGCCCAATAGAAGTAACCCATGCTTAACTTCATGCCATTGTGGTCTTGAGAAAAAATGAATTGAAACCAGACTGTGTCTCATGGAATGAGGGAGCCCGGCCGTGGGCTAATTGATTCAGAAATTTCCATTTTTTTCGACTAATTAAACAGGCTAAACAGGACCCATTCGAAGGGGGAGCACGAGGCGAACTTCAAAAATGAGGCTCCTTATGTACTTTCACGGGCAAACAAAATAAAAAAAGTAAGGTAGATTAAATTCCTGAAAGTAGTGATCATTACAAAAACGTTAAAATATCACTTAAATATCAATCTTCTTGCATTTTTAGCGACAAAAGTAGTAGTTAAGCTAGTATGATAAATTTTTGGGCCTCTTTTGTATGGGTTTATTCATAATCTTTTCAGCCTAAAACGAAAAAGCATCGCAATCTTTTCAGCACAACTTGCAGTATTATATCCAATAGTTCGAGTTTTTTGAAATATGTGCTCACATTTTTTAAGTCAAAATTGTCTACAAAAGATAGACGCAAAAGCATGACTTTGGAAATAATCTTTTAATGCACGTAAAATGATTTTGATTATAAATATCCGATTTAACTTATTTTATTTTCCACAAATGTCCTGTTCAATGACCGTTAAAGTAAACAAAGTTGTGTTCCTAAAGGCACAAAAACGTTATTACGCATCAACTACCTAGTCTACACATTTGACGTTAACGGCATAACTTCAACCGTGCTAAATGTGCAGATTTTTAAAAACAGATAGTGTGTACAGAAAGAATTTGGATCCGTTTTGGGTCCACAAAGATGATCGGAGCTGCTCATTTTGTTCAAAACATCTTGTTTAAGGTCACCATAAAAAATCAACTCATTTGGGTATTGGTAAAGGGGTTTACAAAATACTCAATTTTGCTTCAAAAATAGCTTGTTTTTTTGAAGCAAAGTTGGGTGTTTCGTAAACCCCCTTACCGTTATCCAAAAAAGCTGATTTTTTATGAGAACCTTAAACAAGATGTTTTGAACAAAATGAGTGGCTCCGATCATCTTTGTGGGATCCAAAACGGGTCCAAAGTCCATCTGTACGTGCTGTGTGTTTTCAAAAATCTATATCGGTATACTAAGATCTTCAGTACGAACAAATAATTCAAAGGAAATATAAGAAACAAAGAAGAAGAGAATCTCATCAATTAACAAACCAATTTACGCAATAACATTGTGGTGCATTTTTTTAATGCACTATGGGGTTATAGGGCTTCTTATTGTATTGAATTGAAATTCCGTCATCCTGATTTGAACACTGTTTAGTTTGTACAGTACGATGGATAGGTCATTCAAGAAAAAAATAAAATTGATTGGATATCGTTAGCTGGCCCCTTTGTTCAATCAACGTTAGATATACGAAAATAATTGGTCAGTATAATTTTAAAGATGTAACATGAGACAAATCTATCTGGATATCAATGTCCAACTAACTTGATTTTCAATATACACATATTGTTCAGCAATGTCCACAGATTGAGGGTTCTTATCACGATAAAAAAATTGACGATTAAACATATCAAACGGCCCTACACCCTCGTAGTGCATTGGCGCACTAGAAGCTCCCTTGAGCCCTTCCCAGATAAGGTTCCACCCATGATTCCCCAATCAATCACTCTCCTAATTGACTGGCAAAAACATTTCTTTAATTTCCGTACATATATAAAATGAGCAAAGGTGATAAAACAATTACTATAGATCACCATTCCAACTCAATCCTATTGAGTATCTCAACTTTTCCTTTGAAACTAGTGGGTTAGACTGGGAGGTTTTTTTGCGAATTTACAATCAATCAAAACACCTGAAAAAGATCCAAAGAATCTTGCACATTTCAAACCACCATTTTTGTCATGATTACATGTGGAAAAATTTTCAGTGTCGAGCTGATATCACGTGGTGCCCGTTCGCGTATCTGAGCGTCCATTTCGTTTTTGAATGGCTCAGTTTTGGAGAGAAAAAATGAGAGAGAAAAGTGTTGGGATGAGAGAAGAGAGGGTTTCAATTCGAGTCGTCCAAAAGTGTACGGACGGTTCGGATGTACTGGACGAATACCACGTGGAATATACCCGGTTGGCCCTGAAAAATCTCTCCTAGTCCATGGAGTCTGAAACTCAGCTCTTGTGGATTGATTGATCATACCCATAGGTAGAAAATTGATGCCATTATGTGAACAAAATGAAGGTAGAGAATTTACTTTGGAGGCACTTTGAAGATAGGAAAGGGGTACAAAATGGAGAGAAGTTTTTGGGGAAGTCACAAAAACAAAGCGGAACTGGTGTGAGCCGATGTAAGCTAAACGGGGATAATATATATTGTTAAATCTAAATACTTGTTAACGGATGGAGGGACCGTGCTGCGCAGCGTGCTGTGCGGGGCGATTCGCCGCCGCTCCGGTCTCGGTTTGATGATCGGAAACGTTCACTTTGTAGAGCTCGCTAAGTAGAATAAGTGTACCAAAAATCAGCTCGATCGGACATCATTAAGTGTCTCATCTAAACATTATTATCTTGAAACGAATGGATCCGAAACACTAAATTAAAATCCACTGTTTTTTGGTACACTTAATAATTTCAAGATAATAATGTTCGGATGAGGCACTAAATAATATCCGAATGAGCTGATTTTTGATATACTTGTTCTACTTGACGAGCTCTACGAAATGAACGTTTCCGATCATCAAACCGAGATTGGAGCGGCGGCGAATCGCCCTGCACAGCATGCTGCGCAGCACGGTCCCTCAGTCCTTAACTTGTTAATATAGGAAGCAACGATGTAACTTGTAATCTTTTTTCATTCGATACGTAGTGGAACAAGTATGAGCCGTAGATGTAATCAACAGTTTGTTGGGGAACCGTGAAAAAAATCTCTTGTCTCGTATTCTTTTTTTGTTTCTTGGTTGTCTTTGTGTGTAATGTGTTTGTTGGTTTGGCCGAATTCCCGACATTATCTGAAGATACAACAGACTGCATTTTTTTTTCATTCCAATTCCCTCTCCTAACATCATCCCTAGCTTGTGCCTGCATTCGCTGCTGCAAAAGGTTTTCTCCCCTCTGAAAGAAGGGAAAACCGATCATATTATTGACTGAGAAGAACAAAGAATGAGATCAATCTGAACTGTGAACGTGTTTGTGTTCGTTGAAACCCAAACAAAGGATTCTTCCAACTCGCTCGTTAGAATGTCATTTGAGATTTTCAAAGTTCAACAATACCCATTTTCTTGGCTCGTTCAGCTCATGATGGTGAAATAATCGATTCAATTAATTAAAGCTC
This sequence comes from Rhododendron simsii, assembly GCA_014282245.1. Lineage (NCBI taxonomy): Eukaryota > Viridiplantae > Streptophyta > Magnoliopsida > Ericales > Ericaceae > Rhododendron > Rhododendron simsii. Next base: position 3,336,232 of record CM024954.1, read on the forward strand.
GTTTGAGATCGACTCACTTAATAAACAAGCCAAGGTTGAATGTAGCTCTTAAGCTTGTTAAGGATTCAAACTAAGCTCATTAGGTTGGCCATTGGACTGCATCATGTGCAGTCCGGTCATTTTCGAATCCATTTCGAATTCACTTTGATGATCAAACTCGATGATCGAAGTGAGATCGATCAAAAAGGCCAACCGGAAAGCCACCTCTTTCCTTTGCTGTACCTGAACAAATACATTTTCTTTAATTTGGTACACATTCAAGATATAAACAAAGATGATAAGATAAAGACAGCTCCAATTATACATCACTATCACCATTGATCCATCACCAACTCAACCCATGAATATCACAACTCTACTTTAGAAACCAGTGGGTTTAGCTTGGGAGACTATTTGCGAATAGGGGAATTTGCATTTTAGTGAGAGTTGGGGCAAATAATGCTCAATACATGGAGAGATTTTTATGGAATTGCATAAATATGGAACGGTGAAAAAAAATTCCCCATACATGAAACGGAGAAAAAAAAAATCCCCAAACATGGAGTCGGTTTGTAGTTGAATTTGGGTTTGAACCTAAGTTGTCCATTCTATAGACCTAAGTTGCCCCCTTATTTTTTCTAAAAAAAGCAGCCAGTGAAGCAAATTAGTAGCTAGTAGTATAACTTCTCCACATTTTCAAGTAAAATCAAACAAGAAATTTCAAGTAGCAATTTTTAGAATTTAAAAGCAAAAGTATAAAGTAGACGCTAGAAAATATACACCTTATTTTCTCTATCCTTTCTCTTTTTAAAAGATTACTCAAAAACACTAATCTCAAAGTACTTTAAAAACCCAAATCTACAAGTAACCCAGTTCCCAAATTTCTCATAAAATAATGGACATGATAACGAGATTGAAGAAATGCTTAAGTTCATAGAAGGGGCAACTTAGATCCATAGATGGTGCAAGTTTTAGGTCCATAGAATAGGCAACTTAGTTCTATAGAAAGGACAACTTAGGAAACCCAGATTTGATTACAACCGACTCCATGTATGGGGAATTTTTTTTCCTCCGTTTCATGTATGGGAAATTTTTTTCATCCCATCCATATTTATGCAATTCCGAAAAAACCTCTCCATGAGTTGGGCATTATTTGCCCCAACTCCTATTGAAATGCAAATTCTCCTTGCGAATATACAATCAATCAAAACACCTGAAAGTATCCAAATAATCATACACATTTCAAACAACCATTTTTGGCCTGATTACATGTTTCACTAATCCATGTAGTCTGAAACTCAGCTCTTGTGAGTTGATTGATACCCATAGGAAGGAAACAGATGAACAAAATGAAACTGGAGAATTTACTTTTATTTTGTGCTTTTAGGACAGAAAAAAAGGGGTGGGAAATGGAGAGAAAATATCAGGGGAAAGCCACGAAAATGTCGTCATCGTCGTTGGAAGATTCAGACTCCATCTTTTCCATTCCTGTTCCCTCTTCCAACATCATCTCCTTGTGCCTGCATTCGCTACTGCAAAAGGCTTTCTCCCCTCTGAAAGAACCAAAAGGGTGATCATGACAGTAAGAGAATGCGATCGATTTGAACTGGTAAACGTGATTGTGTTTAATGTTTATTAATGCCCAAACAAGGGGCTCTTCCTACTTATTAATGAAATCAAATATCAATTCACTACTAAATACTGGACTGATTACTTACCTAAAAATAAATAAAATTACTGGACTGTTTGACAACTGAATTTGGAACCAAAATAAATAGGTTAATGATTTTTTTTTCTTTCTATGACCCAGTATGTGCGTCCTGACCAACTTACGCGTAATGCACTATGCTCATTATGTTTGTTGGGGACTTAATTTAGGCATCTGCCATGGCAGCTTATTAGTGAAGATTGCGAGCAAAATCACTAACTATCATCTGAAAATCTGAAAGCATCCACCTCAGCCTCAATTGAAAATAAGTGGAAAGACTCCTCAATTTTTGGCATCTATACTAATTTCGTATGCAGTTGTGAATCCGGGATTATTAGCACTGTGGATCAAGCTCTAACATTTGGTGTTAGGAATGGATTCATTTCATCGCGATCACCAATCAAACAAGGTGCACGATACGGTGACAAATAAGGAGAGTGAATCTCCAAAGAAATTGATAGTCTTTTTTGTCTAGAACATCCCGAAATGATCCGAAATCAAAGCTCCCTTACTACCATATTGGCAATGAATAGAGAGAGACTCTTGGGGCTCATCTACTAGTTCTAGTACACATACTAATATGGAAGATGCAAGCTTTGTGTGAGGATGAACCATAAATAAGATTCATAGATGCATCAAATTAATCAAAAACCCAATAATCCAAACAAGTTAAGTAGCAGCTTGACTAATCATTCTCAGAAAACAATGCAAACGGAGAAATGAAAGGTTAAGCAAAGAAAGGGGGGAAAAGTTGAGCTAACCTGTACATGTAAATGTCTTTCCCATGCCCAAGATTCTTCTTGCAATTGTAACAGAAACTGAGAAAACTCTCAGATGGATAACTCATTGATCGATTCCCGTGAAACCCATATTCCTTTCTCCTACTAGACATCCCAACAACACCACAGCAACTCTCCACAATGCAATTATCGAAAATATGAGTCGTTTTCGGGTTCGGCCCGTGGGTGATCACACAAGTGTAGTCCTCCGAGAGCTCCATCTCGCTAGCAGAGAGGCAACCGGCGAAAACCCGCGGCGAGTTCAGGTTTCCCAGGCCCGAATTCGCAGACCCAAACGGGGATTTCTGGGAAGTACTCCTCGTCTTGATACCGAAATCGCCGGGCGACCCCGGCAATGAATCGGCAGGGGAGAGAACAGAGGAAGGCAGAGGCAGGGGAGGGATCTGAATCTTCAACTGGGATCCAAAAAGCACCATTCTGCTCTGTGACTTGTTCAGTTTCGGATCAGACAATTCATCAGTCACAAGTTCATCAACAATGCCTAAACCAACCCCTCTCGAATCCAACTTGTCAAAGTGGGTTTTGGCTTCAGATTTGGGGGAATCTGACCAGAAGGGATTTCTCAAAGCAGAAAAGAGTTTGGTATCGAGTATCGAAGTTGGGCTAAGTACAGATTCAGTATCAGGACTGGTGCTGGACCCCTTTGAAGCAAAACCAGCGAACAATCTTGGAGAGAGGAAGATTGATGATGTGGGTTTTCTGTGGGTTTCAGTGGGTGATGGTATGGAGCTGTAGTCCGCCATTAGAGCTTGCTTGGTTGTCGCTCTAGATCTCTTCCTCAGCATTACTCTTCTCTCTCTTCAAGTCCTTGATGCAAGAACAAGATGAATCCATAAATAATCTCATTAAAAAAGTACAGGAGAATATATCTATTATATGTAACCATTAATTATTGATGGAACACTAAAATATTCATTTTAGTGTGAACGTCAATCATAAGGTTTGACTCCAATTTTTTGTTTTGGTAAGTAACTTGTGAAGAAAAAAAATTGACATTCCAGATTAATCTCAATAGATTCTCCTCTCCATTTTCTTAAAACCACGATTTGCACAAGCTGACGCACGATTGGCAAATGCAACATCGATGAGGGGAGAGAGGGGGGGGGGGGGGGGGGGGGGGGGGGGGGGGGGGGGGGGGGGGGTGCTAGGATAGGAACCTGAGAGGCTGAGATCATGGGTGATTTGAGCTAGAAACCGCCATGGAAATGAAAGAACAATGTAGAGATCGATCAGGAATTGATGAAATGAAAAGATCAGAGCTCAATTTGGAGTTCAATCTAGCTCTCTCACCGATAACACACCTCTGCAAGAGAAACCCATTTCTCTGAAAAAAGAGAGGAACCCACAAGAAAACAAAGAGCCATGATCAAAAAAACCAAATGAACACAAGCAAACAAAACGAGATTCACGGAAGGGGGGGAGGGGCTCGTTTCCTGATCTAACAGTACCTTCTTTCTTTTAGGTTTGCTTTAACACCGCTTTAATTGATTGTTGTCTTTAACTGGGTAGGAGGAGGAGGGTTTCTCAGCAAAGATGGTTTCTTTACTCTCTCTTTCTTTGACCCATCACAAAGACTCAGGGCCTTTAGATATAGACAGAGACCCGTTAATCAAAAGGACCTGAAAAACTAGCAAAGAGGATAAACAAACAAAGACTACTCTTTTCCCTCCCCTCTCTCTCTCTCTCACTCTCTCTCTCTAGTTAGTGGGTATATATCCCTTTCTTGCCTCCCCCACTACTGTTCAGTTTTTTTTCACCATGCCTAAAAATCCGCCATGGAGGAGAGAGAGAGAGAGAGAGAGAGAGAGAGAGAGAGAGATGGGGGGTTGTTGGGTGAGGTTAAAGTGCATCGAAATTAGTAATTTTGATGAAACCCACCCACTTTACTGAAAGTCTGAAACCCACCACTGTGTCTTGAAATGGAAGTTTATTCATGGCGGTTTTTTGGGTGGAAAAAAGCTACAGATGCTGTTTTTTTCTTTCTTCTCTGTTTACTTCTGTAAAATACTGTTATTAATTACACTGTTCACTGAGAACTCTGAGATTTTGCTTAATCTCTCCTCTCTCTCTCTCTCTCTCTGTTATTGCACTGGGTCACTGCACTCACTGTGAATGCGAATGAATATGAAGATCGCACTCACTCCAAGTCTCCAATAGGCTGATCGACTCCAGGATTCATTTCCCCGTACCGTACAATTCGCTAGCATCCAAAAACCTAGGCCGGCTGAGCTGAGCTCGGCGCTTAGCTTTTGAAGCTGGCCAAGCTTTTGAAGCCATATCGGGTGCTTTGGTTCTTTGGAGACCCGATTAGGAGAAACTTTTATAAATCCCAAGTATAGGAGGGGTGACGGTGTTCTTTTCTGGTCCGTTTTCAATTTTTCGGTCACACTTAGATGATCGATTTTGTTCATTTTTTAGAGTTTGGTGAGAACATTAATCTCACTAAAATCCATGTTTATTGGACTTTAGTCGATGCATCATCGGCACATGTGAAAAATGCAAAAAACAAAAAACAAAAACTAGGTTCTGATTTAGTGTGCTTATTGATCCAATTTTTGTTTTTCTTTAATTTTTACGTGTGTTGATCATCTACTAAAATTCGATGAACATAAATTTTGGCAAGGTTAATGTTTTTGTCAAGCCTTACAAAATGAACAGAGCCAATCACCAAAATATGCTCAAAAAATGACCAAAATATTAAAAATAGACCAGAGGGGGACACCAGCACCCGTCCTATACCTAGGGTATATAAAAGTTTCTCCCCAATTAGTGCAAAAAGAGAGTTCTGTCCTTATTTAATTTTTTTGTATTTATTAATTTTACGCCAACACTTTTACACTTTTTTAGTTTAAAAGTGGATATTTTTCAAAATATTTGAATTAAAGTATAAAAAATTTAGGTTTTTTTATTTCTCTTATCGAGACAAACTAATAATTCACACAAAAGTTTAGAGAAAAACGCCCATGTTCCCTGAATTCCATTTTTTGATCTCTTATACTGGAAAATAAGATGCTCAACAGTTTCGAAAGCAAACAGATGGATCTGGATCCTTTATGAGGATCTCTCAGTGAAAATCGTGTGAGGGTTTTCATTCAGACCATCCAACTCGGTAATTAATGGTTCGGATGTGTTTATATTTTTGACCGGTGATAGTTAATTTTTACCGGTAAAAAATACAAATACATTTGAACCATTGATTGCTGAGATGGAGGGTAAAAAATACAAACATATCCGAATCGTTAATTGCTGAGATAGACGGTAAAAAATATAAACAAATTTGAACCATTAATTACTAAGATGAACGATCCATATCTCATAAAAATTATCACATGTTCCTCACAAAGGAAGAATTCTAACATAACAGAGAATCTAGATCCCAGACTTACACCTTGGGCAATGGAGGAGATACATCAATATTCCATCGATATACGTAGTATCGTTTTTTTAAAAGAAAATTGATTTTAGCACTCCAAAAATTGATAAATGAGCTCCAAAATAACATCATTTTGTGTATCAATACAACTCAATTTAGAGCCCCTCTATCAATTTTTTAACTGTTAAAATCACGATCCTTTTTTAAAACATGCAAATTCAGTAATTGAGCTATACCTTTAGTGGGGTGGGGGCCCCTTGCCGAAATTGGGGGGACCGGCCTCAACTCCAAGGCTAACGTAATACAGAGTGGGACCCACTTTAACTCCTGTCAAGCGGTTGATTCGGATTCTTTCATTGCCGATTTGGTCCCACGCACACGCCTGTGGGCCCATGTAATTATTCCTTCTGTCATGATGTCATCATTCTCAGATTCTCATACGGGAGAAATGATTTTTACACTTTTTTTTTTTTATTATGTCACTACATTTCTTATCTTCCAGTGAAATTTTTGTGTATTTTCTTTACTAAAATACAAGAAAAATAGTGTCATAATAACAAAAAAAAGAATGTGGAAATCATTTTCCTATATATCACAAGGGTGAGTGGTAAACGTAGACATTTTTTAGTAAAAAACTTACAACCTCTTGAAGCCATGTTTCACAACCTCTTGAAGCCATGTTTCATTACTTAGAAAAATCCCACAAAGGATACAAGAACCAAATTCGGAACGCTCGGTTAGGTAGAAGCCACAACTTACGGGTTATCCAAAAGAATCGAGCAAGCTAGATCCAAAAGGACCGAATGAACAAGCCCTCAAGGGGCGATATATCCGCGCAAGGATAAAACAGAAATCTTACAAAGCCAACAACCACTCACTCGAAACTCGCGAAGTAAACACCGTCGACCACCGCAAGCTGCAAATCTCATCGATGAACTCCATAGAATTACGCCGGCGGCAAATGGCATAGATTTGGAAATGCGAGAGGACTGGGAAAACACTAGAAATGCAGACAGTGGATTGTCCTGCGCAAGACCGCTGGCCACCAAAACACCAACCACACCACCACCATCATCATAGCCACTAACATCACAACTACCGGAGAAAAATCTCCGAACCAAGCACCAAATGAACAGAAAAAACTACCCCTAACCTTATTCGCCCACCAACCACACCCATCGAACCTGGGGAACCAGGCCGATACCAATCCAAACCGGGAAAATCAGCCAGAGACAAACTGGTGAACCAAATAGCAACGAAAAACAAACCCTAACTCCTAAACCACCGCAAACCTCACTTATTATTCGATCTGAAGCCCGAGGACTCAGCTACCACCATAACTGCTTGCGACCTTAATATGCATTATAATAAGAATACCACAAGCGTAGGGCTAGGTCGGTTGAAAGCATAATAATACCCGGAAGTCCGGGGTCGAATTCACAGGGAGCGCATCCATAACTTGGTTCGGAGATTAGCTTGCGTAGAGAGTTTTGGCGTTAGGATCGCCAACCAAATTCGGCGTTGAGACGGCCAACTAAGAGATTTAGAAAGTGGCTACTTAACCTAACTACGGCTTTTTAACTGGAGATTAAACTAAAGGCTAGGCTTAGGGATAATTAACACCCATAACTCAAAAGTAAACTTGCTCCTTCTCTTTTTAACTAAAGTGTTTAAGCATGACTAGGGTTTTCGAGACATTTTGACAAACCCTCGGAAGGACATAGCTCCAAGCATCATATGTGACAAGTAGCGTAGCCTTTGCCTACATATGATCAAAGAGATTAACACCTCCAAGTTTTGATACATAAAAATAACCCTAACACATGATTAAACTGGAAAACGAAGATTTAAGAGAAAAAAACAAGAAATACCCTTGGTTACGGGATGTTAACCATCTCATAACCTAGCCTTACTACAGTACTCACACATAATAAAAGGAGACATGAAATAAGCAAGGGTAAAGATAAGGAAAATACTAAACATTGATTAAATTCGAAATAAACATAAGATCCTTGAAGAGGAGAGAATTCCTTACGACTTTAATGAAGGCGAAAAGTTTCGAATCTAAACGGATCGTACCCAAAAACCTTCCTCAAAACATGAATGAGGAGAGATGTGGGAGCTAAAACTTTAATGGAGGTAGAGAGAGAAAATGCAGGTATTGAATGCCCTAGATTCGGGCTTCAGCTGGTATATATACCCCATTTACAAAAGAATTACAAAAATGCCATTAAAAAGTTCTCGCGCAGACACCAGGGATTGATACCCCAAAAAGGGGTATCGATACCTCGTTCCTTCCTGGACAGCACGCTTCCTGGGATTGATACCCGGTGTTGGGGTATTGATACCCCGAGTTTCTCTGGTTGGTTTTGGCTGTTTTCTTCTTTCTTTTGGCCTTCGAGAGCCTCGAAACCTTCCTTGCATGCTTTGATTGCTTCATTTGAGATTCCGGGGAGGATCCTAATGTGCCACACGTACTCGAAAGCTTCTGCATTCCTCCAGGGATTATTGGGAGCCTTGGAAACATCCTTTTCGCTCCGATTACCTACTTTCCAACAAAAACACAATTTGCGCGCAAAATCAAATAGAAACAAGTATAAACCGCTTGCAAGTACAGAAAAACGGGATAGATAAGCCCTATTATTTACACTATTTAGGGCTTATCAATAACCACCACACACACAGGTTGAGGTCGCTGAAGAAGGCACCGTACCACACCTGCCGCCAGAGGCAGGAGTGTCGACGGGCGGTGCTTTTTCCCAAACAACAACAGCATTGAAAAAGGGTAGGGAGAATATCCGATTCCATGGCGCCGAGCGGATGAGGTGGAGGTGTTCAGAGGCGGAGGACGACGAGAAGGGGGAGGGGAGAGGGGCCGCGGGATCCCCCCCCCCCCCAAGGCCGACAGCCCTAGAGGGGGAACAATGAAGAGAGAGAGAGAGAGAGCGCAGATAGCATAGAGAGAGGTCCTTGAAGCCACGTTGGAAGAGAGAAATTTCATGTCAATCCCATAATTCCGACGTGGATGACCTGTTTTTTACCAGATCGAAGAGGTGTATAATTGAAGCACGCACAAGGTGATTCGGAAGAGGTATATAGTTGAGGCACGCATAAGTTGATTCGAACACTTCTAATTGTCGAAAAAAACAAAGCAATAATTTATATAAAATAAATAAAAATGCTAAAAATAGCCCACTATCATTAAGGATGGGAAGAAAGTATTGAAATACATGAAAAATGTATAGAAGTATGCGAAAATGTGCTAAAAAGTTGTTTGGAATATATATATTTTTTTAATAAGTACCATTTTGTTTGATTATTTACAGCCCCGTGAGTTGAGTACCCTATCCCTATCCACCCATCATCAACTCTATATAATCAGTCATCACGAGGCAATGTACGGGCTCGTTCCAGAACTCCTTATTTTTTAAGACAGCGATTTTAAACTCAAAGATAATATGTTTACGCAAATAATTTTTTTAACAATATGGATCATATTTGATAGATCTCATTGAGATTTTTTGAACAGTATAAAAAAAATTAAAAAATTATTTTTCACTTAAATTATTTTTAAATTTAAAAATGTGAAATAAATACTTATTTATTAAGAAGATATTGTGGGACAGGCAAGAGCATCTCCAATTAATTCTGACCATCCTTTTTTTTTTTTTCTAATCCAAATTTTGCTCAAAAGCCCTCTCCAATGTTAAACTTATATTTTTACCCAAGTTTTTTTTATGGTTTTCCCTCTACTTCATTTCCCTTCATTTTGTTTCCCTCTAGTGTTCCCCCCCTTCTCCCCTCCACTTCATTCCACCCAATTTGCTCCTGCCAAAGACAAACCCATTTCAAGATCAGACAACTGATCTCATCCAATTCCATCAAAAACAAGCCAAAGAACATACCAGATCAAATACCCTATTGAAACTGGAATGGTACAGTTGTAGCCTTGTAGGCGAAGAGAAAAGAGCTGTAGCTGTATAGGTCTGCAATTGAAGTGTTGCATACGAAGAGCTGTAGCTCTGTGCTTTTTACAGTTGAACCTGGAATGGCATAATTGTAATTAACAGAAAGAGGAAAGAGGGATGCAAAAAATGAGTTTTCATCTGGATCTCCTTAAATTTGGGTGAGAAAAATGTTAGAACTCAAAATGGGTATAACATTGGAGATAGATTTTTTAGGCTTTTTACTCAATGTTGGGTGAATTAGGGGATGATGTCGTGCAGTGGTGTGTGTAGCACCGTGTTACACGCCTCTGAGTCATCAGATCGTACATCTGACGGCCCGGATCTTATCTAGGCAATAAACGGCTCTCAATCGTTAATTAGTTACCGAGATGTGATTCGAGTCGTCGGATGTACGATCCGATGACTCAGAGGTGCGTAGCACAGTATTGTACATCTTGCTGTACAAACAACAACCCAAAATCCATTTTGGATATCGATAATAAAATAGGTAAGAATTGAAGATTCTCTAAGTGGGTAATAAGCCACCCAAATTGAAGTCATAAAATAATGCAAGATTTATCTAAACCTGGACCTTAGTCACCATGTCCAGGTCTGCACTCCTATCAAGGAAACGAGATTAGTATAAACCATGGTCTGTAAATTAAAATTGAGCACTTTCGCAATAATTTGGACATCATGTCGCCTAAAACCTCTACTTCCGGTTGAAGCAAAGTGGGATTTATACTGTGTACTTTTTTCACGCAACACCTTGCTTTCAGTAGAGCAGTAAAAGAGTCAAGCTTTGTCGAGCTCGACCCGAGCTCATATCGAGTTGAGTTGAGTCATTTATTAAACGAGTCTCTTTAATCGAGCTTTTATCGAACAAGCCAAGTCTCGGCTTGTCTACTAAACAAGCCGAAAACTCAGGCTCAAACTCGGCTCGTTTAGTAAACGAGTCAAGCCTTAACGAGCCAAACCGAGCCAAGCTCGCGAGCTAGTGGATTGGTTTACTGTTAAAGTATCTAACTGCAAATTAATTGGCAAAGAGTGGAGAGGCCGCCTAGACTCATACACTAATTTTGGAGGAGATAATTAACTAATGTGGGACAAACACCAACACTCCCCCGCACGTGTAACGTGGAGACATAAAAAAAGGATCTATAACATTTTGATCACAATAAATAACGGTGCACTTATGGTACAAATAAAGAGAATAAATTCTTCGAAACTATGGCTTAGATACCATGTCTTTTTTTTTGATAGGCAAAGAAATGGGTACATCGAGAGAGATTGAGCAAACATCATTGAAAGGAAAAAAAATCAATCCAATCATATGCTAGCCAACAATCCAAAAAGAGAAGAAGAAACGACCAACCAAGAGTTGGGAAAAAAGAATTACAAAAGGACTCAGATTTTATGCTTTCTGATGCCATCCAAATGGCTTCTGAAGTCTTCAACAGAATAGATTAAAAGATTGCATCTCCCTTTAACCCAAAAAGCCACTCTTAGTTTGATAAGGTCAACCACTTCCTCAACAGTAGGAATTGAATTGTTGAAGACAAGTTTATTTCTTGCTTACCAGAGACCAGCATAAAGTGTGGTGTTCCAACAAATTTCCTCCAAGTTATGAAAAGAATTGGAGAACGGAAATTAAATCGATCAGACCAGTGATAGATGAAGGATAAATCCAAGAAATATTCCACTAAGTAAAGATATCGCACCAAATATTCCAAGTGAAGTTGCAAAGGAGAAGCAAGTGAGAAGGAGTCTCTGAAGAACCAGAGCATATAGGGCAGTTGCCAAGATTTGGAGGAATGATATTTCTTCTAACTAATACGGATCTGGTTGCAATTTTTTCTTGAACAGCTAACCAAACAAAAGCATCAATTCTTGTTGGACCGAGATTTTTCCAAATGGAGCTGAGGCTGATGTTACATTGAAAGGTTCTTATCTCCCAATTGGAATAAGCTGATTTTACAGAGAAGCATCCATTGGAACTCAATGTCCATCGAGGATGATCATCCCTTGAAGGAACTAAGTAGAAATTTCTCAACTTATCTTGAATAGAGATCAGAGCACTGTTCTCCCAAGGTCGTAGTCTTCTGCGAAAAAGAAGATTCCAATCTTTAGATTGTAATGTTGGGGAGATTTCATTTACCATAGCCTCTTGTTACATTGAAATAAGAAATAGTATAGGATAAAGAGTTTTTAAACTTCTATCCTCCAACCAAATGACATTCCAGAACTTAGTAGCATTGCCCAATTGGACAGAAATTTTGAGACCGTCTAGTATTATTTTGCCAATGGGAGAATTATCAGAGCACACAGCGTATATCAATCCAAATCACAGAAGCTCTCAAAGAGGTGGGAGGAAGAGCAGGCCACCATTGAATATCTCCTATATTGTATTTTTTGGAGAACAACTTAACCCAAAGAGCTTATTTGTCAGAGTTCTGATACCATATTAAAATATCTAACTCCAAACTAATTGATAAAGAGTGCAAAAGCTACTTAGGCTCATATACTGCTTTTGATAGCTCACAATGATTGTTTATTGACGGTGAAAAGTGGAACTTACGTACTCGGATTGTAATAAATCTCTTTCTAGCTGTCATACTTCAACTCCAATCCTTAGTGTTGATTGCTCCTAACATTGTAATTGAGAAGTTCAAATATCACTTTAATAACTCCATCACGTGATTGTGCCGTCGAAAGCTAGCTCACCGCAATTAAAATTTTGTTTACTAGCATTCTTTTGGCTTTTTACTATTTTTTTGCCTCGTGACAAATCGATCATGCTATATCCGCACGCAAACGCGGGTGCACGTACAATTATTTATGTGTCTTTTATCTGGAACTAGACTTATTTGTGACGAAGTAATCTCCACTAAAAAGCAATAATTTCACGCAATATCTAGAGAGTGATTTTCGCACTTCCCGTTAATAATTTAAGGAGTGCGAAAATCACTCATGCAAAGATATGGTACTAGTAGTAGTTGTGATTTGTGCCATACTTGGGATCAGTTATAATCATTATCACAGTTTTGTATACGCATCATCATTGGTCAAGATCAGTGGACCCATTGGCAAGGGTCCATAAATGATAGGACTAAAAGAGAAGACACCACCCACGAAAAATGGTTTTTATGAGATCTTGACGTTGAATGCCAAACGGTGGAGTGATGATAGCCAAGATAATCCGAGCTTATAGTAGAAATCGTTGCTCAATTTGTAGCTGAAGATTTACGCTTTGGTCGGAACTTAGAAAAATGAAGAAAAAAGGGGAAAATAATTGCTAGTATTTGTTTAGTTTATGGAGAGAGAGAGGAAACAATGACAGAGCAAATTCAAAAGAATTGTCGCAGAGATTAATCGACTTATTTCGACAGTGCTTACCATCTCAAGGTTGCATATTTGTTTAGTTTATGTAGGGGTGTCAAACGTGCCTGTCGTGTCGTGCCGTGCCATTTTTTTCCGTGCCAATCGTGCTTCGTGCCATACCGTGCCGTGCCCGTTTACTTCATCGTGCCATGCCGTGCCGTGCCGTACCGTGCCGGTGTCGTGCCGTGGTGGGCCATTTTTGCTTTGGCGGGCCGTGTCGAGCCGTGCCATTTTTAAATCGTGTCGTGCCATGCCGTGCCCTGTTAATTAATCATGCCGCGTCGTGTCGTGCCTTTTTTGTCGGGTCGTGTCGTGCCGTGCCTTTCTTTGTAGGGTCGGGTCGTGCCGTGCCTTTTTTGTCAGGTCGGGTCGTGCCGTGCCTTTCTTTGTAGGGTCGGGTTGTGCCGTGCCTTTCTTTGTCGTGTCGTGCCGTGGCTTTTTTTGTCGGGTTGTGTCGTGCCGTGCTTTTTGTCAGGTCGTGCCGTGCCTTTTTTGTCGGTTCGTGTCGCAATGTCGTGCCGTGCCGGTCCTTAATCGTGTGTCATGCCATGCCATGTCTTATTCTTCCAAGTTCCAAAGATTCTTCCGATCATTATTTTTTGAAAAATGTTGGGCGGAAGACTCTAGTCTTCAATCTGCGGGTGGCAAACTCACTAATGTCTCCTGCCTCTTGTAGTCTTGTGGACCTTCCTTCACTTATTATAAAAAATCGAGCCTCTTTTTGTTTTTTATCCTGCGCGGTTCGAAATCCACTTCTAATCCACTTCTTTCATCAGGGAGAATAAGACGTGCAATGGTTTGTTCGAGCAAGTGATAGGCAGTAGTCAGTAGAGCGAAAAGTCGAGTCGAGGCCCTGCAAGACATCTCATAGGTTGTGTCCCTCCATTCCTTCGTTAAGCCGTAATCGATTCCATTCCTGACCCGAGGTCTTTTTTGCTCCTTTAGTTTGAGCCAAATCAACCTTTGAAACATCCGAGAGGACTAGTGCCATTTGTTGACGAATTCTTGCTAAAACCTTCTTTCTTATTTGATTTATTAATGTGTAAAAGACCTTCTTTTAAAGGTAAGAAAATCGCTTGCTTAGATAAGGATCGGAAGGCGGATAATCTGAATCTTCTTCTATATTATGCAAGGACCCATAGATAGAGTCAGAAGGAAGATTGACGATGAGAGCACTTATTCCTGCTGCTTGTTGCTTTGCCATGTATTAATATGAAAGAACTCTTAGAAATTTTCTTATTAATAGGAGAAAACGTGGGTTTTAGTTGTATAAACTACTAAAAAAATTACTTTGACTTGGACTCATTACATCTCTCCTAAAAAATTGGAGGAATAACTCTCCCCCTAGCAAACTATTGTTACAAGCCTATAGAATGAAACAGTTGTCCCTTCAAGGACATCCAATAAAATTGGAACGATACAGAGAATGAAACGGTCAAACCAATAATTGGAAAAACCCCAATAAGTGTAAGTAACTACTCCCTACTATTTTGCCATACTAGTATTTATGCAAAGGCTACCCCACTACCACTACTGTTGTATTATGTAACTTAGGGCCTGACTACCAATAAGGCAATAAATCAACCATCCACGAACTGGGGCCAAATCCTTACTCAGCTAAGAAAGGTAAAGGTTGTGAACAGGAAATGCTTATCAGTTATCACTCCAAATCAAAAACAAAAACCAACAATTGAGATGGCTAAACTGCTCCAGGCTATTGCAATTAACAAAATTAAGACAAATGTGCAAATCAAACAACTATTTTCCGCCTATTGGGATAACAACTTGCCAAAAGTTAATCCAAATTAGATTGAAGGGAAAGTGACATTGTGAGATAGTTGAAGGGGTAAGTTGTGACTCCGGAAAAATACGCCATTGCATAGCTCTAGATCAAAATTCGCCCCATTCAACAAGAATCATGCCTCCACCCCTGCATTCCTCATTAAGACTTCCTCTCTCTCATTCATGAAGTGAAAGGAGATGTAGATCAGTATATCCATTGGGGATTTTCAAAATGGATTGGCCTGTGTTAACAAGTCCATGGCCATTTGTAGACATATGAATCTGCATTAAGTTCAAAAGAAAGGGAAAAGAGGTTGGAATTGGGATTCACGTTGTCCTCATACAAGTCAAACTGGATTAGTTGGAACGAAAGTAGAAATTATCATTAATATATGTCTATTTCAGGAAATAAATCCTTCATTCCAAATACATTCATTACACCAATTCCTCTCTCAATCTCGAAGAATAGGACTAAGCCAATTGTTATCCGCTAAAACACAAGGATGTAGACAAGGGATAGGACACAAATAGATTTGATGTTATGAATATAACGGTAAAAATGTAAGTAATCATGAACTAAACATTCATAAAAATTTTGACTGTGGACCAAGTTTCAAAATTTTCATTTAAATCCCATGGTGTGTCCTTAAAGTGTCCAAGGGAGTCCCCAAAGTCTCCTAGAAAGTCCACAACGTTTCCGAGTAAAGAATTATAATACAAGTATTGGGGACACCCTTGGACTAAAAAGTAAAAGAAAGATTCCAAGCTGATTCCAAACTCGGAAACGTTGACATCTTTACTCAAATTTTGATTTCAAGCTCAAATTCCAATTTGAGTAAAGATTCCAAGCGATGAGCTCAGACAAGTATGTAAAGAGTAAAAAATTTGAGTAAAGATTCCAAGCTGATTCCAAAGTAAAGAGTGAAATTCCAAGCGATGAGTTCAGACAAGTATGTAAAGAGTAAAAAATTTGAGTAAAGATTCCAAGCTGATTCCTAGACTCCAAAGTAATCTTTCCTCCATTCTAGTAGAAAAATTCTCTCTTTCCAAACAAGAGTTCAGACAAGTATCCTATTCCAAAGATGTCTGTGAATTACCAGCAATAAACACAATGGTCTAGATAAGTCGTACAAAAACCAACAATTGAGAATAGAATTAAGTAAATTTTATCTCAAAAATTGACAAGCATTGCTCACTCATTGTTTCTTTTAAATTTTATCTCAAAATTTTCAATACTTCTTTCTGGGACTACGTGTCATTTCAGATTACTTATATCTTTCAATTTATAAAGTTTTGCTCTGCACGTGATTTTGAAAAAGGATCGTCCATTCCTTGAAAAGAATTGAGCGAGTTTAAGAAGTTTTTACTCAAATTTTGATTTCAAGCGATGAGTTTAGAAGAAAGCAAAGGTTCAGGTGCTCAAGCCAGCATTTTCCAAAAAAAAAACTAAAAGAAACAATTTTTAGATAACAGACTAACAAACTAACAACACGAACAGACTGGAGGGGCTAGGCCGCCACCTCAACTCAGCAAAAAGAAAATATGCGAGGGGTTATGCCACCACCTCGGCTAAACAATGCAATCAAATAAAAATTAACTATACTAACTAAAAACAAACTCAATATTTAGCCTGGCTTCGTTACACCTCAGGTTTGGCATAAAACCAGGTTAGAGGTATCCACCAAGCTAAATACGAGCTACTAACACATAAAGCCATGGATACAAAAATAAGTGAGAAAATCGACCTTCAGACATTAGTGTTTTTTTTATCATCATAGCCGGAAACTGAAATGGATGCGGCAACGTTAAGTTCCCATCTTCTACAAGAGCATGTTTGGGCATACTCAACAGAACCTCTCCTCCTCACTAAATACCCTATCAATAAGAGAAGCAATAAGAGAATAGACAGATTGAATACCAATAGAAATTAGAGTAACTGAAATATTGGAACTAAAATTTACCATTAAGGCCTTCATAAGTTGCAACGGCACTTCGTAACATCAGCAAAAATGAACTAAGAACTATTACTAAGTACATTTTTTTTTCCAGATATAGATATATTCTGGTTCTGAATTCTGCTCAGATATTAGTTACTTTAATCATCATAGCAGAAAATTGAAATGAATGCAACGTTAAGTTGCCATTAAGGCCTTCATAAGTTGCAACAGCACTTCGTAACATCAGCAGAAATAAACTAAGAACAATTACTAAGTACATTGTTTTCAGATATAGGTACATTTTAGTGCTAAATGTACTTAGTTCTGAATTCTGCTCAGATATTAGTTCTTTTTATCATCACAGCAGAAAATTGAAATGGATGCAACATTACGTTGCCATTAAGGCCTTCATAAGTAGCAACATCACTTCATTACAATACCACTACGGCTCAGACATTAGTTTTTTTATCATCATAGCCAGAAAACTGAAATGGATGCGGCAACGTTAAGTTGCCATTAAGGCCTTCATAAGTTGCAACACAATCACGCTTCGCTTAGCCAAAAACTGGAGTTGTGTCTGTGGCTTATTCATTTTAGACTAAAAGGAGACACACACACCATACTGCCACACACACACACCACATGCAGGCAACATCCATTGAAGTGGGGGCAACATCAAGTTGCCATTTAAGGCCTTCATAAGTTGCCACAACATCCACTACACAATGCATGCAGGCAACATCCACTTCAGTAAAGTGAAAGCTAAACAGACCACAAGGTATGCAAAACTTAGGCTCAGATATTACTTAAAAAAATACTTCATAGCAAAAAAATGAAGTGGGGGCAACATCATGTTGCCATTTAAGGCATTCATAAGTTGCCACAACGTCCACTTTAGCTCACTTACTGAAATGAATAAGCCATAAATACACAATACTGAAATGAATAAGCCACAGACACAACCCCAGCAGAATAAAATGAATAACAAGTACAAACCAAATGCCAGCAGGTCCCCCTAATCACTCTCTATATCAGAGTCTGCAAAATAGCCTCTGAATTCATCTTTAGCTGAGCGTTTTTCAATTCCAAGGCGTGCATCCTCCCAATCTTTTAAGCACATGAGACAATCCAAAATGTCCGGAGCTAGTCTGCTCCTCCTCTCATCCAACACTCTTTTACCTGCACTAAAAGCAAATTCGGATGCCACTGAAGATACAGGAGGGGTTAGTAGATCACGTGCCATGATTGAAAGAACGGGATATTTTTCTTCATTTTTTTTCCACCAGGCTAAGATATCAAAATTAATCCTGTCATTCGCGCTAACAGATTCTAGTTCCAAATATTTCGAAAGTTCGACACGTGAAGTTACATTGCTACTTCCTATTCCTAAACTGGAACTAAGCAGAAACCAAGATGCATCATTACTACTTGTAGGAGATGTTAAAGGAGCAGCAGTACGTGTAACATTGGGACCAAACTTAGCGTCATATTTAGCATACATGATAGTCAATAAATCATTCACAAAAGCAGAAGAAGGTAAAGTAGTAATCCCTAAATTCGTACCAATCCCGCTTAAGAGCAAGCTAACACCTTCTAACTTAATCCTCGGGTCCATTACTGCAGCTAACAAATATATTGGTGGCATTTCCTCATAATATTTTCTGAATTTTCCTTCCATATCTATACAAGCACTTACCAAATTTGGTTGTTCCCTATGATTAACAAAATTGAGACTGATATTGTAAAGATTATTAAGCACAATACAAGAAGTAGGATAACGAACACCCGAACAAGCTACGGTAGCAACATAAAACACTTTCAAAAATTTCATGAACTCAAAACCAATTTTCCAATCAGCTGGAGTTAAAGGAGTACCACGATACCTCTGATTAACAAAAGCAGATATTGCATCACTATATTTCCTACAAGACTTTAACATAATGTAGGTCGAATTCCAACGAGTTTGAACATCAGAGTTCATACTTTTTGGCTTAACATTGTAACATGATGCACACAATTTATCAAATTCTTGTTGCCTAGATGGGGATGTAGCAATAAAAAGAACAGCATCTCTAATTTTTTTAATCTGTGGTGTTATATGTTTCAAACCATCTTGCACAACTAAGTTAATGACATGACATACACATCGAATATGCAATAATTCACCAAAATAAGGAGGAGTCAAATTTCTTTTAAACAATGGAATTGTAGCAGTATTAGCAGAATGATTGTCAAAAGTAATGCTAAAAACTTTATCAACAACTTCAAAATCCCTTAAAACACCCATAATACTTTCAAAAATCTGTTCAGCATCATGAGGAAACTCCACTAAACGGAAAGCAATGATTTTTTTTCGCAAAGTCCAACTAGAGTCTATATAATGAGCAGTCACACAAATATAACCACGATTATTTATACCAGACCACATATCAGAAGTAAAACCTATTGCACCAAGACTTGCAAATTCACTTATCAATTCTTTTTTAACATCACTATAAGCTTTCTTCGTATCACTACGTGTTGAATTTCTAGAAACTTTAGCAAATGAAGGATTCAGAAAATTTTGGACAAAATATTCAAATCTAATATCACCACCAAAAGTGAACGGTTGTTCTGCTGCAGCTACATAAAGGGCCAGCCCATGTCTCATTTTTTCTTTTGAATAAACAAAATTACTATCAGATGCACCACCAATTTTATCTTCATGTTTAGTCCTAAGATGTCTAGTATGTTGCCCTACGCCATGATTACTTTTGGAGCTATAATTTGTTTCACAATAATGGCATACAGCCCTAGGTCCTATGTCAACACCATCTTTATCCTTGAAGCGTTTTTTTTATAGAGAAATGCTTCCATACCCATGATCTGCGTCGTGACATTTTTGAACCACTATCACCTGAATCTGCAGGAGTAGAATCTGCTGGAGTAGAAGTAGAACCTAAAGGTCCTGTTCCACCACCAACAACGTTTGAAGCAGCCTCCTCACCTACAGAATTTATACCCTGTTGCACCACAAGGTTTCGTGGTAGTTCATCATCAGAAGAAGAATCTGAATGGGGGTCACGAGCCTCCCGGACTTCCCCCCTGCCAAAACTAGAATTGCCAGCATCCATCTACACAAAAAACACCATAACAGTGGTTACATATCAACAGTGCATGTGTGCACTAACATACGAAATTAGTGCAGGTGTGTGTACAAAATCAGTTTCGACAAATTTGTTGAAAATAGTAACAAAAGTGAAAAGCCTTAATTTCTTGTAATTATTAATTTTAGAAATTCGTAACAAAAGCCATTTCGTAACCCTAATTCCAGAAATTAGTAACGAAACCCCTAATTTCGTAACCCTAATTTCAGAAATTAGTAACAATTAACAAAAACCCTAATTTCGTAACCCTAATTTCAGAAATTAATAACAATTAACAAAAGCCCTAATTTCGTAACCCTAATTTCAAAAACCAAGTAAAAACCCATATTTCAGAAACCCTAATCATTTGGCTTTTTCCAAATAAACCCAAACTGGATTTTTATTCAAAAAAATTCAACAAACAGGAAAACGAAAACAGTAGCAGGAATTAACATGTTTTCACATCAAAACCCCCAAGGCCCCAAGTACTTGTAGTGAAACGGCCCAAAGCCGACGAGCGTGAACGAAAATGGCTCAAGGTTGTAAATACTCACCGTTTGAGTGTTGTGTGTCACCGGAAACGAAGAGAGACAGAGGTGAGTCGGGCAAACTCAGATCTAGTTGTAGATCTAGGGTTTGAGTCGTTTGAGTCGCTAAAGTTGAACCGCTGAACAGCCTGAACGGCAACAGCAACGGCAACAGTGGTCACCGACTATCACTGTTTGAGAGTTAAGAGGGAGAGAGAAAGACGTTGAGAGAGAGAGAGAGAGCGCGCGCGCCTCAGGCGTTGAGGTTGAGACGGAGAGACGATGAGAGAGAGAGAGACGTTGAGAGTGAGTCTGTGAGAGTGAGAGAGACGTTGAGAGTTAAGACTTGAGAGTGATAAAGAGAGTGAGAGAGGCAGGGAGCCGTTGAGAGAGCCAGAGAGCCGTTGAGAGAGTCAGATGAGAGTGAGAACTGAGATTCTGAGAACAGAGAGAGAGAGAGAGGGCTGCTAGGGTTGATCTCGGTCTCATCTCTTCTTATTTATACCAGTGTTGGGCCTGATCATGTGCGACAGTTGCACCATAATGCATATGCACTTAATAAAGAAAAACTCTCGTAGAGTCCTATAATGCCCTGGAACCGTCTATCTTTTATATGGGAGCGATTACATCATTCGTACAAAAAATGAAGTAAATTGGTTATCGTTATACACTTGATCGCACATAAAAAAAAAAATTCTATTAATAAATCTACGTTTCGATGAAAGGGCTTCCAAAACCCGATAGACCCAAAAATTTACGAGAGTGATTAAAACACTAAGAACAACAAAATTAACAGTATGGATCATCATACTTGTGTCGCAATCGTGTAGCTAGCGTACATTGGACTGTAGCGGAGTACATTGGTTTAGAACCAGGTAAGTTGAATATATAGATTTCAAAGGTAGCTGCAGACTCATTTTTTCAAATATTCGATCTAAACCGTTACAATTGAAGATCTTATAAAATTTATCATTTTCCCCTAAATAGGTGATAATCGGATATTGGAAACCACGTGATCAGAACACATTCGGTGCTTCTAAACACGTTAAAGTCCTATAATGCACCAGTTGAGGGCCACCCGAGTTGTTTTTTGAAAATCGGAACCGTCTATCATTTATGTGGGAGTGATTATATCATTCGTGCAAAAAATGAAGTAAATTGGTTATCGTTATATACTTGATTGCACATAACAAAAAAAATTATTAATAAATCTACGTCCCGATGGGAGGGCTTCCAAAACCCGATAGACCTGAAAATTCGCGAGAGTGATTAAAACACCAAGAACAACAAAATGAACAGTACGGATCGTCATACATGTGTCGCAGACTCGCAATCATGTGGCTAGTATACAAGAGGTTCGTTTTTATAGAATAGAATTATATAATACATATTATTTGTTCTAATTATAAGCAAAAAAAAAGATTGTTGGCCTTCGGCCCTTGGTGGTTTGAGATGTTTGTCAACCATAATCTCTATGGTTTGAATTCCATAGAGATTATTTTTTTTAAACCATTTTTTTAAATTAGTTATTTTTCTTATTTATTTTCTATGTATTTTTTTTTAAAAACTTTATTACATAAAAAGTAATGTATATTAGTATTAATAGTATATGTGTAGTAATTGGAATATTATCATGTCTGAATTTTGATTCAAAATTTCTTAATCATATAAAATATTTTAAAAACTTATTTTACTTAAATAAAAGGAAAAGATTAATAAATTATTGAATTATTGAAGAATACATAGAAATAAAGTAAACTATAATCTAAAATCTCTTGTTTATTTAATAACATATTTTTTTTGGTTTTTCCATGCCTCGTGCCGTACCGGGCCCGACGAGAATCGGCACCGTGTTGTGTCGTGCCGGCCCGTGCCACTAAAATTGTGTTGTGTCGTGCCATGCCTGTCCTACTTCCGTGCTCGTACCCATGCTCGTGTCGTGCTGTGTCGTGACTTGTGCGGCTGTGCCCAATTCCACTTCCGTGCCGTGCCCGTGCCGTGCCGTGCCCGTGCCGTGCCGTGCCCGTGCCGTGCCGTGCCCGCGCCCGTGCCGTGCCGTGCCGTGCCGTGCTCGTGCCGTGCCCGTTTAAGATTGTGTCGTGTCGTGCCGTGCCAAGCCAACTTCTGTGTCGTGCCCGTGTCGTTCCCCCTCATTTCCGTGCCCGTGCTCGTGCCCCGTGCCCGTGCCGTATCGTGCCGTGCCTGTCTAGAACCGTGCCGTGTCGTGCCGTTACTCGTGCCCCATTCCACTTCCGTGTCGTGCCCGTGCCGTGCCCGTCTAAGACCGTGTCGTGCCGTGCCGTACCAGGCCAATTTCCGTGCCGTGCCCATGTCGTTCCCGCCCACTTCCGTGCCCGTGTCGTGCCGCGTGCCCACTATGACCGTGCCGTTCCATGCCGTGCCAGGATTAAATCCGTGCCCGTGCCGTGCCGTGCCGCCTTCAAACGTGCCGTGCCCGTGCCGTGCCCGTGCCGACTCGGCCCATTTGACACCTCTAAGTTTATGGAGAAAGAGAGGAAACAATAATAGTGCAAATCCCAAGGAATTATCGCAGTGATTAATCGACTTGTCTCGATAGGGCTTACCATCCCAAGTTTGCAATATCAATTTTCCTTAGCAGCGATTTGTACTTGGGGTCACCAGATCTTATGCGAACATGTGGAAAGAGCTATGGGAAGATGTCAGGTTACGTGTGGAACTCTTCATTAATTACGAAAAAAAAACAATAACAAATTATGGAGCACAACAACGAAGCGTTAAAAACATACAACCCTAAAAGTAATCTTCTGTCGTAGGCCTTTGGCACCCTAAATTTTTTTCCATAAGTTTGGTATTTTTACTGCTTGTTCTTTTCGGATTTTGGAGCGTGTGAACTCACAATCAAGTCAATTTAAATACTTGTGTGAATAAGTTTCGGATTAATCATTTTTCTATACTTAAGGTGAAAGAGGGATCGATGTCCCATTGCCCTAGACAACCCGAAATCTTTTCAATATTTTTTTTTGGGTGCCAGGAGAAAGCAAAATGCGATAAGTCCCCCTATTGGAGCTACTTGTCAATAATATTTTGTGATGGTGTTACCAAGAGAGAAAGCGGGATGAAGCGGCTCCCCTCTTATAAAGATTTGAATTCATGCCACCGGTAAAGGGAGAAAGCGAAATGTAGCGGTTTCCATGAATCCAATTGTTGCCACCCCGTATCAAAATCCTGACTCTGCCACTGGTTCTAGTTGGGTTCCACACACATATTAGTTAGGTTTTGGTTCTCAATATTTCAGGACTGTTTGGAATGGTCTAGCTACTGGTTTTCTAAATAATCGTACCAATCTAGACCGGGTGCACCGTTACTTTTTTTTGTTGGCATAGCAAATTAATGAACTTACCCAATTGTGGAGTTATCAAAATACGAACGCGGAATACTTCGTATTCACAATTTTATTGAAATTATATTAACCGCTATCCAATTAACGTGAATAATTTCGATTACTGAAATTAACTCGAGAAGAACGAAATTAATTATTCTATTACGTCTGTTTATTGAACTGTAGAGAGGATCTATTTCCTAAAAATACTAGGGAGGTTAATTAATGATTTTGGGTGGGACCTGGCTTGATCTAAATATGCCAAATTTATCCAAATCTCTTATAATTATCCGGATAATTATGGAGTAGTTCATTTTGTATATATCCATAATCCAATTATGCATTAGTTCATTCATTGAATCTATTTGAACTTTATCTCTTTTCAAAAAAAAAATTGTCACACGGTATACATCATGCAGCGGGGATTAGGGAGAGTTAGCAAGTTAGTGCACAGAAGGTTCAGAGGCTGCACATACTCCTGATTCCCAATCGCCTCTCATGGAGCTCGAATTCAGGTCAAGCGGTGGGTGATGTCAACTGAGCTGAGAGCTCATCGGCTATCTCTTTTCAATTACGTACTCATTTTCTACACGCTCGCGATCCATACCTTTCACCTAAATGGAACAAACCCAAATTATTAGGTAAGAGAGTTTCAAATTTGTCCTAAATGCCACATATTGCAAAAGAGTGTTGGCCTAATCGGATGGATAAATTATTGTCATGGGTTCCACATTCAATTGCAATTTTGTTGATGTTTGTCGATTTGTAATTGGTCAATATTTGGCTATATGTCTACATGGGCATCTCTCTCGTTACGAGTGTTCCAAATATCCACGGCTTTAGATATAGTTCTGTCTAAATCCGTGCTTTAAATTTGTGTTTTTTTTTTTACAAATTCAGTTTCCTCTACGATTTTAGATATAGTTCTATCTAAATCAATCCGTGCTTTAAATTTTTGTGTTTTTTTTTTTTCAAATTCAGCTTCATCTACTCATTTTCTGCCACGTCAAACAAATTCAAAATTAAAATTGCATTGAACAAAGAATTTTGTCACTTTTTGGAGATGTTAAGGTACTTCAACTCCATCTAAATTCAG
Source organism: Rhododendron simsii (assembly GCA_014282245.1). Lineage (NCBI taxonomy): Eukaryota > Viridiplantae > Streptophyta > Magnoliopsida > Ericales > Ericaceae > Rhododendron > Rhododendron simsii. The sequence goes on from CM024954.1 coordinate 3,361,248, forward strand.
TTGTATAAGTGAAGTGATTTTATCGTGTTCAAATGACTATCGCTGCTTCACTATTCTCTAATACAATATAAACCGACCATAGCAGTTTTCTCACCCTAAGTTTTTCGAATCCACCTCCCTCTCTCTGACCCGGGATGCTGCAAAGCAAAATCCTATAGAGCATTCTGCAGGACACATTTAGACTGTCCATCTCAGCAATTGATGGTCCGGACCGCTGAAACATTTTTGGACGATCCAAATGCGCCCTGTAGCACTCTACAAGGAGTTGCTTTGTAACATTCCGGATCCCTCTCTGTTGAGGAGTGTGTATGTGTGTTATATTAACTCATGGAACAAGTTGGCATCGACTACATCATTGAAAAAGGGTATAGAAACTAGGGAAACCAATTTTCAGAAGGGATGGGCCAATATCTTCTTGTCTTTGTCCACCTAACTTTCATAATTAGTTGGCATGGACAAAATGTTTCACTCATTTTCTGAACTTTATCGTCATTTTTATTATTTAATTTGTCATTATTTTATCTCATTTTACAACGAGGGTGTAATCCATCAAGGTTTTTTTTTTTTTTTTTTTCAAACGGTTGAAGAATACAAATATAATATGAAACTGAAAACAACTCCACTATAAGCTCAAGCCAATTGCCCCGTTATGGGGGAAACAACCCCAAACAATTACACAATCACTACCAGCACAATCCAAACTCCTCGGCCTTTAGGGGGAGAAATAATCTCAACAAATACAAAGAAAAAAACAGCCACACATAGATGAGAAGATTTAAATTTCTGACCTCCTAATTAATGAGATACAAGAGTTCTCACCAGCAGAGCTAGTTCCAGTTGGTTATCAAGGTAGTTCATCGACATTGATATTGAGATAAATTAGAAAATCAAAATTATTTGTTCGTTTCACCAAAAATTCCTTGACTTACGTGACATTTGTCGCTTTTAGGTGGTCATAGATTTTCAAAATTTCCTTTCTTAAGGTCTAGGAAGAATTCAGAAATTTGCATTAGGTGGGACACATGAATTAGTAAATTTAACCATTATCTTTATTATCCTTTAAAATAATACATTTTATGCTGTTAAAATAAAAAAATTGGTGACTATATATGTAACTTTATCTTATACAGAGTAATTAATAGGAAGGAGTGTGTGTACACAAAAAAAAAAAAATGGTGTAAAAATTTATCATTCTAGGAAATATGTCAAACAAATAACCTCATATAAAACATCTACAGTAATTTTATTGAAACACTATCATAAATTTATTAGCTATAATTACAATATGCAAGAATATATATTAACATAATTTTACAAAATCGAGTGGTGGCCATGCCTGCACAGGTCCGTCTCTTTATAGGGTGATTTCAAAATAATCATGTCTTAGGCCCCGTTCAACTAAGAATCTTATTTTTTTAAGTAATTATTTTTCGCTTTACGAGATATGTCATTCTCTCTCAATATATCACATTTAATTCAAATTAAAAATAAGTACTTATTTTTTTTAGCGGAACGGGGCCTTAGAGAGTTTACTTGTTACCAAAAAATTAAATAAAAATCACATGAGTGATGAAGATAATATTATCATCATTCTTCTTGGATATAATTAGGGTGGTTTATTTTTCTCAAGTGATCTTGTTTGTCCTTGAGAGTATATCATATTTTCCTTCACATATAGAGGGTAAAAGTACCAGCAAAAGTTACCAACACGCATGGTAGATAGAGGGAGGCGGATTCTCTGCAGTTGGACTTTAGAGAGTCTATGCAGTCCAACCTCAGCCGTTCATCTTTGCATCCAATAGTCCAAACTTTATAAAACTTTTCTAAGAAAAAATTTAACTTTTCTCTGAAAAAGGATCTTTTAAATCTCGCCCATTAAAAATACTATCCAACGGTTCACAAAATTCCAACCGCACCTCTGCCCTAATTCTAGAGGGAGGCGAATGCACATGCACAAGTTGGGTCCTTTTCTAGACTAGTTAAAAAAAATACTAAAAATTTGAATCCTTTTCTGGGCCTTAAAATTTGCTGAGTCTAATGAATATATCCAACCTTTTAAAGAAATCTTTAGGCATGGAATCATAAGTAGGGGTGGGCATGCCTGACACGAAAAACAAAATAAATTCATATAATTGAGCTAAAAATAAACATTTTTATGGGTAATTCTATACATTGGACATTAGTTTGATGAACTGTCAACTAAAAAAAATAAAATTTAGTGAAAAGTAGGACTTTTTGACATGACAACACAACCCGAAAATGACACGACCCGAATATGACACGAAGATTTGATAAGTTGAAAAATATTGTGGGATTTTATTAATAAGATTTTGATATATAACACGAAATTGACACGAAATTACCTATTACCCACCTCTAATCATAAGCTTCATTGAAACTTCAAGGTCCCTACACTGAAGTCATTTCCAAAGGAGGTATCCACCAGGTGGTATCCAATTAGAACAGGTCATAAAGTGAAAGTACTTTTACCTTTTCTTTTAATGACCAGCTGACAGTTTGCACGCACCTAAACTTTTTGGGTGTGAAGTTAAGGACCAGAAAAATTGTCCGATGGCGAAGGGAAGGTTTTATTGCTGAAAAATGTATCTCGAAAACGAGAATCAATTTATTCCCGTATTCGGGATTTGAGAAACAGGAGTCAATCTATTTCTCTATTCGAAATCCTTGTGCTTGGAAATTTGGAATCAATCTATTTTTTGAATCAACAGCCTTGTATAATACGTACATCTGATGTTGACTTCGGCATCTTGGTTTATGAGGGTCAAATTAGAGAGTTTTTGTTCAAAAAGCGAATGCAAGGTTTAACGGATTAGCATATTAGATTAGCCTAACTAGATATCCAATTTTTTGATAACTGGTCTGACTCAACTTGCGCCTACTACGACTAATTTCGGAGCCCTGAAAGTTAACAGATTAGCCGCTTCTCAATAAGTTTGAAGCCCAAAATTTTTTTGCAACCTAAGGATCAAGCTTTTAGGAATACTACAAATTATTCAACCACTCAAGTTATACCTAGAAATTTTAGGGTACGACAAGGTATTGCCATGTGATGCGCGACACTCCATTCAAGCCGTTCATAACACTTTTTTACAGCTCGGATTTGAGGGGTTAATTTATACCCAAAAATGTCTCCCCAAACCCACAAATTTAAGGGATCAAAAAGTGATGTTGATTTGTTGGGCACTCCTATATATATTTCAACTAAAAAAGAATATTTAGTCAATCCTCCTTAAAAGAAAGAATTGATTTCTTTGTACGGGGCTTTTATGGCTATGAACTTACTTTTTCAAAATTTATTGTCAAATTTAATGTAGTTGTCATGAAGACTTCCACCCAATTGGCAAAAGCAAAATGATGTTGTCCAATTTTGCAAGAGAAAAAACTTATTCACGGAGGAGCCATGAATAAGTTTTATAGTGCTCAATTTCGGCCGCGATCCGGATTAAAAATAATCTATTAACGGTTCTTGATCGTCGAAAACAATTTTGGACGATTGAGATTACGCGGAGCCACGCTTAACTCCAAATGTAGCTGAGATCTTATCAATCAGATGTGGAATTTGGTTCAAAAGAGTGGCCAAAATATGAACAACTTGGTGAATTGGGGGCCTCCAATTATATTTTTGCTAGGCAACTCAAGCAATTGTGGGGGACTTTTCAATTGCATTATTGGGGGGACAAAAACCGAAAAAAAAGCTAAGTTTAAAACAGTAAGGATCCAATTATGGGTTAACTCCCACAAGAAACTTTTAAATGAAACCCAATCCACTTAATTTTCATGGGGCCTAATGGTGATTGATCTGATTCTCAGGTCAATTTTATCACCTCTTTCTGTACTTCAAATCCACTTCATGAAGTACTTGGAAGTCACCAATGGGCTCGTGCCCCAGTTAGTTAGTGACTCCTGTCCTCTCCATGCGAGAGGTTAGGGTTCGAACTCCGTCGTGGGTTTTTGGGATTCAGGGCTGTAGTTAGTCTCTGAAACTTCTTGTGGTGTAATCTACTAACACTCCGCTAACTCCGATTTTTGCATACAATATTGGCCCAAAAAAAAAAGTACATGGAAGTTGTGATAGCGAAAAAAAGAAGTAAATGGAAGACCATTTTTCCTGAAGAGATTGGCCCGATGATCAATTCTTGAAATTTAGGGTTTTGCTTCTCCACGATGCCACAGGTTCAAAACCTTTTAGGTGTTATAAACTCCTTTGGTATCAGTCTACAGTTCTGGCTTTAATCGAGGCCGCCGCTAGTGGATGGCGGGATTGGCTTCCCAGGATTAGTAAAGTTCGTATACTGGTTTTGGACACCTGAGCTATCGAAAAAAATGTTTCAAGATATCTGGGTAAACTGAGTAGGATGGGCTGATAGAAAAATGCTGTGGCCCATAGGTGATATAGCCCAACTTCCAATGTGTAGCAGTGTAGGCCATCTGGTAACTCTTCTCTGGATAAGCTTGGGCCAATCTCTCAGAATATGGGCCTAGTTTGAGGCCCATGATTTGTGATAGTGGACTCTCTCCTGGACATCAACCTTGGTGGGCTGGCTGGACATTGAGTTCCTGGGTCATCACACCATTCTCGGGTTGTTAGCTATTAAGCTTAATTTAGTTGTTGCGAAATCTCGATATAATGTCCTGTTATTGATATTCTCATGATACTAACTCTTTTAACCTTTGACAGAAAAACCAAAATATGAGATGGCACTGTAAATTCTGCGAGGATCGCATGTTCGGCATTTGGATGCAACAATTTATGGGGAAGAATTATATTCTCGGTGGACTGCCAACCCTTCACAAACTATGATATGCTATGTATGAGTAATTCGTCACTCTTAGTTTGCTAAGATTAAAAAAAAAAGATTATTCTTCCAACGAGAGACATATTCCCTTACTGTTAATCCAAACCAACAAACATGGTAAAATGACCGATAAAAAAATTGTAAAAATGTTGCACAGAAAAAAAGAAAAGAAAAAGAAGGTAAAAATGTTTCACCCCACAAAAAAAAAAAAAAAAAGAGCTAAAAATGCACTTTTCTTAAGGAGGAAGGCCATAACCAACAAGTAATCTGTGGCAACTTCCAAAAAGTTTTGGTTACTCCATGTTGGTTGAGTAGAGTATTTATACTGTAGAGCATGTGTGATGTCACATGATATTTTAAGACGCCAGCTCTACATGTTACATGACGTTTCAGTACGCTTTTCCACCACATAATGATGTAGGAGCCCCGAACCCAAACTTATGCAGTGGGAAAGAGCTCCAAAATATGGTTCATTTTGGGGCCTCAAAATCTTTGTACACAATTTTAAATATATATATTTTTTATCTCTTTCCATTTATTACTATCAAAAATATCTCTCCAAATCCAAACCGAACATAGCGCGGCAACTTGATTATTGTTTGACCTAGTTCTAGGAATCAACTGCGGCGGCTTGTCTTCCTAGTCACCAAGTCATGAAAAACGTGACTTTTTCTTTCCGAAGATTTCTTTTGATGATTCCACTCAATTTCTTGTACTTCTTCTCATTAGTTATATAAACCCGAACATTCTTCAACTTCAAGTACTCGTTAACCAAATCCCGCAAAAAACATGGAAGAAATTCCAATCAAATCCGAAGACAAACAAACCCACGATCAAGATTTTCCAAACATCAATCTCCGGCTTCTAGACCTCTCCGATATTGACGATTACATGGTCTGGGCTACCGACGACAAAGCCACCCGATTCTGCTCGTGGGATCCCTTCGCATCAAAAGAAGCTGCCTTGAACCATATGGTCAATGTCATAATCCCCCACCCTTGGTTCAGAGCAATCTGCATCGACGACCGCCCGATCGGGGCGATTTCTGTTACCCGGAGCGAGGGAAGTAACAGTTGCAGGGGGGAAATTGGATACGTTTTGGGGTCAAAGTATTGGGGCAAAGGGATTGCCACTAGGGCTGTGAAAATGGTTGCTGCTGCAATATTTACTGAGTGGCCTAATTTGGAGAGGCTTGAGGGTATAGTTGACGTTGATAATATAGGGTCACAAAAGGTGTTGGAGAAAGCTGGGTTTCAGAGGGAAGGTGTTTTGAGAAAGTATTTTATCCAGAAGGGGAGAGTTAGGGATGCGGTCATGTTTAGCCTTCTCTCCACCGATCCCCAGTGAATTACTTGTTCTGTTTAGCTGTCGGGAATGTTGTGTGAAAAATTTGTCGGGAATTACTGTTTTGCTTGGGATATGATCTTTTAGCCTGTGTTCGCAGAATAATGTGGTAGTAATATTTTTGTAACTGCAATGCGTCAAAGTTGTCAAACTTCTATTTCTAATGAATCGACTGCATCATTCAGTATGGAGTTCCCTTTGTATAAGTTGGGTTTGTATCATATAGCATCACGCATCGCTCGTATTGATGTTCTGGTCATGACAATCGCGTAGAAGAATGCGCGGTGGATTGGCTTATCTTTCTTCCCAGGCAAAAGCAATCTGGTTTGAAAAGTATCAAGTCATTGTGGGTGGTTTTATTGATTTTTTCTGTTTATGCATCAAATTCTTTGCAAGTTTGAGTGGCTTAAATAGCACTTTCTGCAATATCTACTGCATGCAGCCAACAATTATACACCAGAAAATCATCTTTATTGACAAGGGCGGGAGACGAAGCGCCAGGTTTCATTCGATTTGTTGAGATACGTCGGAAACTCTTTTATCAAAAACAAGAAGCATTTCAGAGCCTGCCCACCTTCTACTGACAAGTCTCATCAAGCTCACAAATCCTTTAGGAGGAAGGGAAAAAACAAACAAACAACTGAAATCCGTAGAGCTACTCAAAACCAGAAAACAAAGCTCAAACAGCATCTTTTGCCCTTCCATTGATACTCCAAATATGTACTCAGAAAACATGGTTTTCAATGATTAACAGCAGAGGGTACTGGGGAGACATTGATTTTTGCAGAAGTGATCACATAATCTTGTCACTTGACAAGAAACTATAGATAAACATATCTCTAATCTTCCCCTTGTTGAACACATACTTCCTCAAGAACCCTTCCTTTTGGAATCCAACCTTCTCTAACACCCTCTGAGACCCCTTATTCTCTTCCTCCACCAGAGCTTCCACCCTCACCAGGTATTGTATCTCTTCGAACATGCTAGAAACAGCCATTCTCAGTGCCACTGTCACGATCCCCTGGTTCCAGTACTCAGAGCCCACAGCGTACCCAATGCGGCCCAGGTGGTGATCGCTGCCTGATTCGGTCCTGATGGAAACGTACCCGATCGAACGGTCATCCAAGCATATGGACCGTCGCCACGGGTGGGGTATGGCAACCTCCTTGAGGTACTTCAAGGCCTCTTCTCTAGAGGGGATGGGGTTCCATCTTAGGTAGTGTGTCACTCTTTCGTCTTTGGCCCATGAGAAGAAGTCGTCGGCATCGGAAAGTTTGAACGGACGGAGAGAGATTCTGGCGGGGTCCATTGGAATTCAGCAGAATTGGGAAGTTTCAGATGGTTTGGAGGGTCTAATATTGGTTCACTTCATATAGGCAATAGAGTGGGGTGAATGAATGTACTTCAAGAATATGGAGCATCATAAATATATAGGCCAATGTCAATTCCCTCTTTGTTTCACTTTAAGAATAATATAGGAATGAAATACTTGGCAGCCTCTTGGAGGTAGGCCATAAGAGGGAAATTTTTTGTGAATCCAATAGTTCAGACGTGGATGACTTTTCTTTGATTGGATTGGGGAGGAAAATAGTTGAGGTGTGCGTAAGTTTGCTCAGACACTCCTGACCGTTTTTAACTGAAAAAAAGAAGTATACGAAGTGAACTCACACGGAACTTTCTTGTCGAAAAATGGTCTGCTAAGGCGGCTAATGCTGTCATTATCTACGTCAATAAAATGATAAAAAGAAAAGAGCGACAGCCCTAAAAAAATGGAAATTACTTTACCATATGACACAACAAATAGGGTTTCTTGGATGGTACTCCCTCCGTCCACATTCTTTGATTCCAATTAATACTTTTTTTCGTCCCAAAAAGACTGTCCCACTTCAAAATTAAATGTGTAATATATAATAGATTCTCTTTTACCCTTCCATTTTTAAAATTTGTAGTACAAAAAAGTATAAAAAAAAGGGTAATAATTGAAGGGTAAAATAAGAAAAATAATTTTTGAAAGTATAATGATTATGTTCTTTTATATAGTTGGAATGCCCAAAGGGAGACTAAAGAAGGGAGTATTTAATGTACATTTTGTTGATGAGAGCCATATATTGACATAATCAAAATGGTCTATTATAGTTATTAATGCAATATTTCGGTACTTTGTCACAAATATTGGTGTAGCATTACAAATTATGCTTAAAAAAAAAAAAAAACAGATTATGCGTGAAAAATTATGTTCAAAACTATGATGAGTTAGTGCCCTATTGAATTTCTAAATCCGCCGCTGCCTTGCCTAATCTAGTCTAGTCTAGTCACGGAAAAGTTTCCAAATAGGAGTATTTTTTTCGAAACTGAACTTCATCTCTTGCCCCTTTTTTCGGAGCTGAACTGTATCTATTCCTTCTTCCCCTATATAAACCCAAACATCCTTCAAAATATACCCATTAACCAAATCCCCCCAAAAAATGGAGGAAATTCCAGTCAAATCTGAAGATGAACAAACCCCTGATCAAGATTTCACAAACATCCATCTCCGGCTTCTAGACCTCTCCGACATCGACGATTACATGGTCTGGGTTATGGACGATAAAGTCAACCAATTTTGCTCATGGGACCATAACACATCAAAAAAAGCTGCCATGAAACATATAGTCGATTTCATAATCCCCCACCCTTGGTTCAGGGCAATCTGCATCGACGACCGCCCGATCGGAGAAATTTCCGTCACGCCAACCGGAGGACCTTATTACAGACCTTACCGTAATAAGGCGGCAATTGGGTATGTTTTGGGATCAAAGTACTGGGGCAAAGGGATTGCCACTAGGGCTGTGAAAAAAGTTGCTGCTGAAATATTCGTTGAGTGGCCACATTTGGTGAGGCTCGAGGGTTTCGTGGATGTTGACAACATAGCGTCGCAAAAGGTGTTGGAGAAAGCTGGGTTTCAGAAGGAAGGTGTTTTGAGAGAGTTTTATATTCAGAAGGGGAGAGTTAGGGATGTAGTTGCGTTTAGTGTTTTATCCCCCGTATTTTTTGAATTTTTTGAACGAGCTGGATACAATGAAAGAATGTCCGAAAAAAATTATAAAAGTGTCTATGGTGGATACGGTCGTAAATCCACGAAAGAGTCCGGATCTCGCAACAAAAAAGTAGAGGGAGAGAACCGGATGAGAGCAAAGGGTCTTTTCTGGTTTGTGCTTCTTGGAAGCTGTCTGGCATTGGGTGTATTGAGATCTCGATATACTTTGCAATGAACGTACTTGAAAACCTTCTTTGGATTTGCTCGAGATCTCTGGAATTCATTTATTTCTATGATGGGTGGCTTGCTTTGATAACCAAGTGAAGTTAGGTTTTTTTTTTTGTTTTTATGATCGATTTCATTTTCGTTGGAAGAGTTTCCAGTTGTGGTGTCTTAAAGCAAAAGTGCCAAACACAAAGAAAGTGTATCCGAAAATTACTCAAAATACACTTTATAGATTAACGGGGTAGTACCTAGCGTTCCTCGTCTTAAAGTATAGTGTTTTGTTGGGATATGAACGTTTAGCCCCTGTTTGCAGGTACTATGTTTTATTGAAAGCCTGCACGTACAGATTAACGTGGTAGTAATATTTTGGTAACTGCAAAGTATTGAACTTCGGTTTCGAATGAATCGACACAGTTCGGTATGGTGTTTCTTTACAGCAATTCTGTTTGTATAGGATTACGTATAATTCGCATTGATGTTTTCGTCATAACAACCGCGAACAAGAATGTGTGGCGGATTGGGTTTCTTTCTTCCAGGACTAGCAATCTGGTTTGAAGAGTAACGAGTCGTCGCGTTTGTGGGTGGTTTGCTGTTTTTTCTGTTTATGCATCAAGTTCTTTGCATGTTTGAATGGCTAAGTAGCAATTTCTGCAAATATGAGGTGATTTATTTAAGAGATTAATTCTAGTTTTTTTTTTTGAACGATTTTTTATTATTATTAATCTTTGAGAGAGATTAATTCTAGTACTGTAGCCAATAATCATAAACCAGAAAATCATCTTTATTGACAAGGGAAGAGACCAAGAAGTGATCTCTTAAGTCTTACAAATCGAAATCAACCCTCAACAGAGGTCATAAAATACAGTAAAAATAATAATAATAATAATAATCGTACACAAAAAGGCAATTAATAGATTAAGAACAGGGAAACCAAGGTGCACAAAAATAGATAGCGAAAAAATGCACACGATAGTCACAAGGTGAGGGATCGAAAAAAATGTGGCGCCCACACCTTTGTAAGTATTCGATGCGCTTCTTTTGTTATCTAATCCTGTACTCCTAGAGTCCTAGTGATAATACTTAATTTGGTGCATATAGAAGTGATAGAGTAGTGAGACATGTGAGAGAACTCAGCAGACTGTGGAGATTGAAGCGTAAGATGCAACGAACAGAAGGGTAAAAAGCATGGAAATTGTGATTCGGGTAGAACTTGCATCCGATGTGCCGCTCTCTGTTGTCGATGGTACAGTTTTCGACCCGTTTCCTGTGCCCATCAAAAAAACAAGTAGAATGATTCGATACCCTTTTACGATTTTTAGCACTCCGACATGATATAGATTGACTATGTTGTAAAAAAAGAAAGAAGAGTTTTCTACCTGAATTTGAAGGTACAGTGTTTGGAGATTTTCCCGTGGGAGAGGCGGTTGGAGAAGCACCTGTTTCAGAAGAAATATTAATAGTATAAGTTAGTAGAAGGCTGGATTATTTAAAAGTTTAGCATTTGTTAGTTTTTCGTCGATTTTTTTGAAAATTATTATTATTTCATAATGAGAGGAATCTTAAAAGTAAAAAATTATAATTAAAACCAAAATTTTTTTAAATAAAGACAAAAATAAGCCAATTGTTTTCGTCTATATTGCAAGACAATAGATCTTCCTCAGAATGAAAATTTAGTAGCATATTTAACAACAATACCACGTGATGAGATCGACAGATTCTACCACCATCAATACACATTATATCGGAATCTAAAAAAAGCGTGAGAGATTATTCAATACTCTTGGGGCAGTGTTCCACCTTCTAAAATCTCACGCACTTAGAGGTGGAGCCCACACACTTTGTGCAAGAGGTGGAGCAATGCTTCTCAAGAACGAAATAAATATTCAAGTACTTGACCCATCGGGTATGCTTCATTTCATTAATAATGAACTACCCACATAAATTAAAGTATAAAGTTTTGATCTTTCATTACAATATTTCAGTTGCTGAAAAATATTCATAATGGCACACAACAAAGGAGAAACACACAATTTTCCCCTTAAAATATGCGTCATATGTTGGGGCCCTGGCATCTCGATCCAAAATTTTTGCCTTACACGCCTCGAATATCGAAAAATGTCACCGACACATTATTTTCGTGAATATTGAGGTTTCTTTAAGGAAATGATCCTTTTTTTTTTTTTTTGCATCATTTTCATCAAAGGCTCCGTTTGTTCTGATGTAAAATGTTTTTTCTGAAAATAAACTTTAAATTTTTATTTTTCAGTATTTGGTTATTTGGTTAGCACTTGAAAATATTTTCAGAAATCAAATGTAGGTCAAGACTGACTATCGAAAAAACTGAACAGTGAGAATTACAGAAAAGACAACAGTTTCATTTCAGAAAATTAAATAACCCACGGAAGATTTAAGGGTAAGTCATTTTCATTCAATTAATGTAAAATATTTTCCTAATTTTTTTCAAAATCAAACATCAGAAATATTTTATCGAAAAACATTTTACACCCAAACAAACGGAGCCAAAGTCTTCGGAATGGATTCTTACCATTATTACAACGGCTAACGGGAGGAGTCTGAACACCGCAAGCACCAGGAAGGGCCAGAGCCAGAGTTTGGTTGACATTAATCCCCATCGACGACCCACCACCGTTCAGCGCGGCGCACAAGCACTGCGGCTGCGACCTCACGACAGTGGCAAGCTGCTGGCAGCAACTCGAAGACGGTTCCGAAGAGTTTCCCGTTATGTAGTTAAGGCACGGCGACATGCTAATCAACACATTCGTACAAGAATTCGACGAGGAGGAGGACTGAGCCGCCGCTCCTCCCCACAGCACCGCCACCACCACCGCTGCCACCACGAGTACCAATTCCATCCCAATTCTGCGATTCGCCATCGGAAACTTTTGAACGGTAGCAGAGAAAATTCGTAGTTGAATGAAATTTGATTGTTGGGTATTCAAGAGTTTGTGATTTGTGAGAGTTGTGAAAAATGAAAAGGGGTTTTTTGGATTTATATAGGAGAGATAATAGGCAATGTGGGTGACCAAACTAACCAATCTGGAAGTTGTTTAACAGTAAAATTAGGAACCTAAATTATGACTAATCTGTGGTTTGTTTACGGATTAGGGGAACGAAGGGATACATTGGTTGAGTACTTATTTATAAAGATAAAAACAAATGATTAGTTATGTAGGTGACCAACTTCTTAGGAGTACCAAAGTGGAAGAATTTTTTTACTCCATTTTTGTGAGAATAAAGCAAGACGTGTACCTGACTCCTGCATTTTATTAGCAAGAATTTAGTTAGAAGCAATGAATAATGTCGTTTTTATAAACCGAAATTCAATTTAGCGTAACGATGTCTGATCAAGCTGATTTTTTTTTGTATGAATATGAAGTATTATTTTTTGGGCTCTATAAGATGAATGATTCATATTGCTGCAATAACGGCACAGTGGAGCCTGTACATGGCGGTGGCGAAAGCCATGAGATTTCCACCTGGGCGGACAGAATTTTAACTCAACGAGTAATTCTTATTGTTATCCACCTATTTAAGGTTATAGCAATCGTAAAGTCAAAGGCCTTGTGTCCGACTTACGTTGCCAATAAGCTGTCTCACCTGGTGTGGTGTACGAGTTTTGTAGGTAAACTCGCACACTATGTTTCTTTTTATAACTCAGGTGCTCGAGCTAGTTTTTGCACACCTCGACTAATCTTGAGAGTCAACCTACAAAACTCGTACTTTGTTCATAAAAATTAAAGCCAACTCCGTACTTTGTTCATAAAAATTTGTTATGAGGTCCAATGTGTGGTCCTAGAGAGAGAGAGAAGCTTCTATTTCAAGCCCTCCAAATAAGTTTTAAAGATGTATATATTTGTCCATTTTGTAATGGCTAGCCAAACAAAGAGAACGGTATCCAGTTCTTTAATCCACCAAAAAAAAAGACTGGGAAATGGCTTGGGTTCACTTTCACACCTTTGCTTTTTTAACTTCACACATCTTCTAGGATTCAAAAACCAATATTCAAAATGGATCGATAGAACAAACGAAAGCAGATGATCAACTCACCCACAACAATGGACAAATAAAGTGAATCTCCATGAGGTCAAATGTTTGTATCCTATGTAGGCGAAACATTCCAAACCTTAAGGCTACTAGAGAGTTTGCTTATTCGTTAATTTCAGGGTCTCGAAATTAGTCAAGATGTGCATAAGCTGGTTCAGACATTAGGTTGCAAAAAAAAAGAGCGCATGTAGACATCTCATCAACATTTAATCCTTGCGCTTTTACCCATGACAACCCTAGTATATTGTTTACAAAGTAAAATTAGGAAAAAAAATGAAGACATCGTTAGGGTAGCTGAGCTACTTAACTCACCTAAGCTCCATAGCTTTCTCATATACAGTTAAGGTAGTTGAGCCACACACCAAATTCAGGTCCACCTTTTCTTTCCCTCCACTTTCCTTCACTTCAAAATTTGCATCTATAAAATTCCTTCATTCACTTTTCTTCCAAACACCAAATTCTCAAAATCCTTTGTTCAATACTTCCCCTACCACAACAGCTTAGGACTCCTATACTTCCCTCTCGGTCAAAGGAAAAACCTCCCCTACTCCTTAAATTCACACTTGACATGGCGAAAACCGCGCCATTCTTGTGCTTTTTTTCGGTATTGGTAATTGCTTCAACGGTTATGAAGGTGCCAGTTTATGCTCAAATCAGCATCCCTTGCACCACGTCCATGGTTTCTAGTTTCACTCCTTGCATAAACTTCGTCACCAACAGCAGCTCCACCGGTGCTTCACCAACAGCAGGCTGTTGCACTTCACTCGCGTCAATCCTGAGTGGTGGCACCGATTGTATGTGCCAAATGGCAACCGGAGCTACCTCCGTCATACCCATTAACCGGACTCTAGCTTTGTCGCTGCCAAAAGCTTGTAAAATGTCTCGTGTGCCTCTCCAGTGCAAAGGTGAGTTTTTATAGGAGCCAGCCCGTTTGAAATTGTTTCTGTTTTCTGTTCTCGTAAACTTGTTAACCGTCTTCAGAAAACATCAGGGCAATTTTTTGGAAAACTACCCGACGTTCAGAAATCACAAGAATGTTGAAATTGTTTTGCAAAACTGTGTTTACAAAAAAAGTCTTGGTTTTTTGAAATTTAGAAAACAACACAAGGCCACACAATGACTTCTTTGTTCCTTTTATTCGGCTTTATCAGTTTACTAAACGACTCATTCGAATTTCACCGTTTTCTCATATTGCAGCCTCTCCTATTCCAGCTCCAGGTACACCATCTCAATTCAAATCTCAATTTGTGTGCCAATTCTGAATTCCAAAATCTAGTTTTTAGAGCATCCCTATTTGTGTGCCAATTCTGAATAACTTATACGTTTGCTTTTCTTGCCTTTGACAGGTCCTATTGCGTTTACTCCTACAGGTAGTATACTCCTCTTACCATTTCTTTTGATAACTCAGTATCTGGCCCAATGGACCAATACCCCTCTACCACATTATCGGCCAGCCAATCTTCTGTCTCAAAAGAATCTGTCCCGAGCAATCACAGCAAAGCAATTACGCCTTGAGATTCTTGTGTTTTAAGATTTTAACACAATGTGCAATTGAAAAAGCGTATTTGAGAACGGGGGATAGAATTTTGGAGACAGAAGATCTTGGCGCAATAAAATGGCCGTTGTGTGACATTGTGCAAGCTTCACCATGTTAACTGTTTTATTTTGGATGGCAGCTCCTGTTGTTCCGAACACAGTATCACCAGCTTTGGCACCGGAAGCTGATGGCTCTTCAACCGTGGAGGCAGATGCTCCAACCGCGGATTCAGGCATTCGGCCAGTCCTCAACCCATCAGCTGCTAGGCCTTCTTACCAATTTTCACCGTCTTTGCTTCTTGCTCTGCTGGCAGCACTAGTTCTGAAGTTCTACTAATTTGCTATCTCTTTTCATGTGGCTATCTGGATATGTAGATGTATTTGAGAAATATTCTTTCGGGGTGTGAATTTTATGTTTGGGCTTGTTCAGATAATCGATAGCTATTGTTGAATTATTTTGTAATGTGAATACACAATGGTTGTGGAATAAAAACATAATTTCTCAAATTCCGGTTGGTTGATTCTGTGACATCCCACTTTTTCAGTTACAAAAAAAATAAAATAATAATAATATTTTTGACGCAAATAATTAAATCTTTCATTTTTCTTTTCAAACTTCTTGCTTAAAAAAAAAAAATATGTTGGGGTGCTTATTTTTGGCATCAGTTACACGTATCGCTTAAAATCCTAAGTTTGGTTAAATTGGGAATGGGTCCCCGCAAGTGATTACTTAACGTAAAGATTAATGTTGTGTTGATTGTGTAATTAGACAAGATAAGTTTTAAGTTTGAACGTGGGCAGTTTATTAGGATGAGGAAACATATTGAAAACAGGGGTATATTATTTCTACGTTAATAGAGAGACCTAGGGCTTGGAGAGAGAAAGTGTGCGGCAGAGAGAGAGAGAGAGAGAGAGCACGCGGGGGCTGATCAGGAGGAACAAGAGAAGTTGGGTTAGTGTTTTCCTTGTCTTTTTACTTTCTTCTTCGTAATTTATGCTCTCAATACAAAATCTACTATTATATATAGCTTGTGTACATGTGTTGGCTGTGTGTGCCGTGGGTTTAATAGTTAGTTGTGGTGGCGTGGTAGGTTCTGTTCATGACTGGGTGCATGTATGTATATTATATTAGTAACCAGCACATATGCATATAGCTATAGTTATTGCAGTAGTAATTAGATGATAACTAATCTAGTAGTTCTTCGTTTCATTGATTTCCGTATATGTGCACTTTTGTTTTTCAGACTAGAAGAGTATTCAAGCATTTCACTTTTGTGATCTAACTTTTCGATCGAGGTGAGTGGTTAAGCATGTGATCCCTTCTTTTGGATTCCCCTTGAGCCTATCTGTTCTTGACAATTCGTTTACTCGTTGTAATACGATAAGTGATGTTCTTATTTGTCACTCTCATAGTTATTGACGATTGACGTACCCTTTGGCATACAAGGTTTATTGATGATGTTTTCGATTGTTGGATTGCCCATATTTTTCTTGTTGCTCCAAAATATTATTGTGACTCTGCAACGACACGGGGAATAGTCCTGGCCGGTCAGGTGACTCCGGTTTGCCGTTGATTCTATTTGAGTTTGGGACCATGGACTATGTTTATATTTATTAAAGTCCAAGGAAAAGACCCGTGAGATATCGTGGTGACTTTGGCCACTAGGGAAAAGACTTGTGAAATACCCTGTGACTCTAGTGCTCAACGGATAGGGAAAAGACTTGTGGAATACCCTGTGACCCTATTCCGGATCGGCTTAGGGAAAAGGTCCCAGGCGCCATCCTGTGGTGACTCTAAGTACGGTGTTGGATCCAACGGGCTAAGCCCTGAGAAAATATTTGGCAGTTGATATTTGGCATTTGGTAATTGGTAATTATGGTTCCCACTCCGGTTTATACTTCTGTTATCTTTGTTATCGTTGTTCATCGTTCGGATATTCTTGGACTCATTGCTTGGTATAATTATTGTGGTGATTTGATTATTGTTCTTGCTATTCGTTAATCCATTATTCATCTTATGGATATTATTTGTTGAGCTGTTGATCCCTTTGTTCAGTATTTGTTTTGTTGATAATATTCGTTGAACTATCTACCTCCCTTTTTAATCTTGAAACTATGCCACTTCTTTGGAAACCTTATTTTGTTCGTTCAAAAGTATGCCACTTTTTATTATCACCCTTAGCATGCTTAACTACTCACTGAGCGCGTCAGCTGACGGATTTATTCCACATTATTTTTCAGGTTAGTTTCATGGAGCATTATAGTGGACTCTGCGGCGTTGTCGGGACTTTGTGTTTGGACCTCTAGGGCGTTTGCATTTTTATTTATTTTATTGAGTCAAACCGCTTCCGCACTTTTATTTATTAGCTTCCGCACTTTTATTAATTGGCAGTTCATTGTGGAATTTGGAGATTGGAAAAATATTGGTTTAGTGTCACACAGATTTTGCTTTAATAAAATATCTAATTTTTTTTATTTATTGCGAGTTCTTAAAATATTATTTTTAATTAGGCTTCGTGTCCCATGATTGCTTCATGGTACACGGCCGGTCATGCTCCCGGATTTGGGGCGTGACAGATTCGATTTTACTAGAATCTATTTGTGAGTATTTAATTGATTCAAATGTTATCAAGAGGGACAAAATCAAGATCCCGCGGTTTGATTCTTGAACATACCCATTTCGAAACTCGAATGGTAGATATTGAAATCAAGTGTAAAAGAGATAAAGCCATGCACCATTTCATGCCCTCGATCATGCATTTCTTGTGCATGTATTTGAAGTTGGTTAAGAGAATGCCATTGTTCATGCATTTTAAGTTGAAAGACCGCCGCAAGACTTGACTCAAAACACCGAAGAAACTGCTTCTTTGACTGAAACCTAGGTTCAAAACCAACTGAGGTAGATTCTTTACCCCGCGAAATCCGCGGGGTCCACTTCACCAAACGTCCAATGAGATTTTCACACGTCAGTCGCGTTGGGAATTCGGGCGTAACTACTATAGTCCTACAGAGAAGTAAGTTGAAGGCACAATGAGAATGATCCAAGTAGGTAATAAGCACGCGAAGCCACACTTTCACGAATATAAGGAGTACTATTCGCGGCGAAACAGAGTTGACTGCAGTTATGGGTTTCTGGGCGATACTTTCGGCCAAGGTCACTTGGGTTTCGACATTTCTTCTTCTCTTTTTCTCTCCTAAAATGGTGAAGACCCAGATGGCAGGTTGCTCTCTCCAGAGCTTAGGCCTCGAGCAATGTCTCAATCAAGGCAAAAACTCCATCTCCATCGATCAATCTTGCTGCATTGTCCTCAATCAAGCAGTTCAAGCTGGTTTTCACTGCCTTTGCTTGCTCCTGGCATCTCATAATCCTCCCTTGAGTACCCCATTGGCGTTCCCATTATCATCAAACTGTTTCATTTCCGCGCCTCCATTAACTCAGTGCCAAGGTAATCCTACATTTTTATGTCCAACTTTTTTCCCATTTGAGGTAGATGATTTAGAAACAGACTCTTACACATAAAACTTATCTTGAATGTTATGAAAATGACATTTCGATATCTGAAACCACAATGAGGGGCGTCATGATTTGAAAAGGAAAAAAAAAAAACCACAATGCAGCATCATCCTGTGTTCAGAATACTGGACAGATTTTATGTCTGTATAGCGCTACCCGTTATTGAAGTGTTTTGGTTCGGAAAACATAACCTGAACTTTTGTGCAATATTGCGTTCCTAATTTCAAAAAATACCACTATCACATCATTCTATATACTAATTATGGGGAAAAAACTAGTTCTATGGATCATTTTCTGAATAATGTACAGGCATGTTGCAATCTACTCTTGAAAATAACATCTGTGTTCATGGTTTGTGTCTATATATAGCTCTGGTACCAGTACTGCAGCCACCGGTAACTCCAGCACTCCAGCCACCGGTGCCTCCAGCACTGCCGGTGCTTCTTCCACCAGATATTCCGCAGGAGCCACCAGTGCCTCCAGCACTGCCGGTGTTTATTCCACCACAAATTCCGCAAGAGCCACCAATGACTCCTGCACTGCCAGTGCTTCTTCCACCAGATATTCCACAGGAGCCACCGCAACCTTCGGCTCCAAATGCTTTCCTTCTGCCCCCACCACCACCACCACAAGAGCTTCCACTAAAGTCAACTTCAGATAAAAATTCGACGACGCTAGCAATGCAGCCATCCCTAAACAACAACTCTGCTCCAGATTTGAGCACATTCAAGAGTGGATACTTATGGATATCAGAGGGACGTAAGAAGACGATTTCATTTCAGTCAAGACTCTCCATGGCTGCAACTCTTTGTGCTTGTATGATTTAGTTTTCAGACTTTACAATCAGTTTCCTTCTCATGTATTCAGTTTTTTTAAGAACTTTTTATATCAAATTAGCTTACTTATTTTGGTGTAGCTGTTTCAGACATGTGATTTATGGTCTTGCAAATGCTTGTTAGAAGAATCTGCACTACATTATCCTAATCACCACAAGCCATCAACAATTAGCATCAAATTCCTCCGCATAAGAATTGCACCCGCAATCTCACTGCATTTAAGTGCAGCGACACAACCATTGAGCTCAATGTTGCAGTCTTGCAGATATACATGGCTGTCTTGCGGTAGGAAAATGAGCATGTTGGTGGATTTCACAAAGAACGAAAAAAGTGATTAGCAATTCAAAGAAGCAAAGTTGGCTCTTTTTTCTTATTTTCTTGTCCCTCCTAACATTTATAATCTTTTTTTCCCTCATTCATAGATCCGTAATCCAAGCACTGCCTTACCAAAAGTAAGAAATACTAATAGCAAATGGGGACTTGCCTTTGGTCTATCTCCTGCACATATGTTGCCTGCACTACTTATCTCTGTGGCCCTCAATAGATAGTGAAAAACTTATCACGCTTCTACAAAAAAGCAAAAGAAAGAAATCTCTTGTGAATCTCTTAGTTTCGGTGTGAATGACCTGGCTTTGACTGAAACGCAGGAAAATGGTCGAGATGTGCGTAAGATGGCCCGAATACCTCTAACCGCTTAACAACAAAAAAAAGGGATTTGCTTTCGGTCTATCTCCAGGGACCTGCACATATGTTGCCTGTACTACTTACACAGTTATACTGACTTATCTCTGCGGCCCTCAATAGATGGTGAAAAAGTGATCACACTTGTACAAAAAAGCAAAAGAGTAATGCGGAAATAACAAATATCTCTCCCAAAAGAAGTGCTTCAATAATGTCTTCCCTCCCAACAACACCTGACAGATCTGTGATGTTGTCTTTTGCTTTTGTTTATGAAGAAAAAAGCAAACAAGTGTGATGGTTCTTTTCCAGTAAAATCATTAGAAACAGCAGAACAAGATGCTTGTAATTTTGTATTCTTTCTATCACATGAATCATGGGTATACATCAGTTCTTGGCATCTCCCCTCATTCAAAACAAAAAGGCAACACTCAGATTATTCTCTTTCTCTTTCTCATCAAACAACAAAAGAATGCCTACAAAAATCTCGATTTACCCGTGTGGACACCCTTGATTGGTTGAGTTCATCCTGCAAAACACACAGTTCATCAGATGACAATACTGTCAAGATGTTTTATCAATCTTGTGGAATTGAGACGTATCGGGTAGCCTAATAATAACTACTAAGTTATATAGCATGCAGAAAAGAATCTTCGACTTATGAAGCACTTACATGAACTTATGCGGATCGCAAATGCCCGTATGGAATTTAAGACACCGTAACGTGGGAATTTCTTGATCGGGTAATCTAGTCGTAATTCAAAATGGTATAGTGTTTGCGAACAATTTAATGCTGATGAATAATTAGCCGGCCAAAAAAATTGCGAATATATACACCTGATAAGAGAAAGCAAGAGGGGCAAAACAGTTAAAAGACGGTGAGATTTAGGGAGAAACCGAGAAGAGGAAAGAGAAAAGTACTGACTTTATGTTAGTGGGCAATAGAAACGTCTCCATCATTATCCTTCAAGGCTGAAATTTCTTGAAAGGAATTCGCGCCTGCAAGTGGGGGACCAAGACATAAGTAAGAATAGGGACGTCCAAGAGATCTATCTGGTCAAATATTTTTCAGAAGGGAAAGGAAATGAAATCTAGCAAACATTCACAAAGTATGCCAAGCATATATTCTGTTGGACAGATGGTTTTCAAAAAGACTAGCGACGAGTCCTGTGCTTAACAACGAAAGGAGTACGGTTCGGCTACTCCTGAGGAGCTGCATATATATAATCAAGCATGTATGCTTTGCGAGTACATTAAACATTGGTCGATAAAGCTTAAAATGGCTGTACATTACGTGTACCACGCATGCTTTGAAGCGGAATGGACAACCATTCTGAGTTGTTTGATGAGGTAACTTAAGACATTCGAGAAGAAAAGCATGTGTGTGTGTGTGTGTGTGTGTATCCCCTCATTCAAAATCCATGGAGCGAGTGCCCCAAGCATCCAGAAATGCAAATGAGGGGTTAAAAAAAACAGAAATAATGCCCAAATGGGGGATTAACACGCAAATTTAGGACACAATGCATTTTCTGAATGCATAGAAAGTCATCAGATAATTTTTTAGCATGGCTAAATGAACCATTCTGTTATGGGTAATTCAATAATGCTTGAAATTCAGAGAATTCCAAATATGTGCTTATATATATAAAAAAACTTACCTATTCTGTAAACGAAAAAGTTAGAAGCTAACAACATATCCCCCGGGGTTGATGTACAGTCCTTCAAAGGCAGAATCAAAGGAAATAGTCAGAAAGGGGAACATAAAAATATAACACAACATGAAAACATGTTGAGAAGTGCAAAGTTTGCATAGAGAGAGAGAGAGAGAGAGAGAGAGAGAGAGAACATACTCAAACGTAACAATTATCCGCTCTCCCCATCCCTCAGAAAAAGCATAGTTCGGTGTATCCCTGTGAGTATGGTAACATCTCCTCCACCTGAATCCTGGAACTAGAATAACTCATGCTTTTCCTTAAGCGGCCTTGGTACGACTCAACCTCGGCCCAAAACATGCTATAAACTGGTCTATGATCCGAGAATCTAGATTCCCCACGGACATAGGATAATTGACGAAGGCCGCCTCCGTGCCACAAAACTCTGTCACACCTGAACATATTGAAATTGCCTAGATTAATATATCGACTTGAAAGAACATGAAACTATGCCTTATTAGTACATGTTTCTATTTATTTTATTGCAAAACAAAAACAACAAACGTGCTTGTTGATACATAATTTTTCAGTTTGGAGGAGGGTGATCGGTGGTAAGGGAGGGAGGAGAGAATTAAAACTTGTATTGAAAAACAATTGAAAACATCTTTTCACTTCCAAGTGTTTTGGATTACCATTCTTTGGAAAAGAATATTGGAAAAGAAGTTGTCAAACATTTTCTTTTCGTTTCCAGTTTCCAAAAATCTTGTGAAAACAAAAAACAGTTTCCTACCATGCAGGTGTTCGTCGTTTTTCCTTTGGGTGCATATCATCCCCTGCGTATCTATCTGAATTGTTTGAATACTTATATGTTGGTGGGAAATAAATCTGCCCTTCCTTCCAGCCACCGAAAACACGCCCACGTCTCTGCTCTATCCTCAGCTGCTGACAAAAAAGCACGTTGATTCAGTTGAAATTTTATCTAAATAAATACCAGAAGTGAAGCTAAAACAAAAAGAAAAGACAAGAGGTTATGTTAACAAGGGTCATGCCTGGTCCTTCTCTAACAATGCCCTCCAATTTTGCATCTCAACAAGCGCCTTAGCAGACCGATAAGGCAGTGCAATCCGATAGTTGAGATCCCCAAGCCAAATTATACGGCTAGATCAAACCAAGGTACAAATCATCAGGAAAAAAGGCAAAAGAATTGGGGTGGAAAATAACAATGATGAAAACAGTGGGGGTTGTGTGACAGAATCGGTGAAATATCCTTTTTCCAACACAGGCTAAAACAGTTTCGTTTTGCTTTATATTTTATGTTCTGCCACAACAATTAATGACAAGTCAAGAATATTACTCATGCTCAAGGATTGTTTCTGGGGACTTCTCTTCGCCGACACCATTGACTCTTGGAAACCTTGTCTTTCTCAGAATCTCCAAAACATCAGAGTTCCTTCGTAGCTCATCCCCTTCCTTCTGTCCTGAAGTCAAATGACTACATACAAAGCAAAAGCTTGTTTGGTGCAACAACATGCTAATTGATATAGACCCCTGCAAAAACCAAGAATGATGTTATTTTTCCTAGTTTGTGCATCCAAAAACTATAATACGAAAACTATTTACTCGAAAGCATACCTTATTTCCAAGGTAACCCATCAATCCTCTGCCAACACAAGATACTTTCATGTTGCGAACATGTTCCCTTAGATCACTTTTAACCCACACAGTCAGAAAAACACCAACCATTTGCTTACTCGCGACCAAACAGTACCTAGAATGCCCCGGCACTCTGTAACCATCCTCCGTTGTTGAGAACAACACGGTACTAGGTGAATCTATAGGCCCATAATCATCATCCGATGAACCCCATCTTGAATAGTCGCTTGGCCTGTAACCCCCGGAATAGTCACTTCGCCTATGGCCTGTGGAATAGTCACTTCGCCTATGGCCTGTCGAATAGTCACTTGGCCTACAACCCCCGGAATAATCACTTGGCCTATGGCCCCCGGAATAATCACTTGGCCTATAACCACCGGAATAGTCACTTGGCCTATAACCACTGGCATAGTCGCTTTGTCTGTGGCCACATGAAGCATCGCTTGGCCTACGACTCCCAGAAGCGTCACTTGGCCTACGACTCCCAGAAGCGTCACTTGGCCTATGACCCCATCTGGAACTAGGGCCATAGTCACTTGATCTATGACTGTCACTTGGTCTATGACCAAAGATTACCCTATCACAGACACTGTATCGGCGGTCAAGGTGAGGGTGTGAGATTGATGGATCATTTTCTTTTCTCCAACTGGATGGTGTTTGGAATGATCGACGATGGAAAAAAGATGATCTTTGCCGAGTTGATCCCTCAAAATCTGCATCATATTCGACAACTGGGTCTGGGATAGGAGAAGGTGTGTATGCCCCACTACCTCCGCTGGTTCCGGGCATATTGTTTAGCGTTTTTCGGATTAGGGCCAGCCATTTTTTGGAAGGGCCGTTGTCTTCAGCACCCAAGATATTCCCCGCGTTCAAAGGGACAATTTCTTGAAATCTAAAGCATTAGAAAGAAAAATACATGTTTCCATTAGCAATGAATTACTATTAGCCTCTAGCGAACAAGAAATAGACCAAAACTAGTTTAAGTCATTACCCAAGAACATATATGTCTGCAGGAGGTGATGAATGAAGATAATCATCTAGATTCAAGTTGCTTGAAGGAGATTTCCCACCCACGTTCCACGTACCCACGAAAATGCTGCTCGAAGATTTAAATCAATCACTTGCTGTTTATGAAAAGAGGCATACCGTATAAAGCAGAAGATTTTCAAGAATGAAGAAACCAACCTTTTGTTCTGCACATTTATAACTTGAGGATGATCAAGATAAGCTCTCCCCCGGCGGACGCGCTCCGATTTCTTGCTTAATTTTTCTGTATATACAAGTGAGAGAACGAATTAGGAATAAAAGCATTATACATTAGTGGGTAAATGAAGATTATTTTTCCTGAGACAACGAAATTCTCAAATTTTGCAGCTTTGCACAGAGAGAGAGAGAGAGAGAGAGAGAGAGAGAGAGATTGGCATACTAAACCTGTTCTGATCTTCTTAATTGCGGATGGTTCCCTCTCTGAGAAGCTTTTTCTCCATTTCACATCACCACCTAAAGGAAAACTCACTACTTAGCCCCAACTCACACTTACAACATAACATAGCAACTAAAATTTGACATGCTTGTTAAATTTAAGAAGAACAATTTGCAACTAAGTGAAAGGGGAGCAGACCAAGTATGAGACAAATACAGTATAATTCAAGAATAATGAAAAAATAAGTTAAATTCACTAATTTGTTTTGGCTGTTAAGAGATGGTAAATAAAGAACAATATAGTTCTTTGATTCAGTTGAACTAAATGAAAGGAAATTTCCTTCTTTTTCTTCAATTTTCTCAGCAGCCAAACTAAGGGTAAGAAATCAAATTTCCTGCTTCAATGGTGGAGGAACAGTCTAAAGGGACCAAGATTCTCAGAATCTTAAATTGGCTGGAATAAAAAAAATAATGGGATCACATAAACGTACATCAAACAGGTGAGGTAACCTAGATGTACCAAAATGTACTCACCCCCATAAACAACTTCATCTGCCTGAAATTCCTCATTTTTGCTCTTGATATTGAACCATTTCCTAACAAGGGTTCTTGTCCAAGAGAGCTTTGCCAAACAAAAGAAACACAAAATATTCAGCAATACAAGTACACATATTTGAGAAAGAAATTAAATTGGTCTATGTTAAAATGAAAGGAAAATGAGGGGCACTAGATTAAAGAAAAAACCTTGCTTTTCTTTGTATTCCCATCTGTCATTGTTTCACACATCCTTCATGCAGCTCTCCTTGATTTTGGGTTTTGCTTAGAATTGGCAAAACAACAAGTTTAACCCCATAAAAGAGGAGTTATTTCCAAATTTCTGACTCCCAGTTGATGAAAGTGAGCTCAATACTTGTGGAAAAGGACCAAATTACAAATGGGTATTCAGCTGCTTTAATGAAAGTGGAAGGCTTGTGAGTTTTACACTCCAGACAGTGATCGTTCGCTATCAGCTGATATTTATGTGTCTATGAAAGAAGAGCAATAAAGACAATGCAGCAAACAGACAGAGAGAGAGAGAGCGAGAGACATAAGTATAGAGAGAGAGTGGGAGAGAGAGAGAGGGTTTTTATGGCTTGAAACGCAGCCTCGTTGTGAGTAACAGTAAAGCATCGAATTTTGAACGGAATAAAGTGCAGTGTTCTCTCTGTGTGTATTTCTTTGAGGCCCTTTTCCTTCCCACAAATTGTGGTCGGCCCAACATGATGGGGGTAAATTACAGTATTAGTCTTTCAGTTTTAGTAATACTTCATATTGGTCTCTTAACTAAACCTTTCACTTTCAAATTATTGGACATAGTTTGGGAAATTTTTTGGATATTATTGACATTGTATTTTTTTTCTTTTTTTCTTTCTAGATAATAACTTATGCTACATATTTTTAGATTAATTATTTGTCTTGAAGAGCTGAATTAAAAGATGAAATTTTTTTAAAAACTATCTTATGGATTTTTTTCACTTAGCTCTGTATTCTTTTTTCGATTTCTCTCTTCAAGACAAATGGTAAATTTGAACGATTTTGATGGAAAGCAAAACAAAATCCATAGAAAGAATCAATATTACCATGTTAATAAAAATTAATTTATGCCAACCTCAAAAGGCAAATTCTGAATGTATTTGATACTTTCCATGGAATTCTAGCCGAAGAAAGAAAATGATTATTAGGGACATGATTGATTTTCCAAGTTAGACTACTTACAACAATGGTCTCTATGCTTTCCTCCATGTTTCACTTTTGGTCTCTCCTTTTCAATTCTGCCATATTTTCATCTGATTACGGAATAGAGAAAACAAGACGAAAATGAAAGCACCCCCACCAGTTTCAAAACACACGAAATCGAAACTAGGAAATCAGAGTAGTATCTTCGGTAAAATTACGAGGGCTAAATGTGTAATTCAGTCATAAGATATATATTGATACGGTCAGTTGATTACACAACTACCCGTTGGTCAGCAAAGTTTAGGGCGTGGAGGATCTCAAAATAGCTGCTTCTTTAGATGCAAGATTGGATTTTCTTGCCAATCCATCCGGTCTTCTCTATTCAAAGTTAAAGCAGCTTCAACTAAAGAATGGCACTGGCAGGGAAAAAAGATAAAGAGAATGTGTGTACTAGTAATAGTCCAATTTGATTTCCTGTCCCTTTCCTTTTCCCTTTCTTCTTTTCTTGGTTTGTGTTCTGTTTTGGCAGAAATGTTGGGGAAGGAATTGTCAATTGTCCATGGAGATTGGGAATTTGGGATGCTGCAGTCACCACACACACACACACACAACAGAAAATCTAGGGTACCTGTTGTTCTTTAGAGGACAACATGGGTGTTGTCCCCATCCGAGCCGTCCATGCTCGACAATGACGGCTCAGATTTCATCTCGACAATGCACGGTTGGACGACTGAGATATATTTGGACCGAAAAATAAAGTCTGAATCGTTCATTGCCGAGCATGGACAATAGAATCCCCCATCAGGTTTAGCATTTGTCAAGTTTTGGTTATAAATTGCAAGAATGTAGGTAATGTTGTTCAGCATTTGTGAGGTCGTTAGGCCTAAATCTATGGTTTGTGTCATTTCAAACAAGAGCAGTTGTCCAAATTTAAGATATTTGTGTTCCATCATTTGGATGCTTTAGGTTTTAGAAGCTACCATACGAACTTTGGTTTTCGTTGATCCTTTTCAATCTTCTTCTTTTGGACATGAAGATTACTCCCTCCGTTCCAAATTGGATGTCAATTTTTAATATCTATGCCAATTTCAATTCCTTATATCTTTCATTATGGGTTTCAAAAAATATGCAATATAGATCTTGTTTAATAATTCTCGATTAGTTCAATTATACAAAGTTTTCAAACCCATGAAAAACATTATAGATTGAAAGATATAAGCGACGAAAAATGACACGAGTTTCAAAAATTGTCATTCATTTTAGAACGGAAGGAGTACTAATTAGCTCCAGTACAATCTATTGTCTACCGCCATATCTCAGGAATATACTGTCATCTTCTCAAGAACATAACTTAAAGTAGAGGGGAAGTTCGAAATCATAAAAAAAAATTGATGGTGTTACGTACTATGGCCGCGACTGCCGAGTCGAATGATGCCTAGTTCGAACCAAGGGAAAAAAAAAAAAAAACCCTAGATGTCAGCTTTACAAGTGCGAAGTTCCATTTGACTGGTCTTAGATCTAATTAATACATATTTATTTACAGAGCACGCCGGGTAATTTTGGGCACACTCCTAAAACCTTCATGATTATCGATCAGGCTTTAAACAATTGATTAACGTGAGATGTTTAACTATTTATTAATCTAATTATAAGCTGACGGCGGTTCTGGTCCCAATATTCATGAAGGAAACTCTGTTGTGGGCAAATGAAATTATGGTTTAAAAATTTCTTAATCCCTCCACTAAAATCAAGTGTGGCTTCCATTATCATTGAAGCCATTTTGTATGGGTCCCCAAAATTGTGATCATTTAGGCTTGTATATATAAAGCGTCAATAAGTGGTTTTATTCTTATAACTAGGTGTCCGGACCAGCTTATGTGCACCTCGATCAATCCTAGGAGACCGTAAAACTATTGTCTACTAGTGGGGTTCCATTTGAAGCAGGAGCAAATGCTCCGAACGATTTGACCCCAAAGGAGTTGGTAGGACCTGAGAGGTTTCGAACCTAAGACTTTATGAGGGTTTTGTGTATTTGTCACCGAATTATGGGCTAAGGTGGGTTGTGGAATTAATAACAAGTGGGTTATGTTAATTCATTGACAAATATTAAAAATAAAAAAAAGTATACTAAGTGTCCCATGGAATAATATTTTTGTTATGGGTTGCTTTTGTCATCAAAATGAACCTCACTTTTTTGGAAATAAATCCTCTTTTTTTTCAGCTCAAACTCTTTCTGAGAATCATGACCAGTAGGGTGAGGTGATGCGATGTTGAATCGTATATTTGTCACCAAAATGGGCTAATGAAGTGTCACATATATGAGCTGGAGGGACGCGTAAAGGGCCTTGTGCCAGTTGTGCGCCTAGGTGGTGCTGTGGTGACGGTCTATCCTCACGGACAGTAGCTATGGCTCGAACCGGATATTCCCAAAGCGGGTCGGAAGCCTCTATGATCACGCCCAAGGGGGGTTGCTACTCTAGTCGCTCCCTCCTACCCTTTTTGATTATCAAAAAAAAAAAAAGTGTCACACATAGGTAAGAGATTTAGACCGTGTTTGGAACTCTAGAATAGAATTTATACGACGGAATGTTCGTTATCGCTTTTGTTTTCACTATATAAGATAGCTAATGATTTTCGTACTCCCTTTTTCTTCAAAACCACAAACTTCTTTTTGATTCTACATAATTGTCCTTCAATATGCAAGTCGGCAATATTGTAACTTTACATAAGATTAAAAAAAAGGAGTGTGGAATTCAAATATTACCATAACAATATTAGAGTGCTGGGTATTTCCGTCTCCAAATTTTACTTTGAAAGATTTATGTGAACTCCTGTTTTTAAAGATTTTAATAAAGAAATTCTCTTTCAATATTTCCCTTCATTTTCACTCTCTTTTCCTTTACTCTTCTTGCATTCACCAATTACCTCTTCCATTATCTCCGTTCTAGGGATGGAGTTTATCACGTACCGAAGATTATAGCTCAAATGAGACAACGGACTGTTTGGATGCGGGATAAGGATCGAGAGTATTAGTTATGAAAGGGAATAAAATAGTATGGGGTATTATCTAAGAAGGGTGAGCCTACATTATTACGACGGGGGGATTAAATAGTACTTGTTTTGGATAAGAGATAAAATTGGGAGATAAGGTTGTTTTGTAGTTGAAATGGAAGAAAGAGGGGGTATTATGTAATAACATTCTAGAACTTCCCCATAAATAATCCCCCCGCTGAGGCCCGAGAGTATTAGGGGGTACAAGAGAATCCAGGGCTTAGCTAAAACCGCCGGCAAAATGTGTTCCCAAACCATTGTTTAACCATGGATCCACGGTCTTTTTTTTTTTTTTTGCTCGGCATGGGTCCACGGTCTTTGGAGGGGGTATTACTAATACCCTTTCGGTAGCCCCCTTCCAAACAGGCCTTAAGAGTGATATAACAACGCCTTGTCTAATTATTCAATACTCCTGGACCACAACCAAATGATGCTCTAAGACACTTCAGTAACACACATTTTTGTGAGACTCACGACTAAATATATGAACCCCACATAAATGTATGGTGTTAGAATGATCCGGAGTACCCCACGTGATTGTGCTCTAAGACTGCTGAATAACTACTCACAAAACTTTGCCTCTCAACCATTCTAAACATGTCTAACGAGTGGACTTCCATTTTGTTCAAATCAAGCTTATCTAAATCATGCACAAAACAAAAATTGAATAAATCCAAGTTATCCAACAGGTAGTGGCCGGTGAATGGCTTTTCCTTTTTATAGGAATTCTAACACAATATGTTAGTGTTTTTTGATTCTCCTTTTGTGGGTCATGGAAATGATTTTGATGCTGTGAGGAATAGTGAAAGTGAAACATTGATTAATGCGAAAGAAGTTTTGTAAAGTGAATGGCTTGTGTCAAAAACTAATGGCGATGGGCCATATGTGGCAAGTGAATACCTAAAGGGCTGCGGTTGTGCGAATTGTGGAATGGTGTTATGCAGTGATGTGTTGTGGCTGTGTGAATTATGGGATGGTGTCATGCAGTGGTGTGCACAGCACCGTGCTGCGCACCACCGAGTCGTTGAATCGTGCATCCACTTTCACATATTTCTGTACACTTTTTGCACATTTTAATATACTTTTTTAACATTAACAACAGCTTCGTGGGCTGTTTTTAGCATTTTTTTTTTAATTGGTGGCCCTACACTAGGAATTATTATATTTATTTTCCCACTTTGAGTCTTTGTCTCTTTGACAACCTTGGTGCTGCATTTTCATGGGATATTGGTATCTAAGGGATATCACAATTTATTTTATTCAACAAGGGCATGATGAAAATGTGGGATTTTTCCATTTGGAAGCATTTTCTCCATTCCTCATCGTGAGGACGAATGTTCAAAAGAAAGAATTAATGCTTTATGTGTATTGTTTGTTCTTCATAAATGTTTCTTCCATGTACTTAAAATGAAATAGGGAATTTAGTTTTTTATGGGATCTTTCCAACTAAAAATGCAACTGTATATAAATAAGTAGCGGCCCTTAGCAAAGGCGAGGAAGGCGAACACCTTGGGCTCCTTAAAATTTGATAAACCGAGGGCCAGCTCCTGAAAGGTTGTCATATTATTCATCAGGTGTCGGTCTATACAATTAAATCAATTATAAAAGAATAATTTGTACTTTTACTGCTTGAAATGCAGGAAAAATGATATTTAAGTGATTGCTTAGGAAAACCTTATAGATTTCTGGAGAATATTTTGAATTGGAGTGATCAGAATCAGCGGAGTTTTGTTTGGTGTAAGAAACTACTTGTATTGAGTTCGCTTTGGTTCTTATGATATTTAAGTGATTGTTTATGAAAAACAATTGTTTCTGATTTTTCTTGTTATATACCAGTAATTTTGTTTATTAAGTCGTCTTATATTTTTATCATTTGGCTTGTGAAAATACATAAATGGCCCCATTTTTTCATCTTCGAAACCTCCTACGTCCCATCAAACTCTTACGTGGCTAGGCTATTTGAGTTTTGTCTAGATTGAATTGGGGCCCTGTCTAGCTAGTGGAGGATGTAGATGCACACGTAAACTACTCCACAGTCCCAGACACCCAGAGTTATCCAAAGCATGGGATCTCAAATAGTACTTGAATATCGTTGGTATCTCGAGACACCATTGTTTTTGGATTCAACATAGCCATAATGAATTTATGATATATTCTCATGACACCACTTGCAAAAGAAAAAAGGTTCTTTAGCTTGGAGTTGAGTAATTAAGCACCAAAATTGATGAGACAAACAATTTGAAATTTCCTCATTTGCTTAAGTACCCTTTTCTAACAAGTGTTTGCACGCCCTAGGATGAGGTGTTGAATGCAATTTAAATCATTAGGCTGGAGACTCAAATATCTACCAATAATCTGTCCAAGTTGCTAAAGTTATTCTTGCTAACTCAGTGGAATGGGAATCCTTCTCCTTCGTGTTCACTCGCAATTCGCAAACCCAAAAGTTGCACCCTCTAAGTTCAGAATGGCGGATGCTGTCAAGCACCCCTTGCCAATTAAGCGGGCGCCGAGCAGCCAATCCAACCGTCATCTTGAAAAAAGAACTCAATAAAAAAAGATTTCATATATAATCTAAGTGTCCGCGCTGAGATGGATGACTGGATGCCATTCGGCACCCTGCTTGACGGGGTGCTTGGCAGCATCGAAGTCCGGGCTTCATGAAATTAAACACGGATGGAGCTTTCAAGAACGACACAGGCCCACCATGCTAGCATCGGAGGGTGAAATATTAGAGATCATCAAGATCTCTGGATTACAGGTTTCCATTGGAAAATTTGAGTAAAATTCCAATCTAGCTACCGAATTATGGGCCATCCGTGAGGGCTCTCTTATTATCTATGGCTGTCATGAATTGCAATTTCACAAAGCTGGAAAATAGAGTCTGACGCTCAAACTGCCATTTACCTGCTTCTGGATCTTAATATTGCAAATCACTCTTTTAGTCCTCATGGACAAACTTGATGAGAAGAATATCAAGCATATATGTTGAGAGGCAAATAAAATGTGCCGATGTCTTGGCAAATGATTTCATCCTTATTGGAGAGAATTTTCAATTTTATGTCTCAATTCCATCACGTATTAGTACTTTTTTAGCTAAGGATCCATAAGGGGCTAAGTACCCGGATTGGGAGATCCTATCAAGTATCCCGTGCTTGGCAGCGGTGCCGATCCAGCCACTCATTTCGGCACGGACGGCTTGGATCTAATCCGAGTGCATAAAATTTCAAGTGTCTGTTGCTTGGATTAAGATCGGAGTCGTCCATTGCCGAGATGAACGGTCGGATGGACCGCTCGGCACCACTGCCAAGCACGGGGTGCTTGGCAGCATCCCCGGATTGTAAACTCTTAATTTTCATGCACTTTCTTTTACCAAGAAAACACACACTAGCTTTAGCAATTCCACATAGCGTAAGATGGGAAATCAATATAAAAGAAGAATAAAAAGTATGTTTTTTTTATATCCCGTTTTTTTGGTTTGTCATATGGTAGTAAATTTTTTGGGGTATTTCGAACCGACTGGGGAAGGCGCTGTGCACGGCAAAACATCGCCACTCCAATCTCGCTCCGACGATCGACAACATTCACTTCATAGAGCTCGTCGGGTAGAACAAGTGTACAAAAATCAGTTTGATCGGATATCATTAAGTGCCTCATCCAAACATTATTATCTTGAAATTATTAAGTGTTCCTAAAAAAATAGTGGATTTTATCTAGTGTTTCGGATCTATTCGTTTCAAGATAATAATATTCGGATGAGACACTTAATGATATCCAATCGATCTTATTTTTGGTACACTTGTTCTACTCGACAAGCTCTACGAAATAAACATTTCTGATCGTCGGAGCGACACCAAGGCGGAGGTGTTTTGCCGTGCACAACACCTTCCCCCAGTACTTCCGGAACGGATCCTACCGACTGCAATCTTAGGCCGCATTACCATATCCTCACCTGGAACTTCTTCCACAGCTATTTCTCACAAACTTCGCTTGTGAGCCTGAGTGGTGTAATTTTTTATTTATTTTTGATACCTTAGTAAGTTGTTAATTTGTTTGGAAAAGAAGTAACGCATATGCTTGTGAAGTGAGTATAAAGCTATGTACAATTAATTTTGACTAGCGTGACATTGTTGTCCTGTTTGTTTTGTCCCAACTTTTTTTCTATCAAGAAGAATTTGGAAAGTGGTTTTCGGTTGCCACTTCTTCTTGAATGTAAGAAGTGGTTTTTAGATGAAAAGGGGATCAGCGTCAAGACGGTAACGAGGGTTGTCTATACGCTGATCATTTGGACAGGAATTATGTTTATTTAGATGTTCAGGCTGAGACGGATCCACCTTTCGGCTTACGGGGGCCACGGCCTCCACGTGGTTTCGAAGTTTCACAATTATCCAAGTTTTTTTTTTTTGGCCCCCCACTAAATAAAATAGTGGATAGAAAAGACATTTTCAGCTATAAATATTGTCAAACTCAAAACTCATACTTCAGACACGGAGGATGATCGAATTTCTCACAAATGCTTTGATTATATTTACTGAGAAGGAAATTACTGCATGCAACAATTAGTTGTAACTCAATAATAGATGATTTTCGGATCTAAGATAACGCTAATTTCCATTTTGGTACATGCTTGACGAATAACATATTGATTTTTATTTTTTCACCTTTTAGTTATTTTTGGTTTCTTAAGATCACGTAGATATTGTGTTTTGTAATGGGTATTATTTTGTCATTTCAGATATTTTATATTCTTGAACGTTGGAATTTTAAGATTTTATTGTTCATGCTATGGCTGGCCCCCTCATATAGCAAATCCTGGTTCCATACCTGCCCTCAGGGAGGGAGATTTAGAAAAAATCAAGAGGCAAAATTGAGAGGGCGACCGTGGAATGTTGTAATCCTAATACTCCTATCATTGTTCAATTCTGAATTTCTCTTTCCTCGTGAATGTTGCTAGACACACAAATATTGTCCATCAAATCACCGGTTCTTTGCTTTCGTTCACCTTTATTATTCGCGGTAAATCATTTGAATTGTGTTACTATTTGCATAACAGATCGCCACGACACTTCGGGTTAGTCTGTCTTCCAATCCACTCAAGAAAAGTGATTGATAAGTCCGTACCTGATAATTTGTCTCTACGTAAATAGTTAGGAGCACCACGTAAAAAAACGCCACATGGTATTCTGGGAACACATAATAATTACACACTATTGACGTAGAGAAGTTTTTTTTTGGGTGTTCTTGAAGTATTGCTCTGCACCATTCTAAGCGTGTCATGTGTCATTTTTCCCCCTTAATTACCAACACAAGGTACGTAGACCCCACAAGATGCACCGATCACATAACATTTGGAGCACCAAGTGGATTTACTCCGGGAGCATTCAAAAATTTTGTCAATGGCCCATGGCCGTTGGATGATCAGTAATCATTGGATGATTGGAACATTAATTGGCATATCTCCAAATCAACAAGTATCAAAACAGGTTAAAAAAAAAAACATAAAGAACACTAAAGAAGATTTAGATGAGATCACTTACTTTTGCAATAAAATTTACTAAACAAGCCTACAAACGGGAGACCGTGCTGTGCACCATTGGAACCGTCCGTTCAGCAATTTAACCGTTCGAATCTCATCTCGATAATGAATGACTCAAATGCTATACAACAGAAATGAAATCCAAGCTGTTCAATTGCCGAACAGACGACTCGAATGGTACACGGCGCGGTGCTGTGCCTCGTGAGATGGTGAATCTAGTTAAGGACGCAAACCGAGGCTAACGAGACAGTCAAAAAGGTGGGATTTTGATCTCCCCTACACATATTCTTTTCTTTGCTTTAAGGCCGGACCCATTCATTGGGCTGTCTGTTTGTGATCTAGCTCTCTCTTTTCCTTTATGGCTCGCTGTTTTTTATCCGTTTTGAAGAAGAACAAGGCCAAGGGCATCGTTTTGGTGCTTTTGATGTTCAAAAAATGACTTGAGGCTTTCCTCACATGTCATTATCCTACCTAGTATCTGCACCTACCTTATATTACATCGACATATATATATATATATATATATGTCATTTGTGTTCGTGTATTATATTGGAGTATATACAAGCGATCGAGGGCACACGCTCTGTATGTGCATGTGGAAGTGCAAATGAAAATATTTGGGGTGTGAGAGTGTGGATGGATAGTTTTTTCAGGGGTGGGATGAGTGGTTGAATTTTAGTGATTTTACTATTTCGCTTAATCATGTTATAGCAAAATCGGATGTAAAACTTGGGTTTTGATTAGGTTAAAAGTGGAAATCACTCTTGTGACATGGCTCCAAAAATAGGTCACATCAAAAGCTCCTCTCCCTTTATAGATTAGAATAGATAGATATCGTTTTCAAATCAACTGGGATACTTGTTGTATTGTAAGATGCGTTAATAAAAGTTACGGAGTAATATGCAATTACAGGTTAGTTACTAGATAATCTTAAAAACTGCCGTACGTGTATATGAAGAATATGTTTTTAACGTTAATTAGGATGGAAATTTTCCAATCTTCCGAGTGGGGTCTATCACATTGAGTATTTCTGGTGCCTCGGTCAAGGGAAGGGAGGAAGAGTCCTTATTTGATTCAACCAAAACATAATTGAAATATGTTCTTTCTTCTATTTGAGCTCCGAATGAATAAATTTTTGGTTTCCTTAGTGCTCTTATGATTTGATATATGAAGGATGCTACTCATTTCAAATTACAGGAGTGAGAAGAAAATTTGAATGGTGAGAGAATATTTGGAGTATCTGCTTAAAATTTGTATGTAAAAGATATTAAAATCTTTAATTTTTTTTGCTATTTGGTATCTCAGGATGGCGATGCTATTAAATGAATTATATAAATTTGATATTCTTGCAGCACACGCATCTAATATGCACAACCTCTAGAGTTTACGAAGATACCAACTGTAACGACCCGGCTCAGTTGACCTACTAACCATTCACCTAACCACGTGGTTCAAAAGGTTAAGCTCAAGTTATACAGTAGATGGCCGGAATCACTCATATTCCACTTTTCCTTTGAAATCCTGATCACTGATGTGGGATTGTCTTTGCCCAAGGGTGGGCTCTGACAATCTTTCCACCTTAGCTGCAACATCCTCGTTGCATTGGCCAAACAATCTTTCCCTGATGGTTATGGTGCGCCATTTTGTTTATGTAATGCACGGCATGACAAAGAAATTTATATTTTCAATTGAAAAAAAAAATAGTGAATAGGTGAAATTTAGGGATCAGAGTGCATGCATGGCTTTGCAAGATGCAACTGATCGATCAAGATCTCACAATAAAGATAAAGAAGCCCACCCTAGACATCTATATGGCGCTGAAAAGGCTGTAATAATTTGATGATCTTGTTTGGCCATTTAGTATTAGCAATTATATATCTTCCTAGCACCCGTTGATAATTTCCTTCTCAATTCCTTTTTTTTTTTTTTTTAAATCTCCGAAAGTCAATATGTCAGAATAGTTAGATTAACACATTGAAAGAGGAATGGAGTTCCTGATCTCCTTTCTCCTAGCACTTAAGTGCGCTCCTCCTTTCTAAATCCTGTCTCTCAAGGGCATATAGTTTCAAATCACTTAATTGTTTTGGCATCCAAGCATTCACTTTTGCAAATTTGCTAGGGTTTGTGTTAGAGACTAGTCCCATATTGCTTGGGTATATATGGAATGTGAGAATGACATGAGGGACGACCTCTCTACTCATTGCTAGAATGCTAGGTATAATAAGATGGATATAAAGTTTTTATTAAGGCTGCTGATTTTGCTACTCTATTTTTTGTTAACGTCACTCCCCTACAAGTGTATTTTTGGTGCAAATATATACTTGCAGGAAAAATACACTTGTAGGGGAGTGACGTTAACAAAAAAAAGAGTGACAAAATCATTTCCCTTTTATAAATGCTAAACATTATATTCAGTGATCACCGATTCCACTTTCAAGCAATGTGAAACCATATTCTATCTGTCAAATTGATAAAGTAATTTGATAACATGACTAGACTTGTTTTAAACACAATACACATGAGCCATTCACTACCCACTTCCTTAAACCTTTGTGTTCTTCCAAGCACTTATCACCTTCCAAGTTGTCTATCAAATCATTAGGTTTCTAGCATCTTTTTCCATGGAAAATGGAATCTTAATTTCTGGACCTACTGGCAGAAAAAAATTAGAATACTAGAAAAGATGTTTAGTTGTCATCTCGTCCCAATCTTTGTATGGTCAATGCGAAACAAAATTTCTATTTATGTAGGTTGTTCGGCAAAGTCAAGTGATTTATTTTTTTGTTTTTATTCATTTTTTTTTTTTGTTAATTTTTTGTCAATTTTTTAGAGATTATTAATTCGTCATGACGAAAGAAATCTAAAAAATAAAAAATTATGATCAAAATCCAATTTTTTTGAATAAAGAAAAAAAAATTAGCTTTTTTTTTTTGTCTTTATTAAAAAAAATTAGGTTTCGATTGTAATTTTTAACCTTTTAGATTCCTCTCATCACGATGAAG
The DNA here is from genome assembly GCA_014282245.1 of Rhododendron simsii. Classification (NCBI taxonomy): domain Eukaryota; kingdom Viridiplantae; phylum Streptophyta; class Magnoliopsida; order Ericales; family Ericaceae; genus Rhododendron; species Rhododendron simsii. The sequence goes on from CM024954.1 coordinate 3,399,308, forward strand.
CAATAATCTCCAAAAAATTGACAAAAAACTAACAAATGCGGACAAAAAAATTGAATAAGGACAAAAAAATAAGTCACTTAATTTTTTTAGCCGAACGACCCTAGCAGGAGATGAGAATGTACACATTTTCTTCATACTTTTTTTTTTTTTGGGTAATGAAGAGTGGTTCTCGAGCCAGCTTGTGGGTACCACATGACTAATCTCTCAAGCCCCCCACCTTTGCTAACCACGCATGGGTTACCCTCAAGGGCTTTTTGCAATGCAGGTGAGTCGAACCCGGAACCTCGGGGTGATAAGCCCCTCTGTACTTGGGATTTTCTTCATACTTTATGTGTTACTATGTTAATATGTTAGTAGTTCCGAGCCTCATTAGTAGCCACAGCCAAGTAGGGTTGATAAATGAATAGTTCATTGTTCAAGTTGGATTTGAAAACATAACGAGATTTAAAAAAATTTCTCAATTTTTTATGAGGCAATCTAATTTGAAACAAGCTTTAATGGAGATGATCTCGAGTATTCGATTTGTTGTGCCTCAAAAGTCGAACAAAACAAGAATTAGCTTTGTTCGAACTTAATGGGTTAGAAAGTTTAATGAACATCGAAAAGGGAAAATGTCCAAGCATGCATGGGTAGTCTATATAACAAATCGATCTCAAACGAATTTTTAACAAAATGACTAGAGCTTGAGCTCGAACAATTTAGTTCGTTTATCAACCCTAGTGATTGTGCAGGCTTTGAGCCCGGCTTAGTGAATGAAGCCCAAAAGGTCTTATAACCTCTCCAATGGCCCAACCAGCAACAATTTGCCCATCAAGTTCTATGGGTCAAGCCTTCACTGCAAAGCCCAGGATCCCGGGCTTAAAAAAAACCTGCCAAGCTTAGGAGAAGTTTTGTGCGCGTGGTCAGATTAGTGGTGCCTAAGATCCGAGCTGAGGTTTGTAGTAGTGATCGAACTCGGCTCATTTAATAAATGAATTTGAGTTCAAGCTCTTAACGAGTCAGGCCCGGTTTATTTAACAAACAAGTCTTTGTAAACAAGCTGAACTTTTTTGAGTCAAGCCAAGTTTTAAAGTACTGAACTCGACTCGTTTATTACGCAGCCTAAAATTTGTGTTCAAACTTGGTTCAATTACTGCTAAACAAGCCAAGCCTTAACAAACTAAACTTCAATTAGTTTGCAAACAACTCGGTTCGTTTCCAGCCTTGAGTGAAATGCTCCCAATTCTTTCCAAAGTTGTGCACCTCATTGCCCAAGGTCCACCCATTCACATACAGAGAGACCGTATATTCCCAAACCAGCCCAAAACTCAAGTCTCGAGCTCCGGTCACTGAGTCAACCAAATTTTGGAGCGTTAAATTTAACTTGTTTAATAAATTAGCCCAAAATTCGAATTCGAACTCGAACACACTGCTCGATTACTAGACGAGTCCTAACAACCCGAGCCTCGAGCAGCTTCCCTCCTACTTTTTTGATCTCCACCGATTGCATACCGCATACAGAGAGACCGTATATTCCTTACTTCAGACCCGAAGTCGGCGTCTGAGGAGTCGGAGTATACGCCACCAAACGCCTCAAATGGGCTCCAAACTACGACAAACCTCTGACTTTTCGACGCACCCCACGTTTCCCTCCGAATTCGTCTGATACCCATTTCATCGGAGGTACCTTGGAAGCAAACAATCTTGTCTAATCGGGAAAAAAAATGGCCTCTCTGTTTCTTCGACGGAGACTCTCCGCTTCAGTGGTTTCTCGTTATGTCCTCAAAGGTACTGCTCTCAAAACCCTCATTTGTTTCTTCGAAAGAAGTATTGTAGTGTTGTTTGGTTGCAAAGAAAATAACAGCAAATGAAAGTGTTGGCCTTGTCAGGAGTGTTAACGTGGGTTATGCAAACCGTAGGTTATAAATGCTCTGTCCCAAAAAGATTGTTCGGTCTGCCCGGGAAAAACCTTAAAGAATGCATTTTCATTGAAAAAAGAATTCAAATTTTTTTATTGAATTAAAAGAACCCGGTGATATTCAGTAACTAGAGGCAAAAAGTTTGAAATTTTTACGACAAAAGTGCATTCTGTTGAAATTTATAGAAAAATGCCAAGTGCTTGTTTGTGTCCACTCCTTTACAGTTTTCCTATGGTGTCACTGCACCTAAATGTATTTAGCTGTTGAAATTTATAGAAAAATTGCCCCCTTTTGAAATAAATTGCCTCGGAATGAGGAAAAGAAAGAAGGCTTTTTTTTAAGGGTTGGGGGTTGGAGGGTGGAATTTTGCAGACATATGGCTTCGTCAACAGTATTCCATTGATTATGGGAGATTCTAGGTGTTGTTTCCGAGCTCAACTTCTTGCCGAATAGTTTGTTAAGGCATAGCATTACGGTGATATGATTGCAGTCAATTCGTTCCCATCCTAGAGTTCCGGTAATGTTTATGCTCTAGTCATCAGTTATTAGTTGGTTTCTTCATTGTCTTTGACACTGAAGAGAGATTGTATATTATATGTTAAAAAGAGTTGAAGCCTTGTGACTCTACTGCATTGGCCGGTCTGTGATATTGCTACTAGAAGTTAATAGCAAAGGCAGGCATTGTAGTCCAACAGCAATGGCAAAAACAGCAAGCTATGTTATATGCTATTATTGTAGAAACTTTATATCCATCTCAAAACCAATTGGCAATGAGTGGAGAGGTCCCAAATGTTATTAAGTGATCACCCATTCCACTCCCAAGCAATGTGGGACTATTTCCTTAACATCCCCATGAATTCTTGCAGATAATTCTTAATAGTGGATGCTGTTTGTGTTCTGTGGTTGTAAGGTGGCATGTGCATTGTGCACGGTGCTCTAGGCAACGTTCACAAAACAATTTGGATTTCTTGGTGGTTATACTACCATGACGGATGATTTTTTTCTTTCTCAACACTAAGATAATCCAATCCTCCCCCTCTCATAACCCCAATGATTGGGGATTAGATGGTTCTGTTATTGTTGGTGGTGTTGTAGCACTAAGATAATCCAAGTTGATGCGATCTACCTTATAGTTTGACTGATTTAAAGTTTAAATTGCTTGACATTTTCCTTCTCATTAGATCCTGAAATATACTTGCTTCAATCTGATATTTCGTGTTAGTGATCGTTTTGCTTGATGTATCTTTCACATTTTGTTCTCTTTTCCGATCACAGATTACTTGGAGTCTGACTGGCTGGCCTGGAAATTGGAATATGTATCTTCATGTAGAAGTTGTAATTGCTCAAGGCACTTTAGCAGTTCCAATAGTGCTACAAAAATAGACTTCACAGACCTTACGTAAGAATACTAAGCATAAACAGCCGCCTTAGTTGCTATATGAGTTTCTTTCTACAATTCTTTTGTGTTGTTTGTGATCATTTGCTTAGTTATATTTTGGGCTACTACTCTGCTTCTAAGCAGGTGATATTCGAAGATGAAAGTTTATTACTTGCTGCTATGTTCAAATCTTTTACTCCCCCTCTTTTTTCTAAAGAAATTTTAAATATCACTTGGGTCAACTGTTTTCCTTTCCTTCTATTTTCATTCTTTTGTTAGGTTCGGTTCTTTAGTAGTCCTTTCAATAGGTAAGATGATCTCTCTCCCTATCCCACACACCCAGAAAGAAAAGAGAAAAACAGAAACACCTCTCGCCCTCAACGACACACCTCAATATCGAACCTTATCAGTATAATGCTTAATCTTCTTGTTAATTATTATTTTGATGCTGACTGAAAATTTCCTATCTTCAATTCTAGTCAGCCTCACACATGGTACCCGAATGCTCGAAGAAAGAACCGTAATGTTGTTCTACATGTGGGTCCCACAAACAGTGGTAAAACATATCATGCGCTGAAGCAACTGGAGTCCAGCCCTACTGGTGCGTCTTAAGTGCCAAGATCTCGATGGAGGCAAGATAGATATAAATTTTTGAAAACGGGTTTGTCTTGTCTGTTACAGGTGTTTATTGTGGGCCATTACGACTGTTGGCATGGGAGGTGGCAAAAAGGTTGAATAAGGCAAAAGTTCCTTGTGATCTGATTACTGGACAAGAAAGAGAGGAAGTAGATGGTGCAAAGCACAAAGCTGTGACTGTGGAGATGGCAGATGTGACCTCGGACTATGATTGTGCTGTTATTGATGAAATTCAGGTATGTCAAAATCTTATCAAGAGCATATCATAAGCATGGGTGTTTTGGAAGTTATCAGATTAGAACTAATATGGCAACGGTGCTAAAGAATTAGAGGAATGGAATTTTTATACATAGTGCACAAGCCCTTTCACTGCCACTTGCAGGATTCTGCAACAATTTTTTTTAATTCATAGTTTTACAAATACCAATTTCTGACTCGTCTTAGGCCTGCCATTTGTGATATCTATTGTTGCTTCACATCATTAAGGTTTTTTGAGTTCTTTCTTATTTTCTCTTTGAGAAACCAGCAATACCAAACTATTCTTTCACGATTGTCATGGTTATGTTTATTATGTGACCATTTTCTTCTTCTTTCAGATGGTAGGTTGTAAGACAAGGGGTTTCTCCTTTACTCGTGCTCTGCTAGGAATTTCTGCTAATGAGCTTCACCTTTGTGGAGATCCAGCTGCTGTTCCTCTGATTCAAGAAATACTTAAAGTGACTGGTGACAACGTAAAGGTAATTCAATTGCTCTGGCCTCTGAGTGTGTTTCTTTGTGCACGCACTTAATGCTGGACTGCACGTTCTTCTGTTACAGTGCTGTTAGGTATGTTTCGTTTTAGTTGTTGGTTTTTCACATCTAATGTAGGTTTTCATGTTTATATTTTAGGTTCAATACTACGAGAGGCTTTCTCCCCTAGTTCCTTTGAAGGTTCCTCTTGGGTCTTTCTCTAATATACAGACTGGTGACTGCATTGTAACCTTTTCACGTCGTATGATATACAAATTAAAGGTGAAGACTACAACAAGCAATATTTTACTTTGTCCTATGAGATAACATTGTTGTCTCTTCCACATCATGGACATAACCATTTAGGCCTGTTATTTTCTGTCATCTTACCTGAGTATTTTGGAAATGGTCAATGCATGTATGACTTGAATCTTTGTTTATTAAGATGATTTAACACTTTTTGGTATGCACGAAATTTGTAACTACAGAAAATTTGGGAAAGAGTTCTTTAAATTGTGGGTTACAGAGCTCGAAAAACTATTTGACAGAGAGTCTACTGCCCTTCGATTTGATTTGTTTTGGGAATTGCGATGAAATTGTCGAGACAGGGGCTTTTCAGTAGCTATCTAGCATACTGTGCATTGTGATGCCGTGTTGCTTACAAACCATGGATGATTCTAATGGTGCCTGCATATTCTTTAATGTGGTCAGAAACAAATTGAACATAGAGGAATGCATCTTTGTTCTGTAGTTTATGGCTCACTTCCACCTGAAACTCGAACAAGACAGGTATTAATTCCTGCCTTCATCAAGTATAACTATTTTCTCTTCTTGGATTATTGCACCTTTCTCCATTATCTCTGCTGTTTTCTTTTGTCAATTTCCTTTTGGTTTGCTAGCAAAGTTTCGTTGATTTGATCTGTTATCTTAGGAATGCAGGCAACAATGTTCAACGATGCAAGCAGTGAGTTTGATGTTCTTGTAGCAAGTGATGCCATTGGGATGGGTCTCAATCTTAACATTTCTAGAATCATTTTTTCAACATTAAAGAAATTTGATGGTACCGAAATGCGGGAGCTCACTGTTTCCGAGATCAAACAGATTGCAGGTACGCTTCTTAACTATCATAAAAGCTTCAATTCAGATCGCAAGAACCTTTAACTCCATGTTTAGGGGAGTTTCTTGGGGGGTGTAGTTAGTAGAAGAATTCAAAAGTTTCAGGTGGTTGGGTTTTCAGAGTTGTGTGTGTACTGTGTAGTATTCATTAGTTCTATGGATGGTGTGTGGACTGTTATGGTGGATGCTGCATTATCTAAATGGTAGATGAATATAGTTTACAGTTGGCATTATGGGACAACAGTGGGGTTGGTCTTTAGAAGTGTTGGGAGTATGACTCCAAGACTCCAATCAAGGGTTAAAGAAGGTGGCTTGAGAGTTGGAGTTTGTCAACGGTGCACAAAATTCTGTTTCTTATGAAACCGATGGTGGGACCCATCAGGCTGCTGGTACTGTGCATGATTTGTGGTTTAGCCCATTTAAGCTTTGGCAATAACTGCTACCATAACAGTCATGGCTTGAGAAATAATCACTCTTTTTCTGTTTCTATGGAGGCATAAGACTAATCTGCCAGTTCGTTGGGGAGGGTGAGGTCAATATCATTTGCATACAAAATAGAGGTCTGTGGTCCATTTTGAGTAGTAACAACGAAGAAGAAACTGGTAGAGTTTGTCCCACATCTGTTAATTACCTTCTCCAAAACTAGTATATAAGCCTGAGCAAGGTGACCTCTCCACTCATTGCCAATTGGTATTGAGTTGGATGCTTAACATTGTATCAGAGCTAGGGTTTCGAAGAATTTGTTCTCCCTTATTTGTGCCATAAGTGCACCATTGTTTGTTGTGATCCAAAAATGTTATGGATCGTTTGTTTACCTCTTCACATGCAAGTCGGGGATCGCACATGCGGGGGAGTGTTAGAGTTTGTCCCACATCGGGTAATTACCTCCTCCAAAACTAGCATAAGCATGGGTGGCCTCTTTACTCATTGCCAATTGGTATTGAGTTGGATGCTTTAACAGAAACTTTGATAGCCTGGCTGGCATTCCTTAACAATAATTTGGGGCATTTGTTCCATGATGCCCCATGCAATAAGCCCGTAACCATCATAAATGTGGGATGTAAGGAAAATCTTTACCTCATGATATGAGACCTTTTGTGTTGAAATCAGGAATGCCTCTAAAAAATACTAACACTAATGCCTCTTTTGGTTAGAAAATACGTGTTTCAAGCATATATTTTTTTGCATGTTTGTTGCCGACTTGCCGTTGATGGAAGTGCTATTGGGCCATTGTTGTCCGTGGTTTTGAGACTTTTTGTGTTACCTTAACTTTATTTTTCCGGAATGTACTATGAAGTTTTACCCATTATTTTAACTTGGTTTTTTGTCTTTGTTGTAGGGAGAGCTGGCAGGTATGGATCCAAATTTCCTGTTGGGGAGGTGACTTGTCTAGATGCAGAAGATCTACCTATACTTCATTCAGCATTGGAGTCTAAGTCTCCTGTTCTAGAGGTGATGGAGTAATCCTTGCGCTTTAAAATGTTACTTGACTACATTTGGTGATGTTTATTTCGGGCTCTGTTTGTTCTGAAGTAAAACGTTTTGCATTGGAAAATATTTTACACAACAAAAGATTTTGCACGAAAAACTTATTTTCTCTATATTTTCAAGTGTTTGGTAGAAATTTGACAAATATATTACAGAGGTGGTTATCCCACCTCAGTGGAAATTGGGTAAAATGTTTCTGCAAAATAATTTTTGCGTCTAAGCAAATAGAGCCTTCATTTGAATTATCCCAAATTAAACTTTGAAACCAATTCTCCGCTACCACTTCTAGATTTGTGTTTCTTATGGTACCTACAAGGATTTTGGTTATATTGTTTGCTAAACCAAGGTGCAATTTGTTCCGCAGCATGCTGGATTGTTTCCAACCTTTGACCTATTGTATATGTATTCCCGTTTACATCCAAAGAATGGCCTCCACCAGATATTGGTAGACTAACATTGATCTTTCATGTTTTGATATGGCTTATCCATAAATGGAGTCCTGTTTGAACATTTCCTTTCTTTGTTTCCCAGGAGCATTTTTTGGAGAATGCAAAGTTATCTGCCTACTATTTCATTGCAAATTGTGAGGAAATGTTGGTATGGTTTTTTTCTTTTCCTATTTTTTTTTACCATTTTTTGTCGTGGTCAGCAAAGATTAATCCCATTAGAAGTTAGGCATGAAGCCATGAAGAAAGTACAGAAGAGGCTGTTCACCAAGAGAAAAGAAAGAAAGGAAATGTGAAGAAAAACAGTTAAAAGTGACAAAGAATATTCGAATTTCTAGAAATCATAGACAATGGAGCTTCTTAAAGGGGATAGATATCGAAACCCAAACAAATCATATCCAAAGTCTACAGCATAACAATGACGAATTCATCTGTAATGTCTATTTCTTACTAACTGCTAGGTTCATTTTGCTGTCACCAGAAAGTTGCCGCTGTAATTGATGAGCTGCCCCTTGGGTTGCACGATAAGTTTCTTTTCTGCATTAGGTAACTTCTTAATTTCTTATAAAGGCAGCTTAAAGATGAATTGGCTTGACTCTTATGGGAAAACACATCAACTGTTCCGTCCAACCATACTTCAATGTTTTATATTGCTTTGTTGCTGTTTTTTATTGTTCTTATGGGTGTTATAAATGTCTAAACTTGCATTATTGTTGACTTGTTATTCATAAGCCAATTCCCCTGATCCAATTGGTTTATTTTGTTATGTTTTCTGAAATATTTGGTGCTTGCCAATTCGAGATGGGTTCTCATATGCAGAAGTAACAGGAGATAATGGAAAAAGTTATCTAATGTATTTTTCCAATTAAAAAGTGAAGCTAGGATGTATAACCACTATATGAACCTTATTTGCTAGATTTTTTATGGATTAGTTTTGAATTTAACCTTGGGGAGTTATAAGTTGATTTTGTTTTTCCAATGTCCTCAACTTGTCAAGTTGTTGACCCGTTAAAACTTTTGATTTGTAGTCCAGTTGACATGAACGATGAAATTTCGTCTCAGGGTATCACCCAGGTAAGATTTATTTCTGGTTCTTGTATCTAGGTGCTTGTTCTGGATGATGTGATTAATACTGTACACCTTCTGTGTTGGCTAGTTTGCAACAAATTATTCAAAAAAGGGCATTGTTCGGCTTCGAGAAATATTTAAGCCGGGGACACTTCAGGTTCCAAAAACGCCTACAGCCCTAGAGGAGCTTGAATCTATTCACAAGGTCAGAATTTTAATTTTTTTTGGGTGTGTGTGTGTGTGTTGGTGCATGTGGTTATTGGAAATCAAGATGTTTTCCGTTGTACCTGTTTCTTGAATGACGAAAAAGATTATTTTTTTGGGTTTCAAGTATCACATTTCCACTTTGCATTGTAGAACGACCTAGAAGTTGGTCCAAAATAGTGGGAGGAACTCTAAGTGAGTATTTGGATTAACTTGAATTCTAATGGCACGTTTCACCTGTATGGTAGTTTAGTGTGATTTTTCTAACATAGAATGCACTTTTTAAAGAACAGTGTTGAGTTGAAATCTTCTTCCATTTGAAGTTGTAAATTAGCTTGTGCTTTGGCTCTGCGGGAACTCTTGTTATTCATTTATTGCCATACAATTGTGTTCCTCTTACCTGCCCCTAAATTACCTTTTACTTTAGCAGTGTTTCGCACAAGAATATGAATATTGGTATGTCGTTTCATTTAAGATTTTTTTCCATTCCATTTTTGGTCTGATAGCACGGCAGCTTTCTTCCATTTTCTTTTTTATTTCACATAAGGTCTTATTCCCTGATTGAAGACTTTTTTCTCACGCTTGGGTGCTCATAACTGCGACTTTCATTGGTGATCTTGAGTTCTGTTTCGGTTTTGTGACTGAAGGTTTTGGACCTCTATGTTTGGTTGAGTTTTCGACTTGAAGACTCCTTCCCAGATCGTGAGTTGGCGTCTTCACAGAAAGCACTCTGCAGCATGTAAGTTAAAAAGTTAGGGCTCTTGTTGTAAGTTCGTTTCCTTTTCTTTTTCTTTGGGGGTAGTAAGATATAATACCACAGAAACCAAAAATTAAAATTAGGATCATTACACTTCCCCACGGTGCATACCAAAAAAGACCAGTCTCTCAGAAAACAGAAGACTAGCCAAAATACCCAAACCGCTCCCCATCCCAGAGGAAAACTGTACGCCTGCCCAGTTAGTACCCATTATTGAGTGTCGGGAGGGGTAGATTGGATACAGACCCAACCTTTGGTATGAAATGCACGAAGCAGCCTTAGCGTGATAGAGATATAGGATTTTGCAATTGCTTTGTCCCGTTTCACTTCCAGCTATCATTCAATGTATTACCATTTTTTTTTAGGTTGATTGAGGAATTTCTGGAAAGGCTGGGGTGGCAGAGGCCCAAGGGAAGAGCATTGCCACGCCGTACAAGCTTAAGCTCGCTATTTCCCCAAGATGTCAGGCAATAGCTCTGAAGATGAGTGTTATTCTCTTTCCAAGAAACCCGTGTGCAACTCACAAATCTTCATGCACAATCGTGCGGCTGGGAGTGCATAGGGACGCAGCAAGAACTTTTGGGAACACAAAATCCTTGCCCGGCAAAATCTCGCGAAATTGAAGAAATCTTTGATCTTTGTGCCACCTCTTTTGTGCTCCATTTGTATGCGGCTTAATCAGTTCGGATAAGGCTGAAACAGAAACTTTATGCGGATGCGGCTGCTGCTGCTGCTGCTGCTGCTCTCAACTGGGAATCCTACTTCTGACTTTTAATTCATTTTTGTTTCGACATCGTTCAATTGTTACCTTGGAAAATATATACTATCTTCGTAACCCTCAGAATAGATAAATTATTTGTGCTTGGTGGATGAATATATGGAGTTGGGTTTGTCTTTGTAGCTCCGCAAATTCAATATTACATGCAGAATTATCATCTGATTGTTTAGCTTCATTTTGCTAGATCATACACTTTATTTATGTTATGCATGGCCCATCTTGATTAGCAGACATATTCATTCATTCATTTTTTTGGTTTTTTTTGAAACGACATATTCATTCTTTAGGTCATTATTTATTTTGTTGCTAGTCTGAACAAATTCAAGGTGATCGAATATCCTTGCCGCTTTTTTGTTTGTTTTCTTGTTCGTAGTTGTTTTTGTTTCATTTGTAACTTGTTTTCTGTTTTTGTATCAATTCAATATGTAAAAAAAAGAAAACTACAGCTACATCTGAGCACAAAATAGTATGTGAATATCATAAATCGTTAAGTTGGTAATATTTTTTTCTGGTACAATTGAAGTTAATAATATCTAAAGATCATAATTAATGATTTTCTCATTTTGTTTCTAAATGTTTGCACCAAATAATTAATGTGCATAGGGAATTATGTAACGTCTAATATTGTGTGTTAACCACTCAGTAGCTTTTTGTGGAAAAATTACAGGATCGGAAGAAGAAAATCAAAAACAGAAATCAAGGGAAAGGAAGGGAGAAGTATTTCTTTGCCTAGATCTTCAGAAACAAATAGAAAGACCAAACATAATCAAATCAAACATAGCCTTAAGTTTGAAATCAATTGAGACCTGTTACATGAATACATTTTTTCCTTTGATGGCCAATTGTGAGTTTATTCAGTGGTTTAAAATTCTTTCACAACACGCATTCATGTGAGATTCATTAACTTAATTTGTACAACATAATGTATAGTCGGAGCATCATGTGGCAGTGTCCCTTAAGCATCCAATGATATTTTTTAAGAGTTGGCCAAGTTATTAAATAAGATAGTAGCAAGAAAAAGGAAACCAAACAAAACAAGGAAAAAAAATAGAAAGACCAAACATAATCAAATCAAACATAGCCTTAAGTTTGAAATCAATTGAGACCTGTTACATGAATATACTTTTTCCTTTGATGGCCATTTGTGAGTTTATTCGGTGGTTTTGGACACCACGATCTAGTGTCACAATTCTTTCACAACACGCATTCATGCGAGATTCATTAACTTAATTTGTACAACAAAATGTATAGTCGGAGCATCATGTATCGGTGTTCCTTAAGCATCCAATGATATTTTTTAAGAGCAGGCCAAGTTATTAAATAAGATAGTACGTAGCAAGAAAAAGGAAACCAAACAAAAACAAGGAAAAAAAATACTATTGTACTTGGTATATTTTCTTTCCTTTCTTGCTCATCACCAATCACATGCAATTCCTTTCTCTTGCTCCTAGTCAAGTGACTCTTTGATCATTCCACCACTGGGACGAAACTAATATCTGGCTTTTCTCTCTCCAAGTCTCTGCAATTTCTTTTTTAAACAATGGAGGGGCCAATTCCATGGAAGGAGGTGGATGTCACATTATCAGATGATTCTTCTCCTTCTCGTGATGCACAAGGTGTTGGTGGATCGTCTGGGTCTGCCAGCAAGAATTTGAATAAAAACATCACAATTGATCTACCTCCCAAAGAAACAGAGTCCGACTCTGAAGGTATCTTTCCATATTTGCATCATCTTCTCAATTTACATTTTCCATCCAAAATACAGTGAAGGTTTTGCATTGGTCTTGGGCCATCTTTAACTTTTTGTTTGAGGAGAAATGACAATCTATGACCATCTTCAGAGTTCAGAGTTCAGTGTCTTGGCTCAAATATTTACAGTCTCACTTTGGAGGGTGAGTTAGAATAAGAAAAGAAAATAAAGGAGAATCCTTTCACCTATTGGGATAACCAAATGACATGAAAAATGGTGAGAAAGTATGATAAATATAGATGGTCAATAAAGGAGAATCCTTTCACCTATTCTTATGATCCAATAGCCAAAAATACACCCGTATATAAAAGGGTACACGGGATTTGAAGGGCTTTGGAAGTGGGTTATTCTCAAGTCTTGAGAAGTCCCTGTGTAATGTAAGGCTCAATAGTTTGACCAGATATGAGCATCGGATTTGACCATATATCCAGGGTGACCAACCGTTGTTTGGTTAAACAATTACAACCTGAATTAAACAATGCTTCAAAAAATAATCCTAATAGGGACAATATATTCCTTCAATATTAGTCCCCTCAAACAAATGGACCCTAAGTAGACAAACCTATATGGCTTTGTAGCGTGACAAATCTGCAGACATATCAGCTTGGTGAATCCCAAACTAGAACTGCAACTAAAATACTGAATTTACCTTTCAATCAGTTCATAATGCAGAAAGATTAACACTTGGTTTACACGAAAGAAGAAATTGACATCTGTTTCTTTCGCAGCACGGGAGTGAATTTCGGAACATCCTGGTTTGCAATGGCAAGTTCATCTCGAATAAATCGTACGAGTACACAACATTACCATTCTGTAAGCGATTTGGACACCGACCCAAATGGAGAGGAATTCGTTCTAGTTCAATTCCAATGCCATTCAGTATGAAGAAAACATATCAGCTGTTGTGCATAAACATATCTGAGGCGAATTTTCATTCAAGAATAGGGGCTAGAATGTTGGAAACTTGCTTAATTTTTTTCTCTTGCATTCTCTGCTGTGTTGTAATCATCGCTTCGTATGACTTATTGACTTGCCTTGCTTTCTCCAAGCACTGCTTCACATCAACTTGTATTGTAAAATGCAGATGCAGTGCTCAGAAGGGCGCAAATGTATCAAGACTACATGAAGCAGATCCCAATCCCAACCCACCGCGGTTCTGTTATTCCGTTCACCTCATGGACGGGATTAGGCTATTCCATCAAGAAGTTATACGGGCAACCCTTGCATTACCTCACCAACATTCTCCTAAAAGAGTGGGACAAAATGAGAATCGGCAGTGAGGATGAAGATAGACCGTTGGATACTGTTATCCATCCTTGTAAAGCCGAAGCCAGCATTTGGCTGATTGAAGAAGTTCATCGGCTCACCACGTCTCATCATCATCTGGCAAAACTCTGGCTCTCTGATCCAATGCCCCATGCATTTATCGATCCCGTTTTCCCCATAATATGAACATCTTCGCGGGGAAATTGAACTCTTAAAACTGTACCGGAAATTTTTAAGGGTCTCTCTCATCTCGGAGTGTTAATCTGGCTCTTGAAGGTGTTTCGTTGAATTCGTGTAAATAGATTGATTATCTCCTACATCTCACTTGTTCCATTTCTGCTGTTTTTGTAGCTGTATTTTGTTCCCTTTTCTTTCATATAGTGTTATCCAGAGAGCAGTAACAACTGGTATTCTATGTTTTAGCTATGGTCCATTCTTATTTGTACAGGTTAATGGTATTCTATGTTTCAGTTCTGAGATGGTGAAGAAATTTGACATTTTGCAAGTACTATGTGAAATATGCAGTGGAATATTGATTTCTAAAGAAAGTGGATGTCTCTTCGATTCACCAAAAATCATTACAAGAACAAAATCCTTGCCGGAAAAAGTGAAAGCGATTGTTGTCCCGAACAACAATTTCCCTCCCATATGTTTTGGACACCAACTTTACGACTGAATGACAATCAGAGCACATTCGGAGATTCTTAACTACACGAATAGGTGTTCCGGGACTGGTACTAATAAGCCCGAAAGCTGTAGCCAGCTTCTCACTGTGTCGACTGAGCAAGAACTCTTTCTCCTCGTCATCAACATCCAGTAAAACATTGGTGAGATCCGGAACATACCCAGAATCTCCGATTCTACTACTCATTTCGCGAACCATAAGGGAAATGTGGGTCATTTCTGGGTGCGATTCATCACTGGAGGTGAATTCATGAATTACTCCGTCTATCTCAATTGAGCTTGATCCAGGAACTTTTAATAGTCCCTTTTCCTTCATTTGTAGCCTTACTCTAGCAACATCGGTCCATTTTCCAGCAGATGCGTATATGTTCGATAAAAGCACATGGGTTCCACTCCTTTCCTGAGCCGATTCATTCATCCTCTCAGCGACATATGTTGCCATTTGGGTATCTTTTTGTGTTCTGCATGCGGCCAAAAGTGCTCCCCACACCACTTTGTTAGGTTCCATTGGCATTCCATTTATCAGATCAAGCGCATCACTTAGCAACCCAGCTCGACCAAGCAAATCTACGATACAGCCATAATGAACGATTTGTGGGGTAATTCCGTAACTTTCCTTCATTGAGCGGAAAATTTGCATGCCTTGCTCCACCAACCCTCCATGGCTGCATGCGGTTAGAACTGCTACAAACACTACTGCATCGGGTTTCACCCCTTGATTTGTCATCTCATTGAAAATCTTCAATGCTCGGATCCCATTTCCTTCCATGGCCATGGCTCCAATTGCTGATGTCCAAGCTGAAACGTCTCTGTTCTGTATCTTGTTGAAAACTAGCATTGCACTTTTAGTATCGCCACATCTAGCGAACATGTCAACAAGGGCTGTGTCAAGCTTCAAATCGTGATGAATTCCAAACTTTTCTATGTAACTGTAGGTCCACTTTGCAAGATCAAGAGCTCCCAAGTATCCACACGCAGAAGCAACACTTACCATCGTCAACTTATCTGCTTTTATTCCTTCACTCTGCATTACTCTGAAAAGTTCAATCGCGTCCTCAAATAAGCTCTCTTGCACTAAAGCACCCATCATGGTATTCCAAGTCACAAGATCAGTCTCCAGCATTTGGTTGAATAATCCCCAAGCTGAGTCTACATCACCGTTTCTAACAAAACCAACGATCAAGGAGTTCCATGAGACCACCGATTTGGTAGACATCAGATCAAAAACTCTGCAAGCCAAGTCTTGTTTCCCGCAATTTGCATACATGTCAATAATGGCATTACTAACACTTTCCCAACCTTCTAATCCATTCCTCATAACATAACAATGGCACTGCCGTCCAAAGGCAAAATCACCTGATTGTCCAGATGCTGAGAGTGCAGATAACATTGTAACCCTATCTGGCTGCAGTCCTTGTTGAAGCATTTCAACCAATATAGCAAGAGCTTCGCTTTCCATCCCCTGATGCACATAATTCGACAGTATCATGTTGTACAAAACCAAGTTTTTATCAATGCATTCATCGAAAAGGCTTTTAGCTCTATCCATGGCTCCACATTTCATGTACATATCAATAAGTGCATTCACTAACACTGTATTATTAAGCCCCTGCTGGCCTATATAAGCACATATCCTCTTACCCAAATCCAAGTCCCTCAACTTCGCACAAGCAGATATCGCACATACCAGCGTAACCGAATTGGGCTTAATACCCGCCTTGACCATCTCAAAAAACAAAGAAACAGCCTCTTCAGGCCTGTCCCTCCGAGTGCAACCACAAATCAAGCTAGTCCACGACACGATGTTTCTCTCAGACATTTTGTCGAACACCTTCTTCCCAAAATCTATCTCCCCACACTCTGCATAAAGATGGATCAGGCAGTTCTGTATAAACAAATCTCCCTCGAAACCCAACTTCACCACTGACCCATGAACCTGAATCCCCTCAAGAAAGGCTGCACCTTTCGTGCACCCACTCAGTACAAATGGAAAGGTGAAGTGGTCAGGGTTGACACCGCTTTCAACCATTTGTGCATAAAGCAAGATAGCTTCATCACAAAAACCAGCAGCAGAGTACCCTCTGATCAATGAATTGCGCATGTAAAGTGAAACTCTATTGCTCTCATCGCCTTCGAATAACTCGTAGGCCTTTTTCGCGTATTCCAAGCTTTCGGGGGTGGCTATTTCTGCACACAAAGATATTAGCTTGGTGATACCAGAGCTGCGGCTGTTACTGAGGCCTTTTTTTGTAACCTGAGCATGTAATTGCTTGACTTCTTTCATGTTTTTGCATTGTCTGAATGACCCAGTTCTAGAAGGGTGTTTGGTGTTGTGTTTTGGTTGGCTTTGGGTGGTTAGCGTGAGAAGTGGGGAGAAGCTGGTGGCAGCCATTGATGTTGGGTGTCCAATGTTTCAAGAAAAAACCAAGTGAAAATCACTCTATTTCTCAATTTGAACTGAACCCATTGTTGTTGGGTTTCCCTCCGTCCAGGGGTTGCCCTTGAGCAACTTCTCAAACTCCCAAGATTTGAGAGGTCAAAAATCTTCCGTACCCAAAAAATGCATGTAAATTTGTTTCCATGCGTTTTAACCACGGATTGTACAATAATCTTTTTCCGGAAAGAGTTAAGAGAATAAAGGTATAGGCATTTTGGGTACAAATGACTTGAGGTGAAGATTTGATGTCCCTGAATGAATGCTTATACACCAGAAAAACATAAAATTTAAAGATTTTAATTTTCACACTCCACTTTGTTTATGAATATGAAGTTATTAGTAATTTTACGTTAAAAGTAAAGCACCATCAGTAATAATTGGAACGCAAAAATCAGTTTCTAAATTTAAACTATCAATAATCCGATGTTGAGGCTTAGCTAAGTACTTTGTTTTGCTAAAGTTCTTATTTTTTAAGCACTAATTTCTTACTTTACGAGACAGGTCATTCTCTTACGATCGTCAATGGAACACACCCTAAGCTCATTCCCCTTAGAGCTCCAACCTCATCTATGAGGTCGAACGGAAGTTCAACCCTCACCAACACCCCTCCCCCTAGAATAAAATAGATGTAGTATCTGGCTTATCAAAAGAAAAAACCTATCAATAATGGGAGTGTCACAACGAAGGCATGGGAAAATCCAAAGACTCGAACTGTGGATGGGCTTATGGGGGAAGGGCCACCCCCTATTTGCAAACCCCATAATTATTTTATATTTTTGGTTTTATTTTGAACATTTAAATGCTGCCCCCTTTTTTTACGCGCACCTCAACTAAATTCTCGGGAGAGACTAGCACAACAAACCACTACCATGGCTCCCCCACTTAAACCACGGTTTGCTTCAAGGGAGAATCACACCCTGTCATGTTACAGGTATAGGTTCGCCCTTACCACTTAGGCAACCCATGGGTAGGTGGGTCATATAGTGGCCCCTTCGTTTATGAAATTATGGTTCCGTCCCTAGCAAACCCAATAACCTAGAATACTGCAAGGAGTTTGAAACGAAATTATGGTTCCGTCCCTAGCAAACCCAATAACCTGGAATAATGCAAGGAGTTTGCAGCGATGCGCTCCCTAAAGATTGGTTTTTAACTCGCAACCTGGCCTAATCACAAAACTAACAATATGTTGAGATAATTACTATTCCAAAAAATATGATAACCTCAGGTAATTAAAAGAAAGAGAAATGAGGAATACATGGTGGGATACGTATCGTTTTCCGAAGGAGACGATACAAATCGTACGATACGTGTCATGTATCGTAAGTTTTTAACAACTACGATCAAAATTAAAAGTGTGACGTACTTTTCGCCTCTAGGTATCGTTGATAAAAAAAACTTCCGCCAAAATCACCTCTCCATCTTGTGTACTAGCCACTGTATACGACAAAACCATCGATAACTGGCATTAACAATTGCACATTATATGAACTTCAAATATTAAAGAGGTATACAGAATGTGCCCCAACATCATTCAACACTTCGAACTCGTATCATCTTGGTCAATTGACCGCCTGGGAATCTCATTCAAAATCTCCATTTCTCGGGTCCAAGATGAAACGTCCACGTTATTTATATTGCCAAACACTAGCATTGCGCTTTCAGTATCGCCACAACTATGGAACATGCCAGCAAGGGCTCTGTCAAGCTTCAAGTCGCGCTGGATCCCCTGATTTTCAATATAATGTAAGATCCACTTTGCAAGATCAAGATCTCCTAAGTACCCACAGGCAGAAGCAATAATCGTCATTGTCTCCTTGTTTGCTTTCACTCCTTCATTCTGCATTACTCTGAAAAGTTCTATCGCGTCTTCAAATAATCTCCCATGCACCAATCCCTTTATCATGGTGCTCCACGTCACGACATCGGTCTCTGGCATCTTATTGAAGAATTCCCAAGCCGAATCAGTGGCTCCGCATGTCATGTACATATCAACAAGGGCATTCCCCACGAAAGTATCGGTCGTGAGCCCTGCCTCCCTTATATAAGCAATTACCCTCTCACCCAAATCCAAGTCCCTCAACTTTGCACAGGCCACTATTGCACCCACCATGGCAGCCGAATCAGGCTTAATACCCGCCTCAACCATCTCAAAAAACAAAGAAACAGCCTCTTCAGGCCTGTCCCTCCGCGCACAACCATGAATCAAACAAGTCCACGACACGACATCTCTCTCAGACATTTTCTCAAACACCTTCCTCCCAAAATCAATCTCCCCACACTCTGCATAAAAATGAACCAGGCAGTTCTGTATAAACAGATCTCCCCCTAAACCCAATTTCAAAATTGACCCATGAAGCTGAATCCCCTCCCGAAAAAACGCTGCCTTTGCGCAGCAATTTAGAATGAATTGAAAGGTACAGTCATCTGGGGTTATACCTTTTCCAACCATTTGTGCATAAATCATGATAGCTGAATCAACCAATGCAGCAGCAGAGTACCCTTTGATCAAAGAATTAAGCATGTAAAGTGAAACTGAACTACTTACATCATATTCATACAACTCATAGGTCTTTTTCGCGTATTCTAAGCTTTCGGGAGTGGCTATTTCAGCACACAACGATATTATCTTGGTTATTGCAGTAGGGCAGGTGTGATTGAGGCCTTTTCTTGTAATCTGAGCATCAAATTGCTTGACTTCTTCCATGTTTTTATCAACACATTCCTCGAAAAGCAGTTTTGCTCTATCTGAGGCTCCATATTTCCTGTACACATCAATAAGGGCATTCACCAAAAAAGTATTGACCGTGAGCCCTGTCTTGCTAATGTAAGCACTTACCCTCTCACCCAAATCCAAGTCCCTCAACTTTGCACAGGCCGATACCGCACACACCATGGTAACTGAAGTGGGCTTAATACCAGCCTCAACCATCTCCAAAAACAAAGAAACAGCCTCTTCAGGCCTGTCCCTCCGAGCGCAACCACAAATCAAACAAGTCCACGACCCAACATCTCTCTCAGACATTTCCTTGAACACCTTCTTGCCAAAATCAATCTCCCTACACTGGGCATAAAAATAAACCAGGCAGTTCTGTATAAACAAATCTCCCCCTAAACCCAACTTCAAAATTGACCCATGAAGCTGAATCCCCTCCCGAAAAAATGCTGCATTTGCGCAGCCATTTAGAACAAATTGAAAGGTATAGTGATCTGGGGTTAGACCTTTGCCAACCATTTGTGCATAAATCAAGATAGCTGCATCAACCAATCCAGCAGCAGAGTACCCTTTGATCAAAGTATTGAGCATGTAAAGTGAAACTGAACTACTTACATCATCTTCATACAACTCATATGCCTTTTTCGCGTATTCTAAGCTTTCAGGAGTGGCTATTTTGGCACACGAAGATATCAGCTTGGTTATCGCAGTAGGGCGGGTGTGATTTAGGCCTTTTCTTGGAATCTGAGCATGAAATTGCTTGACTTCTTCCATGTTTTTATCAACACATTCCTTGAAAAGCTGTTTTGCTCTACCCTGGGCTCCACATTTCGTGTACATATCAATAAGGGCATTTACTACAAAAGTATTGACCGTGAGCCCTGTCTCACTCATATAAGCACTTACCCTCTCACCCAAATCCAAGTCCCTCAACTTTGCACAGGCCGATATTGCACTCACCATGGTAACCGAATTGGGCTTAATACCAGCCTCAACCATCTCAAAAAACAAAAAAACAGCCTCTTCAGGCCTGTCCCTCCGAGCGCAACCACAAATCAAGCAAGTCCACGACCCGACATCTCTCTCAGACATTTCGTCAAACACCTTCTTCCCAAACCCAATCTCCCCACAATCGGCATAAAATTGAATCAGGCAGTTCTGTATAAACCGATCACCCCCTAAACCCAACTTCAAAACTGACCCATGAAGCTGAATTCCCTCAAGAAACAATGCTTCCTTTGCGCAGCCATTTAGGAGGAATTGAAAGGTATGTTGATTTGGGGTTAGACCTTTTCTGAACATTTGTGCATAAAGCAAGATAGCTTCATCAACAAATCCAGAAGCAGAGTACCCTTTGATCAAAGAATGGAGCATGTAAAGTGAAACTGTACTAGTTACATCATTTTCGTATAACTCATAGGCCTTTTTCGCATATTCTAAGCTTTCGGGAGTTGCTATATCGGCAGACGAAGATATTACCTTGGAGATACCAGTATTGTGGCTGTTGCTGAGGCCCTTTTTTGTAATCTGAGCATGTAATTGCTTGACTTCCTTCATGTTTTTGCAAAGTCTGAATGACCCAGATCTAGAAGGGTGTTTGGGGTTGGGTTTTGGTTGGTTTTGGGTGGTTGGAGAGAGAAGCGGGGAGAGGCTGGTGGCAGCCATTGCTGTTGGGTGTCCAATGTTTCACCTAAAACTAAACTAAAAATCACTCGATTTCCCAGTTTAAAGGAAGCCATAATTGTTGGGTCTCTCTCTCCCTAGGAGTCTCCGCCATATTTTTGTTTGTTAGAAAAATGAAAACCATTTATGAGTAAAGGGAAATTGACTCCACCGATCTCCATTTGTTTGTTATTGAAGAAAGTCAATAAAGGTTATATATTTTTGAATTTTATTATTTGATTTAATGGAATATTTAATTGTGTGGAGTTACACTTAGTTCGGCTGAACAATTGTGTCTCTCCCATTTGTGACTATGTGGAATAGCCATGAACGCTCTTATCTATAAGAGCTTCCATAATTTGTTTCACATACGAGATTAGAGAGTTTTTTTTTTTTTTTTAATTTTTATGCGAGTCTTGAGCGAGTACAAAACTCAAGTTGGTTCGTCAAATCCATCAAATGTAGCTCTTCTCCAATAGGTTTTCGAACATTGTATCTTGAGAGATAGACGTCCGACTATCTGAAAGCACTATAGCAAAAATGGATCTGAACAGCTCTAGTTTCCTCCCAAAAAATTGCTTTCTAAACTGAACCAAAGGTAGAAACATGCATTAATGGGACCTGATTTTGTGTGCTAAGAATTTGTTAATTTCGAAGTAGAATGGTACTCCAATGGACTCCCTAGATTTGATTCCTAAAGTTAGTCACATTTTATTTGGGAGTTAAAAAATGTAAGTGGATCCCCCACTCCTCTCTCACTCTTCTCCTTCTCTCTTTCTCTTTCACTTTATTCTCTTCACTCCCAATTCCCTCCTCGACTTAGCACACCAATCATGAGATAACTTAGGGAACCAATCTTTGGAGCCCCTTTAGGGAGTCCATTGAAGCAGTAAAATGAAGAAATATTTGCTACCTTTGTCAATGTCACCTAGGCGTAAGTAGTAGCCATTGAAGGAGCCCATTGAGGATGAGGAAAAAGCTTTTAACGCTAGCCTTGATCATCTTTCACGTGGTTTTACATGTTCTATCAATCAACTTATGATTGTCATTTATGTATCCATCATTTTAATATCCTAATCACACCAAGAGTATAACTATTGGAAGTTGGTTGCCAATGTAGTTGACACGACTCCTTGCCCCCACTAAGGTGTGGCGTTCGAGCCTGGTTTTAGAGCCCCATAAATACTAATGAAAACAACCCTGGCCTATATGTGCGTGACCTAGGAGTACATAGCCGCGGGGAGGCCCACAACGAAGGCGTAGGCGAATCCCGTAACCTGAAACAATGAGCACAGATACTTTGCAGACACCCCGTCGCCCCTGGCCTAGCAATATGCTGAAGCCATGGTGAAGTTATTGGCTTAAGATAAACAAAGTATGGGTCCGGAAAAAAATCGTTAAAATTTTTGTACACTCAATCAATTGGAGACAATCACAAAACTTATAACAATAAGTTTAGGTACACAACAATCTCATTTAGAATCTCTATTTCTCGGGTTTAGGATGAAACGTCAATGTTCTTTATTCTGTCAAATACCTGCATTGCGCTTTCAGTATCACCACACCTACGGAACCTGCTAGCAAGGGCTTTGTTAAGCTTCAAGTCACGATGAATCCTCTGATTTTCAATGCAACGGTAGATCCACTTTGATCTCCTAAGTACCCACAGGCAGAAGCAATAATCGTCATTGTCACCTTGTTTGCTTTCACTCCTTCATTCTGCATTACTCTGAAAAGTTCTATTGCGTCCTGAAATAATCTCCCATGCACCAAAGCCTTAATCATGGTGCTCCACGTCACAACATCAGTCTCTGGCATCTCATTGAACAATTCCCAAGCCGAATCCACATTGCCGTTTCTTGCAAAACCCGCGATCAACAAGTTCCATGAGACCACCAATTTGGTTGACATTTGATCGAAAACTTTGCAAGCCAATTCTTGTTTTCCACAATTTGCATACATGTAGATAATGGCGTTACCAACAGTTTGCCAATCATCTAATCCATTCCTCATAACATAACCATGGAACTGCCGCCCAAAGGCAAAATCGCCTAACTGTGAAATTGCTGACGCTACAGATATTATTGTAACCCTACCTGGCTGTATTCCTCGTTGAAGCATTTCAACCAATATAGCAAGAGCTTCTCTTTCCATCCCCTGACGCACGTAGTTTGATAGCTCAACATTGTACAATTCCGAGTTTTTATCAACACATTCCTCAAAAAGCTGTTTTGCTCTATCCGCTGCTCCACATTTAAAGTACATATGAATAAGGGCATTCAGCCATTCACCACAAAAGTATTGGCCATGAGCCCGGTCTCGCTTATGTAAGCACTTACCTTCTCACCCTAATCCAAGTCCCTCAACTTCGCACAGGCCAATATTGCACCCGCCATGGTACCCGAATTGGGCTTAATACCTGCCTCAACCATATCAAAAAACAAAGAAACAGCCTCTTGAGGCTTGTCCCTCCGAGCACAACCACTAATCAAACAAGTCCACGTCACAACGCTTATCCAAAAAAAAAAAAAAAAAGTCCACGTCACGACATTTGTCTCAGACATTTCCTTGAACACCTTCTTCCAAAAATCAATCTCCCCACACTCAGCATGAAAATGAACCAGGCAGTTCTCGATAAACAAATCTCCCCCTAAACCATATTTCAAAACTGACCCATGAAGCTGAATCCCCTCCCGAAAAAACACTGCCTTTGCGCAGCCATTTAGAGCAAATCGAAAGGTATAGCGATCTGGGGTTAGACCTCTTCCAACCGTTTGTACATAAATCAAGATAGCTGCATCAACAAATCCAGCAGCTGAGTACCCTTAGATCAAAGAATTGAGCATGTAAAGTGAAACTGTACTACTTACATCACCTTCGTATAACTCATAGGCCTTTCTCGCATATTCTAAGCTCTGGGGAGTGGCTATTTCGGCACACGAAGATATTAGCTTGGTTAGCTCAGTAGGGCGGGTGTGATTGAGGCCTTTTCTTGTAATCTGAGCGTGTGATTGCTTGACTTCGTTCACGTTTTTGCAATCTCCGAATGACCCAGTTCTAGAAGGGTGTTTGGTGTTGTGTTCCGGTTGGTTTTGGTTTGTTAGAGTGAGAAAATGGGAGAGGTCGGTGGCAGCCATTGCTGTTAAGTGTCCAATGTTTCACCAAAAACCAACTAAATTTGCTGTCGGGTCTCTCTCTCTTGGGGTTGCCCTCGAGCACCTTCTCATGCTCCAAGATTTGATGGGAACTCCTGAATGCTGATATACCAAAAATATAACGCCTAGTTTTCTTATAACTATCACTAACCGAAAAAATAGGAGTGGCGGCCAGGATGTAGCAACCCTGTACGAGCAAGACAAAGGAGTTCATATCCGCTGGTAGAGCGGCAAACGAGCCTATCTCGAGTCGAGTTTTCTTAGGTTTGAGTTGTACTCGAACTTGTTTGTACTCGAGCTTGTTCACAAACTTTAACTAATAAGAAAAATTAGATATTTATGCTCTCATACAAAGTTTAGAACTGCAAATAACGGTTCCAGTGATTTATCCATTTGAGGTCATTTCGGGAGACCTTTTATGGGTACATAGAATTATTGCAGTCCTTATTGCTCAAAAGTATATACTATCAAATAACTATGCGTATTACATACTGTAGGTATATTTGTTAAGAACTTTCATCAAAATCAGCTCTCCATCTGTGCACAATAAAACCATCCATAAATATCATTAACCCCTGCATATGATATGAATTTGAATATGAGAGAAAAGAATAGGAGTTACAAATATTCAAGAGGCTATAGTGTGAGGCTGAGCCCTAATGTCATTCAAAACTTCGAACTCTTATCCTCTTGGTCACTAGACCGCTTGCCGCCTGGGAATCTCATTCAAAATCTCTATTACTCGGGTCCAAGATGAAACGTCTATGTTCTTTACTTTGTCAAACACCTGCATTGCGCTTTCAGTGTCGCCACACCTACTGAACATGTCAGCAAGGGCTCTGTTAAGCTTCAAGTCGCGATGAATCCCCTGATTTTCAATGCAATGGTAGATCCACTTTGCAAGGTCAAGATCTCCTAAGTAGCCACAGGCAGAAGCAATACTCACCATTGTCACCTTGTCTGCTTTCACTCCTTCATTCTGCATTACTTTGAAAAGTTCTATTGCGTCATCAAATAAGCTGCCGTGCACCAAAGCACCAATCATGGTGTTCCACGTCACAACATCAGTCTCTGGCATCTCATTGAATAATTTCAAAGCCGAATCCACATCGCCATTTTTAGCAAAACCTGTGATCAAGCAGTTCCATGAGACCACCGATTTGGTCGACATCCGATCAAAAACTCTGCAAGCCAATTCTTGTTTCCCACAACTTGAATACATGTCGATAATGGCATTACCAACAGTGTGCCAATCATCTAGTCCATTCCTCATAACATAACCATGGAACTGCCGTCCAAAGGCAAAATTGCCTAACTGTGAAATCGCTTTGGCTACAGATATCATTGTAACCCTATCCGGTTGTTGACCTCGTTGAAACATTTCAACCAATGTAGCAAGAGCTTCTCTTTCCATCCCCTGACGCGCGTAGTTCGATAGTAAAGCATTGTACGATTCCAAGTTTTTGTCAACACATTCACCGAAAAGCTGTTTTGCTCTATCTGTGGCTCCACATTTCATGTACATATCAACAAGGGCATTCGCCAAAAAAGTATTGACCGTGAGCCCTGTCTTGCTTATATAAGAACTTACCTTCTCACCCAAATCCAAGTCCCTCAATTTCGCGCAGGCTGATATTGCACCTACCAAGGTAACCGAATTGGGCTTAATACCCGCGTCAACCATCTCAAAAAACAAAGAAACAGCCTCTTTAGGCCTGTCCCTCCGACCGCAACCACAAATCAAACAAGTCCATGACACGACATCTCTCTCAGACATTTCATCGAACAACTTCTTCGCAAAATCAATCTCCCCGCACTCTGCGTAAATATGAATTAGGCAGTTCTGTATACGCAAATCTTCCTCCAAACCCAACTTCAAAACTGACCCATGAAGCTGAATGCCCTCAAGAAACAAATCTGCCTTGGCGCAGCCACTTAGGACGAATCGAAAGGTATAATGATCTGGTGTTACACCTTTTCCAACTATTTGTGCATAAGTCAAGATAGCTTCGTCAACAAATCCAGCAGCACAGTACCCTCTGATCAAAGAATTGAGCATGTAAAGGGAAACTCTACTCCTTTCACCACGTTCAAATAACTCATAGGCCTTTTTCGCGTATTCCAAGCTTTCAGGGGTTGCTATATCGGCACACGAAGTTATTAGATTCGAATAACTCATAGGCCTGTTACTGAGGCCTTTCTTTGTAATCTGAGCTTGCAATTGCTTGACTTCTTTCATGTTTTTACAAGGCTGTTTGGTGTTGTGTTCGGGTTGGGTTGGGGTTGTTAGAGTGAGAAGTGTGGAGTAGCTGGTGGCAGCCATTGAGGTTCGCGTATCGAATGTTTTCCCAAACACCAACTAAAATTAACTGAATATCTTATCTTATCTCAACTAAAATACACCCCCTTATTTGAATGTGTATTATATTCGCACCCTAAAATATTATGAATTGTAGAAAAAATATTACGAATCGTATAAAGGTTACGAGATGCACCAAAATGTTACGAATCATAATGAAAATATGTTACAAATCATACTGCTGAAAGGTTATGAATTTTAGAACAAAAGTTATAAAACACACTAAAATGTTATGAATGAACCTTAAAATAAGTATATATGGTACACTCTTTTAAGGGGTGTGTATTGTAGACTTTTCCCTCAACTTAACTTTAACTTTAATTTTTTGCCAGTGGCTCTCTCTCTCACACACACAACTGCCGTCGAGCAATTTCTCAAACTCCAAGAACACTCTTCTCATCTTTAGCAAGATTTAACAATGAAGTTGTTTTTCGGTGTGGTTGAAGTTTTTAATGAGATCTACAACATGAACGGTCTCAATCATTGTTGTGGATCCGAGATGGGCTCACATAATGGCAAACTAGAAAGGGTGTGTAGAGAGAGAGAGTAACGGGAGAGGAGCTCGTTCCTTAATAAAAAATGTTGGCTAAAAAAAAGGTGGGTGACCGGAATGGAGCAACCCTCCATGTAGATGTAGTGGTGGAACCAGAATTCGGCTATGGGTGTGACAATTTCGAAGGGGAAGTGTATTGTCAAATAAGGCTTCACCTTGTGTTTTTTTTTTTTTTTTTTTTGTGTGTGTTGAAAATGACAGGCTTTTGGTTCAATTATCTCGTGATCTTTAAATGAATATCACTGAGATATTACTTATATGATTCAAACAGTTAATTTTTCCAATTGTTTGTGTAAAAAATTAAGTTGTTCGAGTCTCAATAAGTACCAAATCGACTTCCATTAGTATAAATTATAAAATAATTGTTTTTTGGTATGGGGATGGCACATGCCACCCCCACCCCCCATTTACCTCGGCCCTTACCTCCATGGGCGTGACGAATCGAGCTGTTCGCAAGTAGCTTGAGGCTTGGCTCATTAGGGGCTTGGTTCAACTCGGTTTGTTAGCAAACGAGTCAAGCTCGAAATCAAGTTTTATGTCCGTTTAGTAAACAAGTTAGGCTCGAGTTAGTTGTAACTCGCCTCATATATAAAAGCTAGCTCATTTGAAGATGCTTAATTGGTTCATTAACATATGCTCATATAGTAAACGTGTTAGAATAAACTCTTGCTAAGAGTAGTAATGACCCACTTAGACAAATTGTGTGATGAGTTTAATCTTTTATTGCCCACTTCCATCATGATTTAAGTGATGGTTCTTTGATGTTTCATTTCCGACGTATAGTTCATTGTACTAGTGTAATTGCAGTACCAAGAGTAATGGTTACATAATTGTACTGGTGAATTATGGTTTAATTCATTACAGCAGTTACAGGAAGCTTTTGGCTTCCCCATTTGCTTCATTACACTAGTTTGAGTTTCTTTGATGGAGGGAAACCATAAAGTCTTGAGGAGATAAAGGGTCCCTAACCTAGCAATTATAAAAGCCTATGATATCCATCACTCAAGGCGTCGAGTCCTGCATAGGTTAGAAGACACCTATATCGAGTGAGTGTGAGGGTCAGTGATCCACTTGAACAACAATGGCCGGAGGTTGGTAGTCCAATCTCCGCTGCGTCTTTGTCTAATTATCTTACAGTGTGGTATCAGAGCCATCTCCGGTTCATGTTGTTCAGTATTTAGATATCACGAAGTTCTTCACACTCGTTGGGATACTATTTTGTGATCAGCATTTCAGTGACACACACATAACTAGTTTGATCTCTTAAGTTTATCACTGTCATGTCAGTTCACATTTAGTGATTCATCATGCTATCACATGCCATTTTTTTTGTGTCTTAGTCTTGCACATTAGAGATCATAGAGAAGGGTGAATATTAAACTATTCCAATTCTGAAACTCTTTCGGTGCATTAAAGTTATTATGAGAAAGGGCAAATGCCATATGTTCACACCTGGCATAAAAAAATATATATTTGGAGCATGCATGGATAATTTTCTTTTGATAGCTATACTGTGTGTCCCTTCTCTGCTCTTGCCACGTTTAACAGCTATTGTCAATATTGTTCCATGTAGATACAGAGTAGACTAATTTTATAACCTATTTAGACTTTTGGTTATATTTCACCTGTATCATGTTTTGGTCTTCAGACTTTTTAAATTCAAAACAGAGGAAGCAAATTTGGTTAGCATGATCACATCCATTCTATTTATTGCTTCATGTTTTCATTATGATCAATTTTGAATTCATCAGATGGGCTGCATGATAGCTTCTTGTATAAAGATTTGGATTCAAAATTGTTTTTACATGACATGGACAAATTTTTACCTCAGTTTTGTCCTATTCAGGATTATTTGATGCCTTCAGGTTATTAAGCATTACTATTATTTAAGAATAGCCACAGCATCTTGGATAATTGTGATGTGTGATTTCAGTATATTGGTATTCATATCTGAAATTGAGTTGATCTTAAGACTAAAAGTTTGGCATCTATTCATGCAAATCTCAATTAACAAAATTAACTATTTTTTACCCACAGGAAGATAATTACTTTTGTTAATATAGCTTGAGATTAAAGTAGTGAATTCAGCATCAGAATGAAACTTCCTATGTCCACAGATAACGGAAATTTCTGTTCGGTTTTTAAGCTAAGTAGATTCGATGCATTTTGCTGCCTTTGCCCACAGGGAGGTTTGAATTTACTTTGTTATTTACATAGCATGATGATGTGTTCTTGGTTATTGCAGTTATTCCTACCTCGTTTATGAGTTCAGAAACTTATGTTCCATTCTTGAGTGGTGACAACTTTGCTGACTGGAAGGATAAGCTTATGCTGACTTTGGGGTGCATGGATCTTGATTTGGCGTTTCGTGTGGACGAACCACCCGTTCCCACGGATGAAAGTACACCAGCAATGCGGGTTGCTTATGAGCAGTGGGATCGCTCTAATCGGCTAAGTTTGATGCTCATTAAGTCCCACATCCATAAGGGCATAAGGGGTTCAATTCCTGATTGCGATAAGGCAAAAGATTTCATGAAGGCTATTGAAGAGCAATTTGTAAGCTCTGACAAGGCACTAGCAAGCACCCTAATGAAGAAACTTTCAGGCATGAGGCACAACAGTTCTAAAAGTGTGCGGGGACACATTATGGAGATGAGAGATATTGCGGCTCAACTTAGAGCTTTGGAGATAGAGATTTCTGAGTCATTCTTAGTGCATTTTATCGTTAACTCTCTCCAATCAGAATACACCCCTTTCAAAATTTCCTACAACACACATAAGGAGAAATGGTCTGTTAATGAGCTTTTGACCATGTGTGTCCAGGAGGAAGAGAGGCTAAAGCATGAAAATGAAATTCTTGAAAGTGCCAATCTGGTTTTCCGTGAAAACGGAAACAAAAAAGGAAAGGGAAAGGAGAAGGGAAAAGGCAAAGGAAAGGGTAACGGGAAAAAGGGCAACAGTGTTCCCAATGAAAATGACAAAAATGTGCAAATGAAGCGCTCTGGAAATAAAGTTGAATGCTTCTTTTGAAAAAAGAAGGGACACATGAAGAAAGAATGCACTAAGTATAAGAAGTGGCTTGAGAAGAAAGGTAAATTTTTATCCTTTGTGTGTTATGAATCAAATTTCGTTAACGTTCCTGATAATACATGGTGGATTGATTCTGGTTCTACAATTCACATTGCCAATACCATGCAGGGTTTTCTCAGCCTAAGGAAACCGACGGGAAGTGAACAAGGCATCTATTCAGGAAATGGGATGCGTTCGCACGTCGAAGCAGTTGGGACTATTAGACTTGTTTTAAAATCTGGCTTTGTTTTGGATCTTAATAATGTTTTTTATGTTCCATCCTTTTCTAGAAACTTGGTTTCAGTATCGAAACTAGTACCTTTGGGGTTTGTTTTTAACTTTGCTGGTGAAACTTTAAGTTTAATAAAAAATAATGTCCTTATAGGACATGGAGTTTTATCTGGTGGTTTATATAAGTTTGATTTGGATCTTTCTAATGAGAATAGTCTTTTAACTTTGCATGATAATGTTGGCATAAAGCGTTGTATTGTCAATGAGAACTCCTCTATGTTATGGCATAGAAGATTGGGACACATTTCCAAAGAAAGAATCAAAAGATTGGTGAATGATGGAGTATTACATGCTCTTGATTTTACTGATTTTGGTACTTGTGTGGATTGTATCAAGGGAAAACAAACCAACAAGTCCACTAAAGGTGCCAAACGGAGTTCACAAATTCTAGAGATCATACACACAGACCTCTGTGGACTGTTTACTCCACCTTGTTTTAATGGTCAAAGGTATTTTGTCTCGTTTATTGATGACCATACACGATATATGTATCTTTACCTCTTATTTGAGAAGGCTGAAGCACTAGATGCTTTCAAAGCCTATAAAGCAGAGGTAGAAAAACAAACAGAACAGAAAATAAAAATCGTGCGATCAGATAGAGGTGGAGAATATTACGGGAGGTACACAGAATTGGGACAATTACCTGGTCCATTTGCCAAGTTCCTAAAAGAAGAAGGCATTATAGCTCAATATTCAATGCCTGGCACACCACAACAAAATGGTGTTGCGGAAAGGAGGAATCGTACGCTTATGGACATGGTGAGAAGCGTGTTGAGCTACTCAAATATTCCTATGAATTTGTGGAGTGAGGCCCTTAAGACCGCAGTGTATGTGTTAAATAGGATACCATCAAAATCTGTACACAAGACACCTTTTGAATTATGGAAAGGATGGAAGCCGAGTTTGAGACACTTGCACACTTGGGGATGTCCGGTAGAAATGAGGGTGTATAATCCGAACATGAAGAAATTAGACCCAAGAATAGTTAGCGGTTTTTTTATTGGGTATGCTGAAAACTCGAAGGGTTTTAGATTTTATTGTCCTTCCCACACACTGAGAATTGTTGAAGCTAGAAATGCTAAATTTCTTGAGGATTCAGAGTTAAGTGGGAGTAGTGGTTCTCGAACCGTCGAGTTTGAGGAGTTAAGAGATCCTGTTGAGAACTCAACTAGGCAAATGGTTGTTATTCCTAGCTTAGCACCGCCGGTCGCCGAGGAACAATCAGTTCACGAACCACCACTCCAGGAGGAACATGTTCATCAAGCACCTTTCACCCACAACTTGCCTGAGCAAGTGGGAGTAAGGAAATCCTCAAGACAAAGGAGACCAGCAATTTCTAGCGACTACCTTGTGTATCTACAAGAGTCTGATTTCGATGTTGGACCTAATAATGATCCTAGTACATTTTCACAAGCTGTGAATGGGGTCAATTCTGCACTATGGTACAATGCCATGAAGGAAGAGATGGAATCTATGGCTACAAACAATGTTTGGAATCTCGTTAAATTACCAAAAGGTGCTTCAGCCATAGGCTGTAAGTGGGTCTACAAGACCAAAAGAGATGCTTCTGGTAATATAGAGCGATATAAAGCCAGGCTTGTAGCCAAAGGTTTTACTCAAAAGGAAGGAATTGATTACCACGAGACTTTCTCTCCGGTTTCTAAGAAAGACTCGTTCAGGATTGTCATGGCGTTAGTAGCTCATTTTGATTTAGAGCTACATCAAATGGATGTGAAAACAGCTTTCTTGAATGGGGATCTTGAAGAAGAGGTATACATGGTTCAGCCTGAGGGATTTTCTTCTAATAATCACTTAGTTTGCAGATTAAGAAAATCTATTTACGGACTAAAACAAGCCTCACGACAATGGTATTTCAAGTTTCACAATACTGTCACTTCATATGGTTTTGTGGAGAACGGTGTTGACCAATGTATATACCTCAAGGTCAGTGGGAGTAAGTACATATTTTTGGTCCTGTATGTAGATGACATTTTACTTGCAAGCAGTGATTTGGGGTTGCTACATGAAACATAAGTGTTTCTTTCACAAAGTTTTGAGATGAAGGATATGGGCGAAGCGTCTTATGTCATTGGCATTGAGATTCATAGAGATAGATCTCGTAGGATATTGGGACTTTCTCAAAAGGCCTATATTGAAAAAGTTTTGGAAAGATTTAGGATGAACTTTTGTTCACCTTCTGTAGCACCAATTGTCAAACGGGATAAGTTCAGTCTCAACCAAGCACCACAAAACAATTTGGAAAGTGAACAAATGAGAGGCATACCCTATGCTTCTGCAGTTGGCAGTCTCATGTACGCACAGGTCTGTACAAGACCTGACATTGGATTTGCAGTGGGTATGTTGGGAAGATACCAGAGTAATCCAGGAGTAGAACATTGGAAGGCTGCTAAGAAGGTCATGCGGTACTTGCAAGGAACCAAGGACTACAAGCTTACATGCAGACATATGAACACTTTGGAAGTGACTGGATATTCCGATTCAGATTTTGCCGGATGTCTAGACACTAGGAAGTCCACTTCAGGATATATCTTTCTTCTTGCTGGAGGAGCTATTTCTTGGAGGAGCATCAAACAGTCCATTACAGCTTCGTCAACTATGGAAGCAGAATTTATTGCATGCTATGGAGCTACATCACAGGCTTTATGGTTGAGGAATTTCATCGCAGGACTAAGGGTCGTTGATTCAATATCGAGACCATTGAGGATCTATTGTGACAACTCAGCTGCAGTTTATTTCTCTAAGAACAATAAGAGTGGCAGCCGAAACAAGCATATCGACATTAAGTATCTTGTCGTTAGAGAGAAAGTGAAGGCGCAGGATGTGACTATTGAGCACATTAGTACCGAGCAGATGATTGCGGATCCCATGACAAAAGCATTACCGGCTAAAGTATACAATGATCATGTTGGGCGCATGGGACTTATTTGCTCCTTCGATGTTTAATTTCACTTTCTCAATTTCTCAGTTCGCGAACGAGTTTTTTTTCTATGAATAAAGAACATGGCGTTTGATTGTGCACATAAGGTATATGTCATGTATTTTATCCATTGGGATATAAAGAGGACCCTATATGACTGATGAATAGTTATAAATAAAAGTATCTATTTTACTCATTGAAGGATATCTTTCATTGTGATGCATGGAAGGAAGTGCCTACTTGTTACGGCACAACCGCCATGATTCATTGTTTGATATTTTCTATTGAGTAGAAGTTTGTACAGAATTTGAAGACATGGGCAGCTCTAATTTTATGGCCATATTATAGAACTTATCACCTGTTGTGGTTTACATTTGTCTAATGGTCAAGTGGGAGAATGTTAGAATAAACTCTTGCTAAGAGTAGTAATGACCCACTTAGACAAATTGTGTGATGAGTTTAATCTTTTATTGCCCACTTCCATCATGATTTAAGTGATGGTTCTTTGATGTTTCATTTCCCACGTATAGTTCATTGTACTAGTGTAATTGCAGTACCAAGAGTAATGGTTACATAATTGTACTGGTGAATTATGGTTTAATTCATTACAGCAGTTACAGGAAGCTTTTGGCTTCCCCATTTGCTTCATTACACTAGTTTGAGTTTCTTTGATGGAGGGAAACCATAAAGTCTTGAGGAGATAAAGGGTCTCTAACCTAGCAACTATAAAAGCCTATGATATCCATCGCTCAAGGCGTCGAGTCCTGCATAGGTTAGAAGACACCTATATCGAGTGAGTGT
Organism: Rhododendron simsii; assembly: GCA_014282245.1. Taxonomy (NCBI): domain Eukaryota; kingdom Viridiplantae; phylum Streptophyta; class Magnoliopsida; order Ericales; family Ericaceae; genus Rhododendron; species Rhododendron simsii. The sequence goes on from CM024954.1 coordinate 3,433,484, forward strand.
GAGGGTCAGTGATCCACTTGAACAACAATGGCCGGAGGTTGGTAGTCCAATCTCCGCTGCGTCTTTGTCTAATTATCTTACAAAACGGACTAAGCTCAATTATTTGGGCTAGACTCAAGTTCAAGCCGAGCTCGAGGTAGGATAGTTTTGAACCGGGCTTGAACATCTCAAAAGCTCATCTCGGCTCGTTAGCCCTACCAAGTCGTACTCATGGAGTCATGGGGCGGCATCAAGACAGGCTTGACTCATAACTTGACCTGCCTGGTTGAGGCTGGAAGACATGAGTATGCCCTAGCAAGTAGCATCGTCCAAAAATTTCAGGCTCATATTCATCTGGGCACAAGATCGACGATTATTAGACATAAGTATTCTGTAGCATCGTCCAAAACTTTCGAGCTCATATCCTTCTTCTCACTAAACCAGCCTAAATTAATAGATGAGTACACCGTCGTGTAAAAAATTTCGAACTCATAGCCTTTGCTGACACCACATGAGAAAAGCTCAATCAAAACTCTCACCCCCTAACGATAAATATCTCGTGTCAGTTGACTCATGAAAGGGAACTTCTATTTGAAATGAAATTAGATCCAGGCTATGGCCAACTAATAATGGTGAGACCGTGAGAGTCGAGACCACACTTTAGTACTATCCAATGATCATTTTCTAAATCAGTCACCAACTGCCTAAGCCTTGATCTGATTCTCTCGCGAATACTACCATGGAACAGCGATGAAAAGATCAAATTTACTCCTACAGGGACTTTTAGTCTACAACTAAGCCCCATTCACATCATATTGCAAGGGAATGTGTATGTGATGCATCTGTCGCATTTGACCACTTGGCCACTCTCCCCTTCCCCTCAATGAAAATGGGAATGGTGCAATATGTACAAGTTAACAAACTAGTAAAGAGGCAATAGAAAGCTCTTCACATGAGCAAAATAGATGAACGAAACGGTCAAAGAACGAGTGGAAAAGATTATAAAGAGACATAGAATAGAGTTTCTGTCGATAGGAAGCACATAGAGCAAAACCAGATGAGAGGAAACTACTTTTATGCATATAATCTAGAAGAAGTTCACGCGTTAACTCTCTCTCTCTCTCTCTCTGAACTCAGAACTCAGAACTCAGAACTCAGAACTCAGAACTCAGAACTGGATGGTGGTTGCAGAAGATGATCTGGTGGAAAGAGCCTTGGTTATAGCTCTGATAGTGTTAGGAGTAGTCCTGCAGCAACCTCCAATAAGACAAGCCCCATCTTCACACCACTTTCCCACATATGACACAAAATCTTCATCTGCAACTCCTGTTGATTGCTGCAGTCAAAAAGTACACAACATTTTAACATGTTCGCAGTTTTATGGAATGCATCCACATGAAAATCAGATAAACATCAGCAAGACAAAAGAATTGTATCCTCTTCTCATTTTTTAAAAACTACATAATGGCATATTGCAAGGTAGGGAAACTAAATGAAGAGGAGGTCACACCAAGAAACGCTATACAAATGGATAATTGCCATTCAGAATAATGAGGCTCGTTGCACCCACATCATTTTAAAACATGACCCGTAACTGGCTCAAAGTTAGTCCTTCCAAACACTTACGAAACTAGTCCAGAAAAATGATTTGTAAAAGGTTACTCCTTAATGCCTTATTGCCATATGGTTTAGTTACGGCAAGCTCAAAAACAAACACTGACCGGTATAATCCCCACCGGAAACAGCCCATGGATAAAGGTCTAAGATGCGTTACTTTACCGAAGATGAGTGCAAGAGGTCTGACTACTGAAAAAGTGAATGCAGAAAGAAGGAAATGGATGACTCACCACCCACTGCTTTTGCTCGGCATCGTAAGTCTCGCCACTGTTGGGATATATTAGTACTGGTTTAGTTGTTACCTGCAAAGAAAATTTCCGGTAAAATCATAACATAATTCATTCCATCCTAGGAAAAAAAATAGTAAAGAACAAAAACTAGATACTTCTGTAATTTTAGAGATCAATCCTTGTTAAGAGCATTAATCTAACTGATCATATACCTTCCCAATTGCTTGAATCAGTCCATGAATAAATCTAGGAGGGGTGCAGTTGATTCCAACAGCAACAACTTGCTTACATGAATCGGCTATTGAGGCACACTCTGAGATGGAATCACCACTAACCACATTAACACCATCCTTAGAATTGAAAGAAAACCACGCTGGGATCTTTATGTCTTCTTCGTCGAGAATCTCAGCAAATGCCTGAAGGAAACCAACGGAAATCAGGACATATGGCTACAAAGGCCAAATCCTTAAAGCTCGTCACATTCGTTGCGAAGGACAATGATGGGTATATACATGAAAAAATGCCCAGCAGCTACCTCCTAACCACAAGCAACATCGAAAGTACCTTGGCTTCCAATTTATTTGGAATGGTTTCAAATGCAATTATGTCAGCGCCTGATTCGGCTAGAACCTGAACCCTTCTCTTGTGAAAATCTTTCAAAGCTTCCAAAGTGACAGCATCACCATAGATCCCACTGTAAAGGAAGACAACAGCAACATTGTGATGCTACCCAAATAGAAATCAATAGGAGAGAGATTTTGCAAAGCTTTTCACGATCATGATGTCACCATAACTCCTATTCTTAGTTTTCTTGTTTAAGTCACCTAAAATCACCACGTTTCCATTGAACTCAGGCTAGTCTCCTTACTCCAAGCAAGTTAAGTAAAATTTTCTAACTTCTGGAAACAATCATGTCACTATAGTACTTCACATGGAATTCTGATCCCTTCCAACCTAAAAAATTATTCGCAAATACTTACTTGCGGTGACCAAGCATTGTTTGTTGATGACCTTAATCCCCTAAAGACTGCTTTTACAAGTGATAAGTTGGTAACTCAAATACACCGTTCTTCCTAATCCATCCAACAAGAGAACTTACATGCTTGAGAGCACAAATAGTTTACTCCAACACAATGCGCTAGGCTTACATGCATATGTTCCTGATGTGAGTACACATGCAGTGATATAGTATACAGACACCTACAAAAATTTAATGTGAGAGTTGGATATTAAGCCGAAGAGCCACAGCAAACCAAGATGTGAAAAATGCCAGAAATTTCATGCTTAGTGCATGCGATCTGACAAACTATGCTAAGGAGCAACCAATGAATGCACCTATATTCAGAACCATCAGCAAGATAAGCTCCATAGCTTCCCACAGAAGCAGCAACTAAAACTGGGCGAGGTTTCAAATTCTCTCCATTTCCTGTGGCATCCCAAGAAACTTTGCACCCTATGTTGTGATACATCTCCCTTGCCTCACATGCTATCTCAACACTTCGTCGAAGCAAAGCTTCACCTTCTTCCTTAGATAAGCCTTTAGCCTCAAATCCCTGAAGGGTAGCCTGTCCATGCACAACGAAATTTCATGACTTTTGTTTATGGTGATAAAAGAATGGCTTTTTGGGTTAAACTTGAACAACGATATGGGAAAGTAGGAAAACCAGCACCTGATAAGATGCGGATATTATGATATTCGCACCAGCTTCAAGGTAATCAAGGTGCACCTATCATATAAACAAGTCAATTCCAAACAGAAAAGTGCGATAAACAAAAGCATTGATCATGTGTTAGCAATGGTACAGTTTGGGATGAATTTCACATGGTTTTACCAAAAACAAAAATTCACATGGATATCAAATGAGGTTGGATTACTTTATTCAAATCTATGTTATTTTTAATCCAATCCTTCCCGCCTGTCCAAACATGATTTGCTATAGTGGGTGGAATAAAGACTATCTTTGGAATAAGTTGAAGCATTGTTTTTCTCATCAGATATGGAATACGATGCAGGATAACATATGCTATGCTATCTTACGTTCAGTTGTGACCGGACTAGATTCTGATATTCTCCATAGTGTATCTTTGCCATTGTTTTATATAATTTTCCAACCCATCCCACTCAATCCCATCAACCCTATGGAATTGGTCTAGTTGTGGAGTAAAATGTTATATCTCACCACATTATTCCATGGTCTAGTTGTGCAACGGTCTACTGCAACCAAAATATAGGATAAATAATAAATGCCAAATGAGTCCCCATGGATAACTAATCCAATCCCACATCTTTTATCCCTCAAACAAACCTGCGACGCGCTACAGTTTCCATCGTCCAAGAACTATGCACATTTGTCTCCTTAAAATCCCACCCTCCGTCCCTGAACTAACAGTATAGATTCAACATTTTCCCGGCATTAGTTGGAGAAGTTTCAGATCAGTGTTGAAAGTGGCAAGTATTATTATGGTCATGGCATAAAGATTGGAAAGCTCTGTTGTGACGGCAGCAAGAAAATTATTGGGTGGTCTTGGGACACCGCCACATGGTGCCCAACAACGCCCCCACAATCACATAGTCATTAGAGCCCACAACTAAAAGTTTATGAATCCCACATGATTGTGTGATGTATAAAGGGCATTGGGGCACCACAAGGTGCCGAAAAACCAACCACAAGGTGCCGAAAAACCAACGAATAATTACTCCTCTCTTGGGCGTCTCAATCAGCCAAAAAAATAGACAAATTCTAGTGCTACGCAACAACTCTATAGAAAGAGTATTTGTTTAAAACATGTACCTTACAGAATATAACTTAAATACATAAACATAGTACATGAAAGTGGGCAACTGCCTTAAAAAAACAAGACTTTCTAAAGCAACCACTGAGGTGGAGAGCATAACCTCGGACCGGTCACGTCACTTTCAGTATATAATTCGTACCCGTACTGAAAAACAGCAGCACCCAATCTGATGTCGGTCACTACTCGAATGTATTTAGGACGGAATCAGATTTATTGGTGTTTTTTTAATAACTGAGACGTTCGGACCAGTTTTCACGCAATTCGACTAATAATTGGAACCAATATCGCCTCCACTTCAATTAAAGCCATAGCAAAGCAGTTGTCCTTTTTTTTTATTTTGTCATTCTAAAAAAAAAAATTTTAAAAAAAACTGTTTTTTATCTCTAGAGTCGTCTCATCGAGCTTTTTCAAAATAAATCGATTATTTTTATATATGTTTTGAATTACTCTCGTTGAGTTGGATGATTGCTCCTAATTTTGTTTTATAAAAATATAAACAAATAATACCAATTGTATTTAAGGCAAATTAATTTTGGAAAAAGTAAGCCGTAATTCTGTATTCTTTTTCTTGCATTTGTATTATTTTGGGGTTTTACTCTAATTCTGTGGTGGTCAGATAATTTGGAGCATGAATTTGGATTTTTTTTTTTTTTTTTACGAAATAGTAAAATACCCATATGAAAATTTTCAGACTTAACCAACGGGGTCGTAGCCTAGCAGTTATTTCCCCATCCTCGCACAAGGGAGGCTAGTCGAGCCTCGTCAAAGGCGTTTATTAGAGTTCAGGGTTATGGACAGCTTCTAAACCCATGTGAAACCTCCATACAATATTGGAAAAATAAAAAAATTCAAACTCTGCTCTGTTTTGAGTCTTATATTATCTTTTGTATTTTCTTACTAGGATAATAATCTCAACTATCAAGGAAGCCAGTAAGACTCTGAGAGCAGAAATTCAATGAAAAATATCTGGAAGGAAAAATGACGTCAAATTTGGCTAATTTTTTCTAATAATTCACCAAGATTACCATTTTATGCACTTTTTCCTTACTAGGAAAATATCTCAACAAACTAAAAGGAGGAAAATCAAGGGACGGTATTTGGAAAGAAATTATGACGCGGAATTTGGGATTTCATTTCAAATTATCTCATATAGTTTTCAAATGTATTGTTATCTCCACCATCTCTTGAACTAGACCAAACACTCCTTTTGGGGCCAGTTCATTATTTTTTGGTGATTTTTTTGTTTTTGTTTTTACTTTTAGTTGTAAGTTTTAACTTTTAGACTATGATTAATTCAAGAAATTAACATAAATTTAACAAAAATTCGTTATTGAAGAAGGAGCCTAAATGTAGTGATAATTCTGTGATATAGAGATACTGCACCATTCACAGAGAGAGAGAGAGAGAGAGAGAGAGAGAGAGAGAGAGAGAGGTTACCTTTCTAATGAGGTGAGGGGAACAAATGAGGCATTTGGCGCTCCACAAGGGGTCGTTGAGGTCAGCGCCGTGTCGTTCGAGCTCGGTGGCTAGGCCGCCGTCAATGACGGCGTAGCCGCCGCACTGCCGGAGGAAATCTGACATTAGCGTCGACGGTTGGACTGCGTTGTGTCCCATCTCCGTCCGCGGCGGCTGGCTGTGGATGGTTCTGGGTAACTCACGGTGACCAAGTGGCAGTTTTTTTTTAAGAGAAGCAGAGTTGGTAAGTGCCGAGAGATTCTTAAAACTGATACGGTTTGTTGCCAAAACGCCTCTTTGAACTTATTTATAAAGGGAGAAACTAAGGCCTCCTTCGTTTCGTAATTTTGGTAGTGAATGAAAAAAAAAAAATAAAATAATGATTGGAAAAATGGATAACGAGTGGAGAGAAATAAAAAGAGAAATAAATTTAATAATTGGAGAAATATGGTAATGATCAGAGGAAAATATAGGGTAATGATTGAAAAACAAAGCGGTGGCTTGAGTTCGAGTTCCACGGGAAACAGGTTTGGAGTTTAAGGCTATGAATAGTCTTTAAATCTCCCTTAACTAACATATTAACACTTTGCTAATGTATAATGTATGACAAAAAAAAACTTTTTTATGTAGATGATGCACTCAACAAATTCTTCAAAATAAATGATTCCGATCATTATTGTAGGCTCAAAAAGAACCACAAAGGCCCGAAATAAGACCGGACTAGACTGTGTAAAAACTGGACAGGACCCTGTCCCCAGTTGTGCGGCCTATGGTGAATTTGCTTTCAGAAATTCCACTTTGCCCCAAATGACTTTATTCTAATGTTTGAATTATCCATTAAGCCAGGAAATTAAGATTACTATGGTGTATGGGAGGGATTCGGCTTTCACTCAGTTTGAAAATGTGATTCTATATTCAATATGGCATGTTCAAGCACATTTTTATTCTTCTACGTTTTTAATATAAAAAAAAAAAATTAATATAGAATTGATATCACATTTTCATTCTTACTCAAGATTTCTATCATCCCAACTGGGTATAAAATCTCTAGCAAACCCCTCAATCATCAAATATCAAATATTCAAGGGTTGAAGTATTTTTTTTGTATGATTCAGCAGTTACGTCAAACACTATCTCACGGTTAAACTGCCATTCATATGTATGCACAATCATGAGTGTAGGTTTTACACTTAATCAGACTTAGTTTTCTAAATTGTCTAAATGGACTAAAAAGAAAGAAAAAACGTTTTCGAGACGGGTCATTCTTTTCACATATATTAACTAGAAGTCCAAAATAGCGAAAACAACTTTTCTAAAGAAGGACTTTTCTATATGAAAAACTTACCCTGAGTGTGGTTGTAGATTAATTCATACTCCAAGATAACCCATTTTGTCTCTCTTCTTATGAATTTTCAGCTATGAGCAGATTGTATCTGGCCGCCTTCATGGCCACATACTTCTTGAGATGGTCAGCTTCGTGAAAATTCTCTTTAAAGGTAGAAGACACTTGTCTTCATTTGTTTGGTTGATAAAGTGGAGAGAGTGCACACTTAGAAAAAGAAATGCCGTTTATGTTTTGAAAGCAAACTGATATTTCTTGACATTTAGATTGAGACCCCCAATTTCCAAAGCCCATTCCTAACACCCACAAAAAAGAAAAAGCCATACACATTTGCTCCATTTGGTTGTTCTCGATTGCGACATGCCCCAAACTATTAGGTAGGTTTTCCGATGATTTGCTTTTCCATGAGCTCTCACTATCGCGATAATCAATTGTCTTTGTCGTACAAAAATAGATACTCGAATAGGTCATTCCCATACTCAACCCGTAGCGAAGGTAAGTGCCAACTAGACGTATATCCGATTGATAAACAAGAAGGAAAATGGGAAGTCGGTTTGCCTGCCCATTCGTACATCTGGAGTCTTTTCCTAGGAAGCCAATGGAGCGGGCCGTTGTTGCTGCTGAGAATCAGAATTGGGGTCAGGGGCGTTGCGTTGTTACAAGCGGGTCTGGGGGCGGAGCTTGCACCGGGTTTTGCTCGATATCAGTGCATGCTACGGGCACAAATTAAAAGAGCATGCTGCCTACCATAGAATTTGACTACTCCATACTCAATTACAGTCTCTGTTGCAATATGTGTTAACAGAGCATTAAGTGTCGCATCTCGGTGTTTGATGGAGTAATTCTCTGGCTCCTAAGAATGACGGAACCAGGATTTTACCCTAACAGTGGCGAAATATATTCTAAAAAAAATAGTAGTGGCGAGACTATATAAGTTGGACATAATTTTTTTTTACATATAATAATTGTATTTTCTAAAATTCTTGTCGTGGCGGTCGCCGCTACTAGACCCCCTTATCCCATCCTTGGCTCCTAATTTCATCATCTTCTGCGATGAAATTTTGTATGTGTCGTCCATTTTGTGTTGTCACATCGTCAAAACTCATAGAAGGGCACGGAATGCAGGAGGAGACAAAGGAGGAAAACAGAGGTCACCCAGTTGTTAACCTCTGTTCCTCTCTAATTTAGAAACCATCATTATTGAATGGTGATAAAGTTTCAAAAATTGGAAGAAAAGATGAGTGGGTGAATTGGGAAAAAAAAAAAAAAAAAAAACCCATTCAGATATGGATGATAAGGGGGCAAAAAAGTCCCAAGGATTAGTCCGGTCGGTTCGATTGTTTGGGTCGGATCGCAATAAAGTTATTTTTTGTGAATTTTCTAGTTTCGGCACGGATGACATGTCTTTAACCGAATTAGGAGGGAATTAACTGAGACGCGCGTAAGCTGGCTCAGACACACGTAGCCTTCCAAAAAGAAAATGACAGAAAAAAAAAAAAAAAGAAAAAGAAAAGAAGATAAGATGGGGCTATAGTGCGTGTACGTATTTGTCGGGAATCTTATCTTCCCATTTAATTAGTGCTTAATAGACCACATTATTTTTCCTATTGCAATGGATATTTATCTAGCCACCAAAAAACAAAATTTTTGTGTCCATGCTGAGAAGCACAGACACATCGAACGGCATTGAACAAATTTTAGTGCCTTTAATTTTCATTGTACTCTCCTATTTCCACCTGGGGAAAAAAGGTTGGACAAGCAGAGAGAATGGGAGAGGAGTCAGGCATCATCTCGTTCTCATTGTGGTCCAAGTCACACTTGTGCTTTTATCCAATGCATCGTTGTGTACACTAGGATGGACCAAATGGGCGGATGAGCCCGAACGACTGCCTTACTCAAAATTTAGAATTTCTTTAGAGTCATAACAGTTTTTTTTTTTTTTTTTTTTTGGCGAAAACGTTCAAATTATTAGATAAAATCTAAGACCCGGTCGTCTAAGAATTTGAATAAGTTCAATGATCATCCTAGCAAGATGATATAAAATATTTTAACACTGAAGGGGGTGTTTCCGGTAGTGAAAAATTTGTCGATTTTTATTTGTGGTTGAGAAGTTGTTGGGCGTTTCCGGTAGTGAATAAGTTGTTGAGAAATGTCAATGTCAAGTTGTTTCCGGTAGTGAAAAAGGGGTGACGTGCGTCAAACAGATACACAAGGCCGTTCGATGTGTCTGTTCTTCTCGGCATAGATGTATAGACTGTGCTCTTCCATCCAAGTTATCTTAAGAACATGCTTTGTACTTATCAGCTCTAGCTGTTTGGGTAGAACTGGCTTGTATCCATGTGGAAAGGAATTCGTATCCTTATTAGAGTATCTCTCTGTGTTATTTTCTATTCACATGATCGAGTTACATTTTTATTTTGAAGAATCGTACGTATAACTCGTACTCCCTAGTATCGCATTTTGGCGGCAGAAGTAATGGGTAAACATAAAACAGAACTATGAGATATCATCACCCCAAAAGGAGGAGTTTTTTACTATCCTTCACTGATAACATTCAGTAATTGGCAGAATGTATCATGGAAGAGAAGTATTTCTCTGAAAGAAAGGAGATTCGTCGATCGCAGTCTGAGAATTTCAAATATCCTACAATGATAGCATTCAAATGGTTCATGTATGAAATAAGTTGGTCCTGTATTTCCATGAGTCTCATGACCGTCAGATCCTTTTTTATTTCCAGTGATTTGCATGTTAGAAAGAAGGATACCAAGTTTCCCTCTCCATGGTTTCAAATAACTTTAAGGAACAGAGTTGGGTGCGAGTCTTTCTCATCAAGTCAATTTTTGAAAAGTCCACTCAGGACAGATTATCAGTTCCTTCATGATTTATGCAGTGGAACTGTCGAATCCAGCCCTATAATTAGGATTTCAACTTCCGAACATGATCCGGAGGTTGACTCTGATCAATTCGGAAGTTAATTTTCAAGTAAAAACCCATAATTCGGAATTGGAAACTGATTTTTGCACTCTCCTTTTTACCAATGGCGCTCCAATTTTAAACTTCATGAACAAAGTGGAGCGTCATCAGTAAAAATTGGAGCGCGAATATCAATTTCCTCCGAAATTTAACTTGTGAATCCAAGCCTATAATTCAAAATTCAACTCCTGAACGATTTCGAACGAAACTTGAATCTGGAATGGAACCTTGGGTTTCTTGGTCTCCTTCGATCGATCTCCAGGAATCAACGCGAGGCTTTGGGTGTGGACCCTAAATCCTCGAATTCTCTACAAGATGAGAGAGAGCTTTGGATGAGAGGGAACTGGGTTTGGGTTTGGGTTTGGGGGATGAGAGAAAGCTTTGGGTTTCCGAAGCCGACGGCAGCAGCGACAGAGTTTATTAAGTACTACGCGGGAATTATATCTACTCATTGCATGAATTTAACAAACAAGGAAATGAAATGACTGACCACGAAATTTGAAGGATTACTTTTCCAACAAATTTAAGAACAAAAATTTAGTGAACCTGTATATGTGGAACGAATCGCAATAAGATTTGAAGGGTAGCAACTGGCACAGACAAAATCCATAATTGCGAAACTTGTAGAGATAATTTGTTTTCAGTACAACTGCATGCTTTTTTTGTTCATACGAAAACTCTGAAACACTACTTCATCGACCAAAACCAATGAATAAGGGATTCAGGGACCCCGGGCTCGAGTAAAGCACAAACAGCCTCCGCTCTGGCCTTCGGGTATCATACCTCCTCCTTTGCTCGTGTCAATTGCTTCTAACATCCTCACAATCTCATTCATGTCGGGACGTTTTTCTGGATTTGCATCCCAGCATTTCTTCATGATGTTCGCTAAAGAGTTCGGGCAACATCTAGGTATATCTGGCCTCAAATTCTGGTAAGATGGGCACAATATTAAAATATTTGGAAACAAGTGGCACTTCGGCATTTACTTAACAAAGTCACTAATTAAACTTACCTGGCGAACAACGGCAGACGAAACTTCAGCAAATGTAAGGTCTGGATAGGGCAGATCACAACAATAGATTTCCCATAAGCATATACCGAAGCTATAGACGTCACATTTTCTATTATAAGGCTTGCCGTCAAGAACCTGCAAAAATGGAGTTACCGATTTTTCCTTTTAGATGAGACAGAAATAAAGCAAAACCAAACATATCATATAAGGTTATATTTCTCACACTTGCCCTCGTTTTTGGTGTAATAAAAATTGTTGTTTTTCATCTGCGAGAACTTGTTTAGAAGATGAAAGTACCTCTGGTGCCATGTACCCAAGGGTTCCAGTTTCACCGGTCATGTCTTGCGGATTCTGAGCTTCAACACGAGCAACACCAAAATCAGCAATTTTTAGAGTTTTGCGAGCATCTAGTAACATATTTTCAGCTTTAACGTCACGATGTACAATTTTCTTTGAATGCAAATAACTTAGTCTGCAAACGACAAAAAGGAAGTGAAACTCTCTATCAAGAGAAATAACATTTACAACAGTTTTAATACAAGAATGAGGGACAAAAAAAGAAAAGAAACTCACCCTCTAGAGAGGTCCAAAGCAAGTTGAATCACTGTTTGAAAAGCCAGCTTCTTTCTCCTATTCAAATAAAGAAACTTTTTCAGCGTCCCACCAGTTTGGTATTCCACAAGCACACAACAGGCTCTTGATGGAAGGGTAGCATAACCATCACCAGAAGCATCTTTTGAAGGAATCTTGAGATTTGATGTCCCCATTGAAGCACCAACAAACTACAATAAATATCTATGGCATCATCACTACACAGGAAAAGTTTGAAGTATCATATCATCAAGTGTTTGGGCATATTATAGTGCTACAATCAGATAGAAGAAAAACGGTAGAAGTGGGGAAGCATTACCTTAATCGACTGGTGGAAACATTCGGTCGATTATTAGGGCTACCAACAAATAGAGCCGCTAGCTAGCGGCTCGAGGGTCGGCTCGAGAATGGCTCGTTCAAGCTTGACTCGAATGGTAAACGAACGAGCTCGAGCCATATTCTTTAGCTCATTTGTTAAACGAGCCGAGCCCGAGCTACGTAGAGCTCGGCTCGGATGGGCTCGCGAGCCAAGCATTATCCATGGTCAATATGACTACTCAGTACTAGAAAGGTTTAAGCTTGCTAACTTTTAATCTAATTGGTCAGAATACAAAGGTGCCATGTGGTAACATATCATGCGTACACAGTTGATGCAAGAAAAGCAAAGGGAGTGGAAGAATTTATAGCAAATGAATGGCTGGAGAGTCTCAAGTTTTTCGATGTGGGAGTCATAAGTAAAAGTAAAGGAAAGGCATTTAAAGTCATCACCGCCTCTCCAAACGATTCCGGAAATTTTTGGGTTCCTCCAGAATGTTCCAGATCCTGCCGAAATGGTCTGGTCACCACTAGAAAGTTCCGGATCCCTCCGGAATTACAATGGAAGCCTCTGTACTCCGTCGGATCCTACCGGAAACTTTCGGTACTTGAAGCTTCTAGATTTCCACACCATATTTCCCTCACCCTCCACATTTAACTAGAACCTTCTTGTATTATCCCTAAAAATCTTAACCTAGAATGTTCTAAGTGTGTCTAAAAATATGACTGTGGGTCTCAATTGTAAGTGTGTGCAAAGAGTATGACTGTGGGTCTCAATTGTAAGTGTGTGCAAAGAGTGAGTGCACAAAGTGTGTCAGTGTGAGGTCACTTGAGTGAGAGTGTTACTTGTGTGTACCTTGCGTGTGGTATTGTTGTGTACAAGTGAGTGTACTTGTTTAAAGTTGTATTGAATAAGAGTGACAATATTCAATACAAGTGTATAGTTTGGGGTGTCCAAACTCAACATTCAACACCAGTCCCACATCGGCGAACTTCAAAACATCTGTAGACAAAGAGTCTATCTAAAGCGCCCAGCCTTTGAACGCCGAGCTAGTCTCACTCATGATGTTTGAGCTTCCGCAAGCCGAGCTCGAGCTAAGGAAATGAACTAGAGCCGAGCTCGAGCCCAACTTTCACAGCTCGTTTCGAGCTGCCGAGCTCGAGCTCGTCTATTTTTCGACGAGCTGAACCCCGAGCCTGTCAAAGCTAGGCTCATTTGCAACTGGATCAGTTATATGGATTACATAATAATGCAACTTCTGCTTTCCAGAATGGCATTTGCACATAAAGCTAGGCTCATTTGCAACTGGATCAGTTATATGGATTACATAATAATGCAACTTCTGCTTTCCAGCATGACAGTTGCACATAAATATTACATCTTTACAGTTATAATAGGTCGTTAACCTTTCAAACTATTAGAAAAGTCAAGTAGTTCTACCTTGGTGATATTTGGATGGTCTAGTTTGTGCCAAACAGCAACTTCTTGACGAAATGATGCCCGCAAAGCAGCAGTTTCAGCATTTGTGGCCATGCCATCCTCTCCCCAGTCCAACAGCTTCACTATAATAGAAAAGATAATGGTAATTATGGTATAGTAGGGAATCCTAGAGCAAGCATAAATACAATGGGGAGTACATAAATTGTTTCAGGGATTCTTGCCCATTTCTTTATTTAGCAGTGAGTTGCACTTAGTAGATCTTATTACATAATCACTCTATCCTATTTGTTTGCCTGTGGTTCCAATTTGGGATGTCCTAAAATGCATGTCCACTTTGAAAGGATCATGACTAGTTCTAAAACTGAGCATAACGAGGCAATGCTGAAAATCATTGCGTATTAATCACTTTTATACAGGATTAAAAAAAGAGTGTTTAATGCATGTTCATTTCAAAACTTAGAACTCTCAAACGGACTAACAAAAAGGGGCGGTGAGAGTACTAGTTGCTAGATAACTCACTAAAGACATGAATCTTCCATAAGGATAATTTCAATCTACGAAGTTCTTTTGTTTAGCATAGAAACGCTTTTCCAGTTCATCAACATCTACTGATCATGTAAATTTGTCTAATTTAATGAATAATTACCCAAGGTTCGCTTATTTGAACTAAGCCATAATGAAAAGATATCTCTCTTACCAACACCAAGCTATCCCCTCTCCCACCCAAGTTCCCTTTGATTGAGAGGATATTCCAAAGTTTCTTCGCAATATAGTAGGCGTAGTCAACATAACTAAATCTCAAAATCAGAATTTCATATTGACATCAATGTCTCTCATCCCTAACTTGTCTCCCAGTGATTCACCAAAAAAAATACTTGTCTCCTAGTGCAAATAACATCTACTTACACAAATAACAATTCCATCTCCAATTATTCTGTATGCATATCAATCTATTATTCACTGTAACAGTTTACAGAAGCATGCAGCACAAAATTTCATTTCTCCACTAGAGCATGACCAAAGACACAATGACAGGGTAGATTGTGGGAAGGAATCTGTTCAGCACTTGATAGTGATACCATTCGAAGGTAAAGAGAATAAGTTCACGGGAAAAGACAACTAGCGGCAAGGTAGTTTGTTCAGGTGACAGCATTGATCACTTATTCCCACATTACCCTTTGGATGTGGCACTGTGGCATAGACTATTACAAATGGAGGAGCTCCATCAGATAGTCTCAGTTTCATGTTCTAAGGTGGTTTTCATCAGCTATGAAGGTTATGAACTTATGGGACCAATAAGAAGGCCTGACTAGCTTAGATTTGTGCTATTTGTGGTCAGCTTTGGGAAGTTTAGGCGGAAATAAACGTGTGATTTTGTATGACAAGTCTCATATTTTTGGGCTTTTGTGTCATCTCCTTTTGATAGTCCGACAATAATAGATCTTTCTCATAGAGAATTGCTTGAAACTTACTACATACTTCGCAAAAATAGGTAACCATCCAATAAAACTATGAGCGAATGATTTCCCAATGGGATAAAAATATATTGGTCCAATTCACATGTTTTGAATAACCAAACACACTCAAACAGGCAATCTAGTTAAGACATGGAAGGAGATATACTTCAATCCTATCCTACAAACTGTTTTCTACTTTTTCAGCTATGCAGCACAATAAGCCATGGAATCAGATAGAAATGTATGCCGGAAAGAAGATGTAAGGAACTCGATAAGTCAATATGTAGAACTCAATGGTCAAACGGACAGATAAAGATGTGTAACACACTACACTCCCAGCAAGAACCACTTTTTCAATTGCGATTTTTGTTAGTCTTGAGAAAACATGGAAGGGATACTTTAAGGCAGAGAATTTGTAGAAGTTTACACAATTTCCTGCACCCAATTTTAGATGACATAAAAAAGGAGCAAAGACTGAGCCCATTCACAACAATCACAACCTATAGCAGCTTTTAAGTTCCAATGGAAAAAAGGGGCCATGTTGGAATCAATCTGCAAGATTGTATTTCATTTCCCACAGACAAAATAGACCACAAAGCAAATATTCGATTCATAAAAGTACACAAGAAGAAGGGTTATACCTGCAACATCTTGGGTATCATAAGTACCGCGATAAACCGTACCATAGGTGCCCTGAGCTACTAAATATCTTATATGCAACTTAGATGGATCAATCTCCCACTCTTCCTTTGGCTTTGCAGCTTCTGAATTCTTCGACCAGACCCGGCTCACGTGCCTCTCGAGCTGAACATCCAAACTTTTCAGATCAATTTTGTCCGCTCTGACAAACATATCTTTGCTACTAAAATTTCCATTTCTCTTCCCCAACATATTTCTGCAGCTGAGGCTTCCCCAACCTTTCAATTTTGAGTTTGAGCCAAAGCTCACTTCTTCATTAGTTTTGGCAACCTCTCTAATTTCACCTTCTGCTTTCACATCCATTTTAAAGAACCCAATTGAAGAAACAATAGTACAAAACACCTAATGATAGAAATCCCAATTCCACAGAATACCCTCTTATCTGATAGCAAACAGCAAACAACTCAATCAGAAAATTCTACCCTCTTGGTGATCCTCCAAGAACCCCACAAGAGACTAATCAAGCAACTAATTTGACCAAAACAAAAAACTCTAGAAGGATTTTTCGTAGTTGGATTTGAATAAACCTAGAGAGATACGATAGTTTAATCAAGAAAACATGCAAAGCCCTGATCAAAATTCTATTGAAACTGCCAAAATAAGTTTATTCACATCAAACCCAAGTCAAATAACATTCGAAAAAGAGTTTCAAATAAGACCCAGATACACAAATCCAACCCAATTCCGAAAGGAAAATTCGAAGCTGCGACTTTTAGCTGCTCAAATCCCTAACCTTTTCTCACCAACCATAATCTTGATCAGAGCCCACGGAAATGACCAGATTCCCAAACTCTCTATAAAGAGGCCGAGGACCCATCAATTGGAACACGGAAAAAGCTGACGGCACAAATTTGAATGATACCCATAAAGGAAACATAGGAAAATTCGACACCCATATTATTGAAATATTGAAGAGACAAATGGTGGCGAAAGGGTTGACCAAACACCAACTGGGTCCAGGAGAAAAGTCCCGCTGGCATTGCTTGAAAGTTTCAGAAGGGGTGAATTGACTCGGTGGAGCCGTGGAGAGCTCTGAGAGGGACGGACAAAAGGCATGTTTAGAGAGAGAGAGAGAGAGAGAGAGAGAGTCAGACAAGGAGAAAGAAAAGCGCGGGGTTTCTAATACGAGCCTTTTATAGTGACATCTTGGTAAAAATGGTAACGCTAGTCATACAATTTTAAAATGGAAAACGGCCACGCTAATAGGAGCCTGCGGCAATATTTGGCAGTAGTTTAGGTGCAATAAATGTACTTAAATATATGAGTTGTATTTATGAATATTTACAAAATATAAAGTTCCATCACTATTTTTTAAACTAGTCATTAATTTTTTTAATACTTTTTTCTAATAATTGTCTTACCCTCATTAGTTAGATGAGACCTACTGAAATGTAAGGGTAAGCATCGTCTGGTTTAATTCGGTTTTATCGTAAACTAAAAACCAAACCAATACCTACGAATTGTGAATTTGGAGAACCAAACCAATTCTTAGAATGTATAGAACTAAACCAATCCAAACCATAAAATTGTGGTCAGTTTCGATTTTAAACCATGATTCGCATAAAACTGAGATATTTATCTTCATAAACTATTTAAATTAAATACTGGAGACATTAAATTAATCATTATTTGTATTAAAACCAATTCTTTTCCTATTTAAGGAATATAGTATAGAAAAAACTATTAAGAGATAAAATGATGGCTCAAAAATAGTGTCTATTATTGACCGGGAAAAAGAGATTGATGCAATTTACCAATTTATGTTTATTACGTTAGGTTTACATAGAACAGGAATACTGTTTCAACATTTAAATTTAGAGTATTAGAAGATTAGAAAATAATTGACTATGGCTTAGGCTAGTTTTATTTGGTGTATCTACACACACATATATATACACATACGCATACATATATACGGTTCGGATCGAATTGGAACTAGAACCGTTAACATGAATCCATAGACCAAACTATTGAACATGATTTATAATTTTTTCAAACCGGAGCCAAACCACACTACTAAAAAACTGAACCAAACTATGCAGTTTGGATTGGTTTGGACTGAGTTCGCAGATCGACGGTTTTTTTCTCACCCCTAATGAAAAGTATTTCAATTATCTGCACGTAGACAGCTAGTACTTCAAGGGTTTTTTTAATTTATTTTCCACAATGGAAACAAGAAAATTTCAATTCTAGTGGGCAATCATTACCTCTACTAGCACTCTGTCATTCAATGTATCGAAAGAGAAAAAAAAAAGAAAGAAACAGAACAATTTTTCATAATGTATGTTGAAAATAAAACAATTGGATAGTACTTCAACAAATAATTAAATTAACTCATGAATCTCAACTTTCAAAGTCCAAAAGAAAAAAAAATTACAGTAGCACAACAACTATACGAAGCATGATACCAAAAATTAAAATTGATGGCCTCTTCTTCACTGAGAAAACATTGTTCTGAAAAAGGTTAAAAGTCATTTTTCCACTAAATTGTTCCTCGTTTTGACACTTCCGCCACACTCAATATTATTGCCTTCTTGAGGAAGCTCATTCAAGTCAAAATTGTTTATTCTTTTTAGTTTAACTCAGTCTTCAGATATTCAGCATCCATTCTCTTATGTATTGAAAGACCGTTATCTATTAAAAATAGTTATACAAAAAAAAACATCTTCATCTAGTGAAAATAGCACAGAGAAAAATCTTTAACTCTAAAAAATATATGGAGATGTAGAAGAAAAAAATTCATACCTTAGTTTGGTTGGTAAAACGGTAGACTTGGTCGGGTTTGAGAGCAAGCATATGAAGTGCTTGGTTGAAGTCTTCTCCAATAGGAGATGTCAAATGTGATGTGAAGGGTTTAACGTTCAAAATTGACATTGGAAGACAAACCAACCCACATGCTTTCTCTTAGGCCAAGCTTTACGTGGCTGTTGACATGGATGAATGGGGGAGGAAGCATGCCAATTTTGACATGGATGAACACATATGCCAAATTTCAAAAACTACGGTTATGATTTTGAAAATGTGCCTTTTGAAATTTTTTTTTCATTTCAAATAAATAGAATTTGACATAAGGGTTGGAGAGAAAGGTTTTGATATCAAATTGGAAATGTCAAAATGCCACGTAAGCCTTCAAAAAAAGTTTGGCATCTCCAATATGAAGTCAAAGGTAGAAGATTTGAGCATCTCCAATAGGAGATGTCAAAGTTTTTTTAAAGGTTTATATGACACTTTGACATCTTTAATTTGACATCAAGCTCTCCCTCTACAATCTTCATGTCAGAAAAAAAAAATGACCGGGAAGAGCTTCATCTGAACAGTTTTTTATTGGAGTTGAATGGGATGGTGGGAAGCCCTTCGGTCATTTTTAGAAGAATTTTTGAAAATTGGCATGTGGAGAGGTAGATGTCAAAGTCATCTCAGCTTTAACATGGGTGAAGGCATATCTGTTGGATTGTCCATTTTATGTCAAAAGTGACCATTGGAGATGCCACCTCAACTTTGGTATCTCCTGTTTGAGATGCTCTTAGAGAAAATAAAAGTGGCGGGTTCCACTTTCCCATTTTTACTCATTTTTATTTTTATTTTAACTATAGAGAAAGATAAAGAGTCATGGTCATTTTTTCAATGTGGTTATTAATCAATCTTGGGATGGGTATACCAAAGTGCAATTAATGTATCCAAACTTGTGCCCAAGGATGTGCCCCAGGGGCATCCTTTAGAATTGATTTTGGCACTCCAATTTTTTATGATGACACTTCAAAATTTATTTTTTAGTTTGACTTGTTATGAATAATTTTTATACTAAAAGACAAGTTTTGAAGTGCCATCATAAAAAAGTGGAATGCCAAAATCATTTTTCTTTTAAAATACAAATTTGGATAAAAATATACAATTATGTTCTCGATCATTCAATACACATGGTGAAATCATCTAAAACACAAACATCCCAGAGGGGGTGAGCGGGACGACCAATTAAGAGTAACTCAACCACAAATTCAAAGCCACTAACCAAGTTTCATACTTAGCAATCCAAATCAGCAATCGAAGTAAATTGCAATAAAGTTAAAGAATAAGAACACGAGATATGTGTGGAAACTACTTAAGGTCAACATACGCTAACTATAAAATCATGACCTAATCTACTCAATTTTTCCAAAATTAAAAGGTTTAACAAGAAGGCTACAAGTTAGGAATAACCAACTTTTACCCCAAGTCACACCTAACCCCTCTTCTTGACTAGCACCCCATGCCCCTTTTTGACTCCATGGACTCCTCAAGCAAAACCACCTCAATCTCCGCTCTAGAACGACTATGGTATCATCCAGCTATGGAAATTCGTAGGTATGAATAAATGTATGATAAAAATAAAAACTTTTTGGTAAAAAGAATCAATCTAGAGTGTTTCAAAAAGTAACGTGAAATTCAAATAATTATTCCTTTGTGATTTTTTTTTTGATGTAAGAGTAAGAAATGCTTTAATAAGAGTAATAAAAGTACAACTGTATTGTCGTCGTTATAAACATGAATACCAAGCATTTCCTCATGCATGGACTTCTATCTAACCGATAAAAGTCTGTTATAATTATAAGTAAATCATTAAATTATCCGAAATAATTACTCCTACTTGAGAGAATCGAGACCATTTACAAAAATCTACTAAGAAAAAGATAAATTATCTGAAATAATCCACTGATTTTCTTGTACGTCATTTGTAGTTTAAAAAATAAAAACGCGTTGCCGCCATCTACCGGCCCGCCACCTGACTTGGAGGATGAGGATGAAGGGAAGTGCAGAGCTCCAGGATAAGTATGAATGGCATACGTACTTCTCTAGGTTATTACTATAAGATGGTACTCTCTTTATTAATATAATATTTTTTTTCGCCGTTCAAAACAAAAAAAAAATAATAATTTCACACTTTATTATTTTTTCAAAGTTTTCATCACTTCCACCCTACAACCATTTCCGACCGGCGACCACTCCGATTGGTGACTTTTTCCGGCGAAATTTCAGTACTTCGAAAAATTAGTGAATTTCACCACTTTTCAAATTTCACTACTTCTCAAATTTCACTAATTTCATGAGCTTAATCTCGTGAATTTCACTAATTCTAAATTTCTTTTTTAAAAATTCAATATTAATGAATTTAACTAGGCCGCAACTTTTCCGACCAGCGACTTGAAGCTCGTGAATTTCACTAACTTTGGAGCTACTCGTGAATTTCTCTACCTTTTGAACTTATGAATTTCTCTAGATTTGACCTAGTGAATTTTACTCCAATTTCAAATTTCACTAAATCTCAATGGCTCTGGATTTTACTCAAGTGAAATTTACTGGCACGCAGACTAGTGAATTTCACTAGTGAGAGAGACAGAGAGAGAGGAGGGGGGGGGGGGGGGGGGGGGGGGAAACAGCCATGGCAAGCCCTTGTTGACCGTGGGATGGATCCCGGAGTCGAGGAGGGAGAGGCGCTGCTTGAGGAGGGGCGCCGGCGAGGACGAGGACGGTGGTGCCGTCACCGGCTACAACGTCCTGGGACGGTGGTGGTGCGTGCTTTTTTCTCAATCTGTTGTTGAAAATTCCCACGCCACGTGTCGGGCTAGTATTGCACCGCACATTCACTAACAGCGTGCATGCGGAGGTCAAAACTGGCAAAAATTCAACGCGCGGTGTACTTTTATGAACTGGACCAACAGCTCGTGGGAATTAAGGCTCCACAATTGGACCGGCCCGTCAATTACACGCCAAATTAATGTGGCTGCTAGAGCGTTGGGCCTGCCCAGGCTTACCCAATTCGGCCCACTGCATGCAAATCTTTTAGCTTTATCGTAAAAGCCTATGATCCAGTAGACTCTCCCTTGCTGAAAATCTCTTCCAAATCCAGCCGGACTGGAATGAGGCCCAAAACGAACAAGGTTTTGTAAATTTTATCAAACTTTTTTTTAAAGTTCGGTTTGTTTGTTGTCTTATTCATCGTGTAGACACGAATCAAAAAATATCAAACAACCAACGTGTAATTTGCTCATTAGACAAGTCAAATTAAAACAACTTATTTAAAATTGGTTGACTCGTTTTACAAACCACTATGCCGAACAAGATGAAACGCTACGCCGAAAGAAAAGAAAAAACCTAACAAGTTAAATTTCTCTTCTTCTTTAACCAAACTTTAGTTTGATCTTCACTGGTCATGTTGGACAAAAGGAACACAACTTCGTGTAGGACAAATGTAACCGATTAGGTTGGCTTCTTACGCTTGGAGTACTATATAACAAGACCCTTCCTTTAAACAAAAATTTCTCTTCTAGTTTTCCCAAGAAAGCTAAGGTCAAACAATGGTCCATTTTCTCAATTTTTTTATTTTTTTAAAGTTTGGTTGGTGGCTGTTTTCGTTTTTCTTGTAGAGACGAATCAAAAAAGTCAAAACGTCTTTATGACAAGTAGGAGTATAAGTTATTCTTAAGAGAGTTTAAAGTAACGATTAATTCAAAATTGGCTGACTCGTTTTCACAACTTACTCTGTTGAACCAGATTATGAAACACTGCGCCGATGGAAAAAAAAAAGCTACTAACAAGTTTTCTTTTCTTTTAAAATACAAATTTGGATAAAAATATACAATTATGTTCTCGATCATTCAATACACATGGTGAAATCATCTAAAACACAAACATCCCAGAGGGGGTGAGCGGGACGACCAATTAAGAGTAACTCAACCACAAATTCAAAGCCACTAACCAAGTTTCATACTTAGCAATCCAAATCAGCAATCGAAGTAAATTGCAATAAAGTTAAAGAATAAGAACACGAGATATGTGTGGAAACTACTTAAGGTCAACATACGCTAAGTATAAAATCATGACCTAATCTACTCAATTTTTCAAAAATTAAAAGGTTTAACAAGAAGGCTACAAGTTAGGAATAACCAACTTTTACCCCAAGTCACACCTAACCCCTCTTCTTGACTAGCACCCCATGCCCCTTTTTGACTCCATGGACTCCTCAAGCAAAACCACCTTAATCTCCGCTCTAGAACGACTATGGTATCATCCAGCTATGGAAATTCGTAGGTATGAATAAATGTATGATAAAAATAAAAACTTTTTGGTAAAAAGAATCAATCTAGAGTGTTTCAAAAAGTAACGTGAAATTCAAATGATTATTCCTTTGTGATTTTTTTTTTTGATGTAAGAGTAAGAAATGCTTTAATAAGAGTAATAAAAATACAACTGTATTGTCGTCGTTATAAACATGAATACCAAGCATTTCCTCATGCATGGACTTCTATCTAACCGATAAAAGTCTGTTATAATTATAAGTAAATCGTTAAATTATCCGAAATAATTACTCCTACTTGAGAGAATCGAGACCATTTACAAAATCTACTAAGAAAAAGATAAATTATCTGAAATAATCCACTGATTTTCTTGTACGTCATTTGTAGTTTAAAAAATAAAAACGCGTTGCCGCCATCTACCGGCCCGCCACCTGACTTGGAGGATGAGGATGAAGGGAAGTGCAGAGCTCCAGGATAAGTATGAATGGCATACGTACTTCTCTAGGTTATTACTATAAGATGGTACTCTCTTTATTAATATAATATCCTTTTTCGTCGTTCAAAACAAAAAAAACTAAATATAATTTCACACTTTATTATTTTTTCAAAGTTTTCATTACTTCCACCCTACAATCACTTCCGACCGGCGACCACTCCGGTTGGTGACTTTTTCCGGCGAAATTTCAGTACTTCGAAAAATTAGTGAATTTCACCACTTTTCAAATTTCACTACTTCTCAAATTTCACTAATTTCACTACTTAAATTTCACTAGTTTTCCAATTTCACTACTTAAAATTGCTGAAAATCACTAATTTCATGAGCTTAATCTCGTGAATTTCACTAATTCTAAATTTCTTTTTTAAAAATTCAATATTAATGAATTTAACTAGGCCGCAACTTTTCCGACCAGCGACTTGAAGCTCGTGAATTTCACTAACTTTGGAGCTACTCGTGAATTTCTCTGCCTTTTGAACTTGTGAATTTCTCTAGATTTGACCTAGTGAATTTTACTCCAATTTCAAATTTCACTAAATCTCAATGGCTCTAGATTTTACTCAAGTGAAATTTACTGGCACGCAGACTAGTGAATTTCACTAGTGATAGAGAGAGAGAGAGAGAGAGAGAGAGGGGGGGAACAGCCATGGCAAGCCCTTGTTGACCGTGGGGTGGATCCCGGAGTCGAGGAGGGAGAGGCGCTGCTTGAGGAGGGGCGCCGGCGATGACGAGGACGGTGGTGCCGTCACCGGCGACAACGTCCTGGGATGGCGGTGGTGCGTGCTTTTTTCTCAATCTGTTGTTGAAAATTCCCACGCCACGTGTCGAGCTAGTATTGCACCGCACATTCACTAACAGCGTGCATGCGGAGGTCAAAACTGGCAAAAATTCAACGCGCGGTGTACTTTTATGAACTGGACCAACAGCTCGTGGGAATTAAGGCTCCACAATTGGACCGGCCCGTCAATTACACGCCAAATTAATGTGGCTGCTAGAGCGTTGGGCCTGCCCAGGCTTACCCAATTCGGCCCACTGCATGCAAATCTTTTAGCTTCATCGTAAAAGCCTATGATCCAGTAGACTCTCCCTTGCTGAAAATCTCTTCCAAATCCAGCCGGACTGGAATGAGGCCCAAAACGAACAAGGTTTTGTAAATTTTATCGAACTTTTTTTTAAAGTTCGATTTGTTTGTTGTCTTATTCATCGCGTAGACACGAATCAAAAAATATCAAACAACCAACGTGTAATTTGCTCATTAGACAAGTCAAATTAAAACAACTTATTTAAAATTGGTTGACTCGTTTTACAAACCACTATGCCGAACAAGATGAAACGCTACGCCGAAAGAAAAGAGAAAACCTAACAAGTTAAATTTCTCTTCTTCTTTACCCAAACTTGATGCAGAACAGAAAAATGAAGAATATAAATTAATTACGCATTATTTTGAGTTTATTATTTTATTAGAAAATGCCGTTTTAGTTGCCTCTTGTTTTGGCAACCTTTTATTTCTTTCTAGTATTTGATTTCCTAGTCAAAGTAGAATTTTTTGTTTTTGGTATTTTTTGTAATTAATTGATTATGCTTCCTTTTCAGACGAATCAATTATAGTTAGGGTTTTTTCCTATATAATAAGTTGTAAGCATTCGGGCTAAGGGAGTTGTTTATTGAATTAAAAAAATTGAGATTTATCTCATATCGTGTGTTCATAGAGGGAGTATCTCTTGTTCATACACATTTGTGTTTATGTTTCAAAGAGAGAATCTTTAACATAAGCAAGTTCGTGATCTCTTCTTGCAAATAGTTTCGTAAAAGGAGGCTGCGCTGCATCAGTTGGTATCAGAGCTCTCGTTCCAATCCTGACTATGGCCGGAGGACGTGCTGGAGGTCAAGGTGGAAAAAGAGGTCATACGGCTTATGTTGATGAAGTCTATAAGCGAGATGATGCTGCTCGAGATGCTCGAATGGAGGAGAGGTTTCAACACTCGAGCAGTAGATGGAGGAGGCGTTTGGAGCGCTGACCGATCAAATTGTTGCCTTGTCTGTTGGTGGAAACCTGCCTCACTATTGTCCGGTTCAACCTCGGTTTCCGAAAGAGGAGGAGGTGTCGGATGATGTTTCTATCACCAATCCTTTGACTGGTAATCATCCAACGAGGGGGAGGACAATGATGAATGAAGCTACCATTCAGTGGCCATTCACGTCAAATATTATTCCAGATCCAATTGTGGATTGGAGTAAACCGCCAGTTTTTGACGAAGAACCGGTGGAGAATATTACAAAAGGAGAAAATAAAAAAATAATACAAAAAGTTGTTACGGTGCTTGAAGATGGTGAAGTTGACCAACGTAATAAATTAGTTGATCCGTTTTGGAATTTTATTGAAGGTACTATAAAGAAGAATTGTTGGATTGCGTACTTAGAACAAGTTGTGACAAACAATTTTGCTTTTATTTTTCAAGACTCATCTCTACAGTTTGGGGTTGAAAAAATTAATTTGAAGAACAAGCTTGATGCAGACAAGTTTCGGCGGATTCAACTGTATAAACTCGAGGACGAGTTTTTTCAAGACAGGGAGAATGATGCAGAACAGAAAAATGAAGAATATAAATTTATTACGCATTATTTTGAGTTTATTATTTTATTAGGAAATGCCGTTTTAGTTGCCTCTTGTTTTGGCAACCTTTTATTTCTTTCTAGTATTTGATTTCCTAGTCAAAGTAGAATTTTTTGTTTTTGGTATTTTTTGTTAATTAATTGATTATGCTTCCTTTTCGGACGAATCAATTATGGTTAGGATTTTTTCCTATATAATAAGTTGTAAGCCTTCGGGCTAAGGGAGTTGTTTATTGAATTAAAAAAATTGAGATTTATCTCATATCGTGTGTTCATAGAGGGAGTATCTCTTGTTCATACACATTTGTGTTTATGTTTCAAAGAGAGAATCTTTAACATAAACAAGTTCGTGATCTCTTCTTGCAAATAGTTTCGTAAAAGGAGGCTGTGCTGCATCAAAACTTTAGTTTGATTTTTACTGGTCATGTTGGACAAAAGGAACACAACTTCGTGTAGGACAAATGTAAGCGATTAGGTTGGCTTCTTACGCTTGGTACTATATAACAAGACCCTTCCTTTAAACAAAAATTTCTCTTCTAGTTTTCCCAAGAAAGCTAAGGTCAAACAATGGTCCATTTTCTCAATTTTCTTATTTTTTTAAAGTTTGGTTGGTGGCTGTTTTCGTTTTTCTTGTAGAGACGAATCAAAAAAGTCAAAACATCTTAATGACAAGTAGGAGTATAAGTTATTCTTAAGAGAGTTTAAAGTAACGATTAATTCAAAATTGGCTGACTCGTTTTCACAACTTACTCTGTTGAACCAGATTATGAAACACTGTGCCGATGGAAAAAAAAAAAGCTACTAACAAGTTTTCTTTTCTTCTTCAACCAAACTTAGTTTAATTTAGACCAAAAGGGACACAATTATGTGTAGAGGACAAATTTAAGGGATTAGGTTGGTTTCTTATGCTTGGACTGTAACAAGACCTTCCTGTAAAGTGTAAACAAACATTTCTCTTCCAATTTCCCAAGAAAGCTAAGGTCAAATAATATTGGCCCATTTTCCCAGCCAGAAAAATAACAGTAGAAAATGGTAATCTCAATTGACCTTGTAAGCCATGGCTACTGCACAACACAATTCCCCAACCACTAAGCTTATTTCCAACTTTTTCTCTATTGCAAGTTGAGAATTAATCTAAACCAAAAGATTTCCACTTTGGAGTCTGTGGCGCGCGACTCCAGGATTTTAGAAACATGGAGTCATTCATAAGCATAAATCCTCGTACCAATTATAAATTAAAAAAATAACAATTAATTATCTAGTTCAACAAAAAACACATCAAAAGCTCAACAAACATTTCATGTACAAGCATTTCATCTAAAAAATAAAAGATATCAAGTATGTACTAATAAACTTCTTTGCAGTTCAAAAAACAGAAAGAATTCAAGAGCTTCTTCCATTGCATTCGACAGGGTTTTGTCAAGTGGCGTCCCAACCTATCAACATCATACATTTTTGTGGGGTTCATACACTTAGCTGTAGACTTCACAAAAAATGTGTAGTGTTTAGCAGTGTCGGGGCACCACGTGGCGATGCCCCAAGACCACAAAATAATTTTTCCATAGAGAGTGAGGTGGGTTTCAAGTAGGAAAATAATCTATGTATTGTGGTCATTGGTCATCAAATTGTAATGCGGTGGTGTTTTAATTAACTCTTAACTTTATGGAGGGGAGGGTGGATTTCAAGTGGGAAAATAATTTAGTATAGTGTCATCATCAAATTACAATGGGGTCAGTTATTAATTTGAAAAAAAAATCAATGTAGTAATCTTAGGTTTTTTTTTTTTTTTTTTTTTCACGCCATGGGGTCGCCGACCCCGCTACTTAAACTGTGGCGTCGCCACTATTTTGGAGTGTTAGCTTTTAGTGTTTATATGGATATCACATGATTGGAATCTAACATTTACCTTCGAGGCTGATGATTCTCTCTCCCTGGAATTTTAATTTCGTGATTTGTTTTTGGGCTTGGATGGGTGTCTTGGAATTTTTTTTGGGTGTAAGTTGTTGGTTTGTCTGGCGGTTTGGTTGACTTCTTGCTTTCCTTCGGGTGTAGTTTTCGGGCGGCATATGTTGGTGTGCTCGGAATCCTTTTTTCTTTTGTTGTTGCTCTCTATGCCCCTCACTCTCATTCGTTTTCTAACTGATCACATTGCCTTTCTCTCCTTACGAAACAGAGCATGTGAACGAGAACAAGTGGGTTTCTTCTTGAAGATAGATTAAAACCTCAGTTCTATAAACAAAAATAAAATAAAATAAAATAAAACAAAAAAGAAGAAGAGATTTCCTCAAGTGGGTATCTCGACACCAATAATCGCATTACCTTGCCAAAAATTACTCCATTTGATAGTTTTAGGACACCGCTACGTAGTGTTTCAACGCTCTTATCTATTATATATATTCTGTGGAGTTCAGGGCATTCCTATTGTAATAAGCAAATGAGTGTGGATAAACAAATTTAATAATAATGCTCAAAAAATATCCCACATTGTAATAAACAAAGTTACAAATCTTTTAGCAAATAACCAAATTCCACCAATTTCATAACCAAACTTAACTTTTTTTACCAATAACTAAAACTTAATAACCAAACTTAAAACTCAAAAACACCCCACATTGAAATCATCTCATCGAGACAAATAATTTGGTGTGGTCGAGTGCGTGATTGCAACTCGTTTGCGATTGGACAAATGTGCATTGTGTATTGTGGAATTTTTTTTTTTTTTTTTGTTAAGGATGCAAAAATAACTAATGTAGAGGTAAAGGTTGTTAAGTTTGATTATGGACTAAATAGATAATCAAATACTGACGTGACACATTTTGACTATTGGTTTTGATTAAACCATTGCAAATGCTCTCAATATAAAATGAATAGATCCCACAAAAACGTGTGATGTTACACGTACGATTTGAAACTTTGCGTGGCGTACAAATATAAAACCACCACGAAAGAATTACTCCCAGAGAATGTGGGAATTTGGGAAAGTACAACATTATCTTAGTGTACTTTTCCTAAAGGATCATTATGGCATCATTGAACGGACAAAATTATCATTTATACGGTTGAGTATTAAACTGCAACCTTGCTAACTAGTTAGGGTTTTGGGCCTTGGGAGGCGGGGTGGGTGTCACATGTCAATGGACTTTATAAAGGGACCACTTCTCACCTACTAAAGGATGCATGGGAGAGCAAAAGTGATACTATAGGACGGAAAAATTTTGAGTGCGGGATGGGTACTTTGTGGTGTTCGTTCGGTTCATCCAAGCCATTCATTATGTCTTTGGATAGCTCGAACTAGGAGAAGAAAAAAAAGAAAGAGAAAGTGTTGGGGTAAGAGGAGAGAGAGGATTTCAATGGAAGCCGTTTAAAGTGTATTAGACGGCCCGATTCATCCGAATGTGTCGAGTGGGTATCGCGTGAGATATATCTATCAAAATTAAAAATGTTCTACGGAGCATTTTTTCTGTGCTAGATTTTGTATTTTCAAGATCTAATTTTCTACTTAAAATACCGCAAACCCCATGAATCTTAAGATAAAATCGCTAGAGATGTACGATATTATCTAGATCTTTGAATGAGAGGTTGAAGGTAATTCCACATAACAATTTACGTAGGTAATTGCTGATTAGGGAGAGGCATAATGGACCCTTTAAACACACACACACGATAGCCAAACTCCCGATGTGGGAGCTAACTCAGCTGACGCAAGCCCAAGAGCCTCACCACTAAAGAGTGGCACCACGACAGAAAGCCCAAGGAGCTTGCACCAGAGGTCAAGCACCCAAACCACAACGGGTGGATGAGACTTGGTTGCTTCAGTGGTCAACAGCCTCGTACATATGAGTTTGCATGCTTCATCGTAGGTCTTATGTTCGAAATCTCTTCAGTGATATTAACTCGTATGGAGTCAGTCTATACGAGACTTTGCTCCAACTTCAATTGAGACCACTACCAATAGACGGTGGGACAAATCTCCTAAAAATTAATTGAGGTGTTCACAAACTGGACTGATCCAGACATCCAGTAGTACTCCGGAAACAACAGATGAGAACATCTTATAGATGTGTTCCCCACAAATTGTGGATCACAGAATAATTTCTCTGTTTACTAGTGGGCGCCGTGTTTGGATGACGAAATATTGGATTGCATGTTACTCATGCATGCATTTGTCTATGTTGATTTCCCAGTGGGCCATACCGTGAAAGGATTTTAAAACTTGGTCAAACAGCCAAACAAACCATCAGATGTCTTTATTTCTCATGTTTCCTTCTGACCACGGAATGTGTTTTTTTTTTTTTCCTGTGTACTACAGTAGGAGCACACAACATGAACAAGTCTATGGTTGACCGTGGATCTCCACTTAGGGTTGCAAACGAGTCGAATCGAGCAGAATTTTAGAATGTTAAGATTTATTCCTAGAACTCAATAAAAATATGATGAGTCGAGCTTGCCCAAGTTGGAGTCAAACTCGAACTTATTCATTTCAAAGCCTCAAGACTACGCAATGGGGATACTGCAAAGCGGCCGATCCGGCTGTTCTTCTCGTTAATTGACGGTTGGGATCTATTGTCGGGCAATTGATGGCTCAAATTTGTATGCCTTGAAATTCAATCTGAGTCGTTCGTGCCGAGATGAACGACTAGATCAATTGCTTGAAATCGCTTTTTGCAAGGATGCCGCCCGACAGCACTACCGTCAAAATTTGCACAAGTTAGCTCGAATAATAGATTTTATTAAATACTACTAGTCTCTTTTCGGCCTTTTTGGTGTGGGCCAATTATAAGGGTTTTAATGTGGCACTTTATGTAGCTTGATCTGTCAACATGATGAGTTAATCTTAAGTATATACTACTAGTATGTTTAAAGGTTCATTCCTTGTAATGGAAGTCCAATGTAGTGTAACCACCCTTTGAATTCTTTTGCGCGCCAAAAAACCAATTCGGTCGTAATGGGTGACAGTGTCAACGTTTTTATATAGTACTCCTTTGCCGTAATTATAACGGCGCTCTGTTAATTGTGGTACGTATACGTAGTTATATTATAGGAGTACAATTACCTCATTAATGCAACTTTATTTTTTGTAATGGAGGAACAACTCTACAACCAAGTGACTAAATGGATCTGACTGCGTAATCCAAACTTTTAGGAGAACTAGCGCGGCCACATTAGTTACGGCCCCCCCATTTACTGCAAGGTACTCACCCTATATGAGAATCGAACCCCAGACCTTGAAGAATATTTTCAAAGTTTGGACATCTGCCCGAACCGTTGGGGCAATCTCCAAGGGTGTCTCATTAATGCAACTTGTTTGGGAATAAGCAAAGAAAGTTGATCTGGTCCAAAAATAGTTTGGCAAACTAGTTTGAGAAATGGTAGATTTTTGGAAAACCACTCGACATCTTTTGCAACGGGCGAAAACAAAAAAATTAAATACAAAAAAGATGTTGATCTAGCGGTAATTCCATTCTAATCGGATAAAAAATGGATTATATCTTTGAACTCGTAAGAATTTCATATTGAATATGAATTTTGTTTGATAGATCTCGATTAGTTCTATAATACAATATTATCGAAATCACGTAAAATATTATAAATTGAAAGATATAATCGATTGAAAAATGACATGAACTCCAAAAAATGAATATTAAATACAGATGGAGAGAGTAAATACAAAAAAGATGTTGATCTAGCGGTAATTTTCTTTTTACGAAAAGGTGACACACAGAATTAAGCGGTTACAAGGAAGCAAATAATTGTGTGGAGTGCAATTGACAAGGTTGATGACTCAATTCAAGAATAGCAAAGGTATTCCAACGTTTCCAGCTTCTTTGAGAGCTAGCTAGGGTTACAAGTGGATTTTAAATATACATACAGAAGACATTTCTTCTTCGAATAAATTCGATATTGTTTCTAAAATAAAAAATCATGAAAATAACCCAATCCAAAGAATGCATGTCTTACCTTTGAGTTGGTCGTGAGTGGAGTGGATGTGCAATTAGTGCCTCATTTATACGTCAATGCATATGGGCAGAGTTTTATTCCCTTAAGCACTTATCTTTCTCCCAAAATCCCTTAAGATAGAGTAGATTATGATTAACGAATGAAAAAAAACAAAAAAAAAACTTTGAGTTGGGTCTTTTTTTACTATTAAGGGTCAACTTGAACTAATTGGGGTACAAAATATATACTACCTCCGTCCCTAAATGTTTGGCCGCTTCGCAAAACGAGAACTCAAAATAATGCATTTCTTTCAAGAAAAAATTCAAACTTTTTTCATAAATTAAAAGAACTCATCGATATCTAGTGAATTGTTGAAATTTTTTTTTAATTTTTCTTGCAAAAATTGTATTATTTTTACGTCCTCATTTTGCGAAACAGACAAATATTATGGGACGGAGGGAGTATAAAATTTTGTACAAAAATTGATTCCAAAAGATTTGACAGTTACATATTTCATAATTATACTGATCAAATGATGTGTTTATTATTTTGAATGAGAGAACACAATGGATCGCAGGATTCTACCTCTTATCTTTATCAGATGTTATCAGTTTAACCCTTATAGAGAGAAAAACAGACCCTTGTTAATGTGGTGAGTACGAAGATAATAGTATAATGACAATAAATTATTGACTTTTTTTAAATGATTGCTCAATAGTATTTTAAAGGTTTATGGTCAGCAACAATAATATGACTAAGATTAATCCAGGCCCAGCCACCCAAGCATATGTGGAAACGGGAAAATTAGATAAACAAGTAGAGGTAATTAAAAATACTATGGAGTGAAGCAGAAATAGGTAAAAAATCAAGGACCAAGTTAGAAAATGCAAAAAATACCGCTAAAACCAAGTTTACGTTGCTTTTTGGGAAAAATCTATTCACGCTCTAACTTTTACAGCCAACAGTTAATCGATTTGTCACATTAGCATATAATCTTCATCATTTTGGTAATCGGAAACATTCACCTCATAGAATGTAATAAAAATACTAGTTACGCCAAAACTCATATTTATCGGCTTTCGATAAATGCATTCTATGAGAGGAGTGTCCATTCAGGCCTTGTCCAGGATCAAGGAGGATTAGAAACATGAATTTTTGTGTTATTATTTTTGACGTACTCTACAAAATGAATGTTTTCAATTATCGGTAATCCGATGGAGCCCATCTGATCAAGTGACAATTCGATTTGTAAGTTTGGTGGTAAAAATGAGGTTTTGGGCATTTGTCCATGTGTAGTGCCATAAAAAAGGGTTCCAACAGCTGTGAATCTGTGGTAGGGTAGACGGTGGTGGCCCTGGTGGGGTTATCAGTTACATCACCACGAGAAAAATCCCCCCTCTCTCACTCCCTCTTCCCGCCTTCCCGCTTCTTCTTAAATCTCATCAGTCTAGAGAGAGAGAGAAAGACAGACAGAGAAAAGGGTCCACTCAAAGGAGAGAGAGAGAGAGAGAGAGAGAGAGAGAGAGAGAGATGGGTGAAGAGCGAGAGAAGGTAGAGAGAGAGAGAACTGAAGAGAGTGAGGGGTTTGGAAAAGAAGGTTTTGGTCTTGCAATGGACACACCGAATCGGAACCAGATCACTACTCCACTCTCTCAATTCGAGGTGATTGATTTCGTCCCAAATTTCTCCGCTTTTTGTCGAGTTTTTCGCGATCTGGGTTCAGTGGGTCGTGCTTGTGGTGCTTTGATTTGGTCTTCATTGGTTAATTTTTTCAGACCCTATAAACGTTTTTGGTGAAAACTTTGTCCTCAATCTTAGTGAATTAGGGTTTGGATTGGCTGGTTAGAGCCTTAGAGGGGGGTTTGTGAATTTTTTTTAGCATGTTTCTCTCAATTCGAGGTGGGTTGTTTGCGATCTGGGTCAAGTGGGTCGTGCTTGTTAGCTTTGATTTGACCTTGATTCGGTACTTGTTCAGTGATTCTGACAGTTTTTGGTACGGGGATTGTTTTATTTTTGGTGAATAACGGCTGAATTTCACAATGAAAACTGTTGGATTTTGTCCTCATGCTTAGTGAACTAGGGTTTGGTTGGCTGGTTCAAGGATTGATGTGTGATTTTATATGTTTCTGTTGGGCTTAAACTGAATGCTGGCGTTAGGAATTGGCAAAATTTCCCCTTTTTGTTGGTTTTTGCGATCTGGGTCGAGTGGGCCGTGCTTGTTTTGCTTTGCTTTGACATTGATGAGTTATTTGTTCAAAGACTCTTGACAGTTTTTTGTACTAGGTTTGGTTCATTTTTGGTGAAAAGTGTTGAATCTTTTCTTCAATTTAGTGGATTAGGGTTCGGATTGGTTGGCTAGAGGGTTTTTGTGTTTGTTTTTTTGTTTCTGTTGGGCTTGGGCTGAATTTTTCAGGGATTGGCATAATTTGGGTCTGAATTTTGTGCAGTTCGGCATATTGATTCAGTTAAATTGGAGTTTGGTCCAAAAATTTGTTTTTTTTGGTTATTTTTCGAGATCTTGGACAATGGGGTTGTGCATGTAGTTTACCAGTAGTTATGAAACTCTCTGCTCTCTGCTTGGTTTCTTTTTCTTTTAAAATGTAAACCGGTGGGTTTTTTGGGGTTTATAAGATCTCAATGCATACTGGATCTTCATTTTTTTTAGATGTTGACAGATATGTATATTAGACTTTGACTGAATTCTTCATGGGTTCGCAATTGTTTTGCCTGAATTCTGTGCGCGTTTGACCTGTGCATTCAGTAGAATAGGGATTGGTTCTGTTGATTTATGTATTCTGCAGTTATTCAACAGCATTGCACCATTGAAGATCTTCAAGTATACTACTTGTTCTATTTCTCGCGGCGTTTTCGAAAATAGTTTGCTAAGTGGCTATCCAAATTTGATTTTGTTTATGTTCATAGTCAGCACAAAACAGATTTTTGTGCATGATCACTTTTTCATTTATTGCGTCTATCATTTTGATTCACATTTCAAACTTTTGATGCCTTCTACAGACAAATTTTATGTTTAACAGTTGACTTAATGCTACATGATTACTGTGTCTCTGTCTCTTTTTGCATGAGGAAATTTAATTTGAGAAATTGGTGTTTTCAGCGTTGCATCATCAGGTGAAGTTTGAGGCAACATGACAGTACTTCAAATTACTACATGTACTACTGAGATATAAGCCTTTCAATAGTTTTATGTACTTGTTATACAAGCATCTATCACAGCCTAATAAATTACATGGAACCATGGAAGGCCTCTATGTTTTATGTGCTTGCTGTCTAAATGGATGAAATGACAAACCATTTAGGCATCTACTTATTTCTTCTTATTTTCCATTTACATCGTGATTGATTTTCTCTCGGTCTTCCTGTATAAATGGAACAAAACATTGGATCTGAATTTCACTTTCATTGTACAACTTCTGATGTTTATGCATTGTTGAAGTATTTGATTTATTGCGAACTCTTTTTTGCTAATGAAGTTTGCATTGACTTACGTAGTGTGTTCAAAGTCCTATTGGTGTGTCCCATTGTTCTCTCCTACCCCACATTTCTTCTGAGCTGAACACAATTGTTTTTTGGCTTGTTGCAGGACTCGCCCGTCTTTAATTACATCAACAGTCTTTCTCCTATCAAGACGGTTAAGTCTACACGTATTAGCCATACATTGAACTCATTTAGTTTTGCAACTCTCCCATCTATTTTTACTTCACCCCATGTCAGTTCACTCAAGGAAACTAGATTCTTAAGAAGGTAACCATCCTTCTTACTTGCAGTCAACTCATACAATATTATGAAGTATATGACCTCATTTTCTGATTTTTGTTATCTTCTTGTTAATGGGTTCATTTCAGACATCAGTTCTCAGATCCATCAAAACCAGAGTTTTCTTCCGATAATGAGAACAAACGTAGTGCAATTGAAAGGGTTATGGATGTTGCTCATAACATTGATGAGCAGCAATATTTTGAACGAAGGAGTTCCATAGATGAAGCTGAGCCAATTTATGAGTGTTCAGAGCTAGCAGTTGAGGTCTCACGAACCCTGATCTATGATTGTGGTAGCCCCGTTTGTAGTGCAACACCCTGCAACGAGATTGAATCTAAATATGTGTCAGAATTTGCTGGTACGTCGAGCTCAGGTCTGCCATCTGCTCAAGAGGCCTCTGAAACAGGTTTCTTAGGAAATGGGGTGCAGTTAGAAGGGATAAGTATGACTGAGAACAATACTGAAGGCGCAGGACGTGATTGGGAGAGCATGATTTCTGGTGCGGCTGGTTTATTAGTATTTGATTCACCTGATGAAGGAGAGGCTTTTAAGGGTCTTTTCCGGAAACCACTGGATTCTGGAACAAGGTTACGTACTTCCCTTATGTCAGAGTTCACTCATGATGAAAGTACACAATCTCTTGATCAGGTTGGGCTCGAACATCGTGAATCAGAAAATCCTTGCTCTCAAGTAGGAGAAGAAGGCCGTCTGAATGTAATGGAGGCGACTGGAGATATCCCCGCTAGTTCTTGTCCGCATTCACATGTGCCTGAGCCAAGTGAGCAAATCGATAATGAGGTGAGATATTGCGCTTTATTTGCTAGTGGGCTAAAAGTATCAAGTACCACCCGTGCATTATGGCCCTTTTGTCTCCTCTTTTGACGGTTCTGGATCAGAATATCTACTCTAGTACAGATGCACGCTAATTTTGTGTTGGTTAGCATGCAAAGCTAGGTGCTGATATTCATCATCGGTCAAAAATCAACATGTGCTAAAATAGTTGACTTAGCAAAAAATATTTTGGTATAAGATAGCTGACTACGTATCAATTATGTGTGGGATTGCTCTGCCATTATGTGCTTGCTTTATCTTATGTCCAGTGCTATGGTGATTGGAGACCATAATTCTCTCAGTCACCTTAAAGGAAGTTTCTTCTATGCCTTGTTCTCTTTGGAACTTAAAAGAATTTTTCAAAAAATTCCCCCTAGATTCCTCCTAGATTCTCTCTACTCTCAACATTTCTCTCTCTATCTCTCTCCACTCATTACCCCTACTATTTTTCAAAAAACTTTTCAAATTACAATCCAAACAAAGCACGAGAGTCCATTTTTTGTTTTCTTCCAATAGAAGGGGTCTGCGAAATATATTCCACTTACACTTTCCAGGGAAATTCCCCTTTACCCATTCGGATTATCACTGTTATTCATTGGGAGAAGTATTGTATGACCTCCCTTTTCTTAACTTAGTCAGAGAAATCAGGAGTCGTGAAGCAATGCAGGGCTGCAGGCTTTACGTCACTTTGTAGATGCTTAGATTCTTTTGTCAGAAATCCCATTTTGCCTCTCCCCATGTGAATCTTGTGGTCATTAAACTGCACTATTGAGGTTTCTCTTGAGTTTGTATCAAGATGTTAGCTAAGCTGCCGTACACCCCACCTCCTTATCCTTCATGTTGAATTGTAGAGCTTTTTGGTTAACTCAAGTTGCAGCTGTAAATACTTCTATGTTGTTGTTTGTTTGTATGGAAGAATATGTTGCTTCAAAAAGTTTGACTGACATAGCATGGTTATTTTATGTGTTTTTACAGCCAAATCCTAATTTGCATCGTGGCATTAGGAGGCGCTGTCTGGTGTTTGAGATAGGTGGAGCTTGCAACAAGCATTTAGGCGATAGTTCTAGCTCTTGCTCTTCCTTTTTATCGCAATCTGATGTCAACATTGAGTCCAATGTCAAGCAGCTGGTTCCTATAAAGACTGGCACAGAGTCTTCACGCCGCATTCTACCTGGAATTGGTTTGCACTTAAATGCTCTTGCGAGGACTTCAAAGAACTACAGCATCAGCAGTCATGAAGTTTTGACTACTGATCAAGAATATCTTGATAAATCTCCGGCAGTGACTTCTATGGAAATGCGCATCATTCCTTATGAAAATGGAGGTCAGGGTATAGAAGATACTTCTCAGGCATCTGGATATATAGCTAATGAAGAGTTCAATCAGAATAGTCCAAAAAAGAAGAGGCATGTACAGTAGTTCACTTATTCTGTATTTGGATGATTATGAAACATGTTTTTGGTTGCCTCAGTTCATATTACATCATATTTATTTTCAGGCGTAAGCTGGAAACTGCTGGAGAGAGTGAAGGCTGTAAGCGGTGTAACTGTAAGAAATCAAAATGCTTGAAACTGTAAGCTCTTGGATTCCTTTAAGTTGCCATTATGTTGCTTTGTGCGTTTTCCACTTACTAGCCACATGATTGCATCCTCTCCTTTTCAGTCATGACATTCTCTTTGGGTTGTTTGGTGCATAAATCTAACTTATTTATTGTAGTGTTTAGCCAAGATGGTAATCTACTAATAATGTTCAATTGCTTGTTAATGATTGGTGTCTCAATGTGGCTCCCTTGAGTTTTTAATATTGTTGAGACTTCTAGCATGCAGATGTAACGTACAACATTCAATAGAAAGCACAACGGAAAAGATAGAGATCACATGTTGCTCACATGAAATTGAGAGTCAATCAAATTTTGAAACACAAAATAGAAGTCTCAACATTTGGTAGTACTTAATTATTTGCCTGTTGACTTCCTTCTAGCACTTGTAGAATTAGAACCTGACTAACTAAAAAAACAAAGCTTGTTGATGCCATATTACCAATGTTCCAATGAAACATGGCTTAAGGCCACAATGAAGTTATGCTCTCGAATCATGATTCACCTATTGAGCTTCTGAATGCAGTTATTGTGAATGCTTTGCTGCTGGTGTCTATTGTGTGGAGCCATGTTCATGTATAGATTGCTTCAACAAGCCTGTTCACGAGGATACTGTCCTTTCGACTCGCAAACAGATCGAATCTCGAAACCCCCTTGCATTTGCTCCTAAAGTAATTAGGAGCTCCGATTCTGTGCCAGAAGTTGGGGTTAGCAAACTATATCTGGCTTTGTAATTTGACATAATTTGACTTGCCTTTTGAGTCTTTTGCATGGCTATCATTTAATGTGGTGTTGCTCTGTCAGGATGAATCAAGCAAGACTCCAGCTTCAGCAAGGCACAAAAGAGGATGCAATTGCAAGAAATCTGGCTGCCTAAAGAAGTACTGTGAATGCTTCCAGGTTCGGTTGCTTGATCTCTTCTCCATTCTTTCCCCCGGTTTTGCTTCTTTTCCTTTGTGGATTCTATAAGTTCTTGCTGTTTCTTGCCGTCTGATATGCAAATGATTCTTTCCTTTTAAAGGGTGGTGTTGGATGCTCCGTTAACTGCAGATGTGAAGGGTGTAAGAATGCATTCGGTAGAAAGGATGGTGAGCATGCCCCTTTCAAGTTTTGTTTTAGTTGATCAATGCCTCTTTAAGCTTTAATGAAGAATCTTTAGCCTACTTTCTACAAATTTATATTCCAGAAATGCTAAAAGTACAGCAGCGGCTGCACAGCAGCCGTGCACAGACCAGTTTTGCTCCCGTCTCGGGTCCTGCAAAGATGATTGGAGCCGCTCATTTTGTTCAAAATGCTTCGTTTAGGGTCCCTGCAAAAAATCATCCCAATCCGATATCGGGAAGAGTGTTTACGAATCATCCAACTTTGCTTTATAATTTAGCCTAAATTTTGAAGCAAAGTTGGATGATTCGTAAACACCCTTTCCGATATCGGATTGGGCTGATTTTTTTCAGGGACCCTAAATGAAGCATTTTGAACAAAATGAGCGGCTCCGATCATCTTTGCGGGATCCAAGACGGGAGCAAAACTGGTCTGTGCGCGGCTGCTGTGCAGCCGCCGCTGTACCTGTAGCAGCGTTTGTAAAGCAAGATTTGAAAAGATACCGAAGTGAAGAAGATAAATTTGTTTCTTCGATCCCCCCATCATTTTCCTCTCTCTTCCTTGAACCTTTTGCAAGTTCATGGTCCAAACTAAGCCTAAAAAATCCTAGTGTTTCCTCTCTTTGAGTCTGCATTCCTTTTTACTTGCCTTCTACATCTTTTGCTATCTTTTGGATCGGGTTCATGATTTCATTCGATGCAACAATGCATGGCAGTTGTTTGAAATATTGTCTCCCTGGAATTTAGGGTCTGCTTTAATAGGAGCAGAAGCTGAGCTGGAAGAAGAAGAAGAAACAGAGATATATGAAAAGACCGTTGTAAACAAAAGTTTACAGAAGAATGTAATTCAGAACAGTGTAGAGCAGAATCCAGACTCTGCTCTTCCAGCAACACCTTTACGGTGTGTCAGGTATAAATCTCGCTCTTCTTTACCGAAAATATTTATTCCTACAAATATTTGTTTTTGATTTTGACTTTGCTTTAATATTCGGTGACTCAGAGAATCGGTTCGACTCCCATTTTCCTCTAAGACCAAGCCACCGCGATCTTCATTTCTTTCCATCGGATCCTCTTCCAGTTTTTATGGTAGCCAAAAGTTTGGAAAGCCGAACTTCTTACCTCAACCGAAGTTTGAGAAGCGAATCCAAGCTGTTCCGGAAGACGAAATGCCTGAGCTTCTTCAAGGGAACTGCTCTCCCATCAGCGGTATCAAATCTGCTTCCCCAAACAGCAAGAGAGTCTCTCCTCCACATTGCAGTGACTTTGGGGTGTCCCCAGGCCGGAGGAGCAGCCGGAAGTTGATATTGCGGTCTATTCCTTCATTTCCTTCTCTCAACCCCAAGGATTGAAAAGTTCAATCATCACATCAGTGAACTCGAGACGAAGTTGTTTAATCTTCAGTGTAGTTATTTGAGCTGTGTTGTTATATGTAGTAGTAGTTGTATGTTATTTGAGTTTGTGTTATGTATAATATTACAGCAGTCCTAATAACGAATAATTTGCTTCAGTTAAGTAGTGAAATTCTAGTGGCCTCTCCAAATGTTTATTTTTCTTTCTCATTTCATGGATTTTGATTTGCTGAGCCACAGAGATGCAGGGAAAAGAGAAACCATTGTGGACTAGAATGTGACGCGCAAAATTTATCAAGTAATTTAGGACTGCAAATGAGTCGAGTAGTAGTCTTCAAATTTGCCAAGCCAGAAGAGTAGATTTGTCTGAGCCCAGTCGAACATGAAAGAGAGTTTTAAAGATTCAATTAATGCCTGCTTAGTTGATGAACTGGGGGATGGTGCTGTGTGGCACCGTACTCAGTGCATTCGGACCGTCTGTTCGGCAATCTAACAGTCCAAATCTCATTTCCACCATCTAAGCATTTGAGCCGTTCATTGGCGAGATGAAATCTTGACCATTGGATTGCCGAACGGATGGTCTGCTTAGGAGTCTGCGTAACTTGTAAAAAGATCAACCATATACGAAAAGAAAAGAAATACTACGGAAGATCCAATGGAAGGCATAAGAGCAAGTTTATCATGTTAGTGAAAAAGGAGAAAAAGGTATTTTGACTAATGAAAGTACAAAACTTTTCCTTGCAGCAGATGAGTTAAAGGCGTTATTTTTCCTCCGGCTACAGTTCTTCTGCATAACAAGCGAAGAACTATTCAAAAGACACTCAATTTTTTATTGTTTTTTCTCTCTCTCACTCTCTCTCTCCCCAAAAAGAAAAAAGGAAATAAAAGTAATAATATTTTAATAGAGAATAAGTTAAATAGATAGTATTGGTGCAGTGTTGAAAGAGATAAAGTGCACTGTTTACGAGCAATTTTACCTCACAATTGGTAAACTTGCTCTAACATTTGACTGCGAGCTTAGTCAAATTTTGTCCAATTTAACTCGGACTAGAGAACGTGTCAAGTTGTAGATTTTCAAGCTTAGTTTGAAATTTAGCGAGCTTCAAAATTATATTTAACCATGACATTTATTATACTTGGTAGCCTCAAATGAGTTCTACTCGAGCTGATCACAAGATTGAATTCTTTTACATGTCATGAGCAAAATGAGCCGATTCATAACTCGTTCCAGTTTGTTTAAAAGTTTAACGAGCTTCAAGTAATATGCAAGTTTGATTTGTTTACGTAACAAACCAACCTCAAACAAGTCGAATATGAGCTCAAAATCGAGTAATATCATTAGAAGAAAGACCAAACTTTATCAAGGGATCTTGAGATAGAACTCACAGGTTTCATTATCGACAGATCCTTACCCTTTTCACTTCCTCCTTCAAGGAAACTAGGGATGGAGTTACTACACTACCATTGAACACGGCGACCATGAGGTTCTCAATCAACCTAAAAACTTTGGGATAGCAAACAAAGACCCCGAAAAATCCCAAGGCAGGTTGAGATTCTTGAGAATTCAAGACAAATGATTTCACTCAAGCCATGTACACGAAAAACAAATCTGAGGGTAGAAATCGAACATATCATGTCTATTTCAGAGGGGTTTACATAGGCGACACTAGAAATTGACCACATTAAGGGAAAAAAAAAGAGGCACGGAAGTGTGTTCTCGAGATCAAAATTCTGGTTCTACTCACCCAGACTAAACCATAATACGAATTCACTTAAACTCTAGTTTGTTCCTTCATCAGAGCATGAAGCAGCTCGAGAACTTAAAACGAAAAATGAAAGCATATTCCTTTTAACTTCATTTAAGCTTTACTCAGCTGCTGCTCCCTCTTCAGGCACAGGATCCTCAGCAGGCCTTTCCATTTTCACTCCA
Organism: Rhododendron simsii; assembly: GCA_014282245.1. Taxonomy (NCBI): domain Eukaryota; kingdom Viridiplantae; phylum Streptophyta; class Magnoliopsida; order Ericales; family Ericaceae; genus Rhododendron; species Rhododendron simsii. The sequence continues at coordinate 3,476,073 of CM024954.1, forward strand.
ACATCCTCAGTAGAATAATCACCGTGAACCTACATCACCGTGCCACATTTCAGGAGAGAGAGAGAATGAACACATTTTAAGATCAAACTTAGGAGTTAAGATCAAACTTACCTCCATCAACTTGCTAAGATCAAACTTAGGAGCTTTCAAGATCTTCACTTTACGAATGAACACATTTTGGAGAGGATAGATGCTAGATGTTGCTTTCTCAATCTCCCTGCCAATTGATTCAGGAATGAATTTCAGGACCAAATCCTTCAGATCACAAGATTGTGACTGGTTCACCATGATCTCCCGCATCTTTTGGCGGATCTGAGAAAATGGATGAGAATAAAGAGAAAAATAATTAATAATAAACCTAGCATCGGTATCTGCAATGCCATGGAACAACAAAAACAAAAAAAATGAGCTATATAAGACTTGCATCAGTATCTGCAATAAAATCAAAGTCATTCCATTAACAACGCTCTGTTTGTTTGACCGATGACCAGATATGAGCATCGGTTCAGGGATTACATCCAAGGGGATCACGACCCAGATCAACTACCCCTAGGGGAAAGAAATTATTGCTGGTCAGCATATTTGATTTCTTCAAAGGTGTAAAAACTCAGTTCAAGTTGGTGTTCGTTGAAATTGTTACTGCGTGGATTAAATATGCATTGGACACATTCTACCCCAGAGTACAGGATATACAAAACTGGGAGGGTGTGATATATAATCCCATCACTATTACGTCCGATAGGAATGCATAGTAAGGGACTACATATCCGTTCACATACTAGTCACATAAAAACAGAAAGGCTCGAAATATTTATCAAGATGTCCTGTAGGACCCGTTTGTTTCTCCAAATCAAAACATTGGACTGGACTATAAATCTAACAGGATCATATCCTGCATTTTTAGAACACTTGTAGTCATTATTTTAAACCATTCGAGATTTTATTCAACAAGACATGAGATAATGATAACTTGAGGGATATTAATCCCCTCCTTACTGCTAATCCGATTGGATGCTAATCCAATTGGATTACCAATCCGCTATATCCCTTCACTATTAATCCAACAAAGAACTGGACAAGGCTCTATAGTAATGCTTTATAGATGAACAAACAATCGTATATTAGAAATAACAAAAAAGGAAAAGCATTAGGTTGTAGCAATTCTACAGTTTCTACCTGCTTTATCTGGCTCGATTGTGCATAACAGGTTCTCTTCTGCTGGTTTACACGCTTCTTAGTGAACCCAATGCAGAACAACCTTAAAGTAAAGTTGTCAGTTGTTTTCACATCAACGTGAGCCTCGATCAATGTTTGCCACTTGCGCACCAGCGACCTCAGCTTGTCAGTGGTAAAATCCATGCCCTGAGATTTCCAGAAAATAATTACCAGACACACTCACAAATTAAAGATTGGAGAAATTGTAAGTGACACTTATGATCATTATCATACCCAAAAGTTGGTCAGAACATTTTTTCCTTGAACATCCTCAGCTCTCAGTCTGATCTTTCTGTAGGAATGATCCTCATCACCTTGAAGGTCAGCCAAGGAGACTTCGAAAACACGGTGTTTGAGTCCTTCTGAAGCAATCTGATACAGAACATAACTCAGAACATGGGCATAATGCCAAAACCTAATGCACAAATCAAGGTACTAAATGCCTTGCAAAGAGAGTTGTAACTTATATAGCATCAGCACTCAAACCTCTCAACATTCAATGCTCGATTATTATATTTCAAAAGCATAGAAGCTTCATAATGGTAGTAGTAATGTAAAAGGAAGATTGGACAAGTAACAACAAACACAGATGAACCTAAACCATCACTCTTTCTAGCATCTGCAATTCCCATTCGATGAAATTTTGTTACACTAATACAATATGTATTACATAACAGAGGAAGGCTTCTGGTGTTGAATATGTATAGGAATCAGATCATATTTTAAACCAAATTCATAATTTGTGGTCTTGCAAAACATAGGCAACATTGGCAACTCAAAAGTCTATTGGATTCTGAATTTAGAGCAATTTCATACTCCCAAAATGGAAATAGATGGAGGGTATATTGCACAAGAATCTAAAACGATGTGGATGTATTTATCAGTCATTTCAGGCACCTTAAATCTGAACACAAGGCAAGAGGAAGATAAACACCTAAGCGATATTGCAGAACAACTCAAGCTTTTTAAAGAACCCAAAGAGAGGGCCCCAAGATAGTGGTAACAGTAATACTAATTATTTTTCCATGGTTCTGACAAAAACCGCATGGGTAATTTGGATAACAACAAAGAAAATTTGATACTAAGCAGGATTTTCAAAAGTAAAAGACCAATCGGGACAACTCGGAACAAACCAATGCCAGTTACACTCGAAAAACAGATCACAATCCAAAAGTAATCAAACTGAAATGCTATAATATTACATTTTTTTCACAAACTTAATATACAGAGTCATAGCCCTTAATATGCTAATATACAGGCTTGATGGGTCCCAAGACTCATGAACTAAGCCCAAGTACGAACATTGGAATAGCAAAATCCCTTGACTATTGGGCTCCTATATTCAGATACCTACAGTAACAAAAGCTCTTCCATTTGACGAAATCACATGATTACCTTTGTCCCTTGAGTTCTGGTGACGAGAGTTTTCCCAACATTCCGGACAGTAAAGAGGGATGGAGCCTTGATATCATACCAATCTTTCTTCGTGAATGGATCAGCTCTGTTCACACCAAAAACACCATAAATAATTTTCTACCCATACCACAAAATCAATGATATACCACCATCATCCAAATAGCTTAAATTCAGATATGATAGTTATGGATTTCGACATTGGGCTTTGAAGCATCATCTTAATGAAATGAAAATGACAATTTGATAGGTGTGATAAGCTAGGAGAAGGAGCCAATGAAAAAATATCATTGTTTTTGTAAAATTCACTCCATTTCTCACCAAATCACTCAGTGATTAGGCAAGAAACTCGAATCCTCTCATTTCTTTCCTTTTCTCATCAAATCCCTCACTCCAAAGAAGCTACCATGATAAGTACTCAATTTACACAAGGAACAAAATAAATAAACATCTCTTTCTACCTCTAATCCATCTTCCACTATAGTTTCCAAACAGCCCACAGCTAAATCTCTTAAATTGTTGTTGAATTCTAAACCAAGCCTACGGAAATTTAGTGAACTTAAATAGCTGCACATATTAGATTCAGGTTCCAGATACTCACGCTTTCTTCTTTCCACCTTTCTTTCCCTTCGAAATCCTCTTGTTCTTCCTGAGAGGTACAAGAATGTTTAGGTCAGCAGCAGTTAAAATGCATACACGCACACATAAGATCTTTGAACGTGGACGTCTACGTAAACATACATATGGGAGAGAGAGAGAGAGAGAGAGAGAGAGAGTACCCGACGGCCATTGTTGAGCTAGTGAGGAATCACTGCGAGCTCAGCGACGGCTCTCTGTGGGAAGAGGCAGCACAGCGTTAATTCCTCAAAACCCTAGGCATCGCGAATTTGTATTCGTTCTTGGATTTTACGACTGTGCGCTTAACTACATATCGCCCCCCTAAACTATCATACTTTCTCAAAATAACCCCTAAGAAATAAAACCCCGAAACTTGATCACCTTGAACTATTCAATGCTTTGTTCGGAACTTGAGAAAAATGAAGGAAAATAAAATGGGAGAAGAATGGAGGAAAACTTCATTGTGCACGGTATTTGAATTTGGTATTTTCCCTCCACTCTTTCTCTCTAAACCAATCAATGAAAGAGAAATTTTTAAAAATTTTCCTTTGATTTACTTTTCTTTCTTTTTCACAAGTTTCGAACAAATCCTAAATCTTTTAACTCTGGGTCTTTTAGTCTTTAGTTATATAGTAGCCATCAAAGAGTCTAGAATAGTGCTCAATTATGTTTTTTCTCAAAATATGACTAGAATGTCCAGAATGTTATGAATATAAATTTGTTTCTTTGGCAAAAATGAAGACCAAATCGCTGTCTAAATCACATTCTTCTACTCACACTTATCCATCGATCTCTCTTTGTTTTATCCCCATTAAAACCTCTATTTATTCTTGCATCCTCAAAATCATAAAGACAGCAAATAACTCTTTATGTAATGAACATAGACAAATGTCTAGTATCTGATTTCGATAAATATGCAGCTTTATATGCATATCATTCTTGGTATTTTTGTCATGTTTGGAGAAAAATAACATTTTGAAAACTATTCCAATATCTATAACGGATATGAAACAAAGTTTTGGGAGACAAGACGTAATTATGCCATAAAGGAAGGCTCTCAAGTTTCAGTCTTTGCCCGGCCCAAATAAAGCCAACGGCCCAAACCCAACATCGGATCTAGTAGGAACGAAGAACAGGGTAAGACCCACCCTCCAATCCGACCCAAACTCCCGAGGCGGATCATGGATGTTCTTTTTCACAGCGGAACCAACACAGGGTCTCCTAATCGGAAAACCCTAATGTCAAAAAACCCCACAAATTACAACAGAGCAATAAGTTTTTAAAAAATGGCGGAATCAACCTTGAAAGATCAGGGCAATGAATTCTTCAAATCTGGGAATTACCTAAAAGCTGCTGCTCTCTATACTCAGGCCATTAAGCTAGACCCTTCTAACCATACACTTTACAGGTATTTTTGCATCAGGTATCTCTATATATAGATGCACACACAAGGGTCTATATCTGAGTAGCTACTGCTGTACATGTAGTAAGATTATATTTGCTTTTGTGTATTCTCCTACTAACCTGCAATCTGTAGTTTAAGTTCGAATCTATAGCAGAGGTTTCATCGAGAAATTAATTTGTTTGTTTTGGTAACATTGTGATTCTATCTGGGTTAGGTCAAAATGTGTATGTAGGTGAGATGGGTTTGCCTTGATTTATGGGAAAAGTATTTTTTCCAACTGTTTTGTCTAGAAGGGGGAAAATCATGATCTTTGAGTTCGATGGTTCATATGAGTTTTCGGTAACAGATGGTTTTCCACTGTTTGGTTGCTCAGAAAGATTAGGAAATGGGGGGAACTCATTATCTTTGAATCCGACAGTTTGCATAGTTTTCAGAAAAAGATGGTTTCTTTTACACTGTTTGATTGCTGAGTAAGCTTAGGAACGAGGCAAAATCACGACATTTCGAGTATTGGAAGGACATAGGATACATGTACATTCAGTAAGAAACAAGGGGGTAGCAAAGTGAAAGTAGGAAATGCAGTTACCTACTAAGAGGGTTGATTGGACCCTGGGGGAAGTGAATTGGGCGGAGCATAGTCTTAGATTTCAATCCAAGTGAGGGAATTTAATGTATAGACAAACGTTTTTTAAAAAACTTCAGTCTAGAAGATAAATGTGTACAAACTCCATGAATGCAGCAAAAAAGTTTGTTCTCTTGTTTCAAACTGATCGCTCTAAGTGGAAACAACTGTCGGACAAACTCTGGTGATGTTAGCTGTATAGCCTATGGGGAACAGACTATTGAGTATTTTTTTATGCTAGTACTATTTCTTTTGCAGAATATTAGGTTGAACTATGATGAAACTAGACTTATTGAAGTAATTTTGGTTGACGGTTTTCATTTACGTGTTCCAATTGCTTAAAATAAATCAAGTCGCCGATTACAGACGAGAATCAGCTTGGCAGGAATAAGCATCAGTTGGCTATTCAACTATGTCTAATCCTAATTAGTTTCGTAGATACATGTGTGTCTTATCCTTTATCTTTAAACATCAATTCTCATCTTGATCCATCTGACTCAACCCTTACACAAATATATTTCATACAAATGTATCTAATATGTCTTGCTCATTTGTTTGATGAATCTCTTCTTGCTAGCAACCGTGCTGCTGCCTTTCTGCATCTGGTTAAGCTCAACAAAGCACTTGCCGATGCTGAGACAGCAATAACTTTAAACCCTGTCTGGGAAAAGGTATATGATTTTTCTATTGCATTCTGCTTCACTTTCCTCAATGTATCTAGTAAGAGATCAAGTTCATTAAACCTGCAGGGCTATTTCAGGAAAGGATGTGTATTAGAGGCGATGGAAAGATATGATGATGTAAGCATATGGTTCAATTAGTTCATTAGAATGTTTGAGAAAATTTATTCTCTTGCTGATGTCGTAATTGTCTACCTCATGCAGGCCTTAGCTGCCTTTCAAATAGCATTGCAGCACAACCCACAAAGCTCAGAGGTTTCAAAAAAGATCAAGAGGCTTACAAAGCTGGCAAAAGATAAAAAACGAGTTCAAGAAGTGGAAACCATGAGATCGAACATTGATATGGCTAAGCACTTGGATGAATTAAAATCTGAACTGGTGAGTCGTTTTGACTTTCTTGTAATGATTTCCCTTTTTCCCCCTGCATAAGTCCTGATGTGTATGTCCTTATATCTTTGCATCTTGGATATTTTCTCTCCCTTTCTTCCAATTACTTTAATTTGATTCCTTGGCTTACTTGTGGAGGTTTAGTCTTAAGGACTCTTTAACATCTTTCTCGTTTTTGTCATTATGAATCCTAAATGTTTGGACTTACAAAACAGATGTAGAGAATTGAATTGAGTTCTATTTTTGCAGTCTGAGATTTATGGAGCTGATGAATCTTGGAAAGAGATTTTCTCTTTTGTTGTTGAAACAATGGAGACGGCTGTAAAATCATGGCATGAAACTTCTAAAGTGGATGGTAGAGTTTATTTTGTCCTTGATAAGGAAAAGACAGAGACTGATAAGTATGCCCCAGTTGTCAATATTGATAAGGTAGGTAGTTCTTTGCCCCCTCAGTTAAATGTTCTCATTTTACCCATTTCATGTTTAAATGCTCTGCCTGTTGATTTCGAATGTTCATTTCTCGTTTTGTGTGTTTTTTTGAGTACTTTTTTTTTCTTGTTGATTTATAATTGCAAGTCCAGTGATGCTGTAATACAGGAAATCGATCTTTCTTTCGCAACAAGGAATGTATTGTATTGTTTAGAGTTTCTGGCTGTAATGATTACTTACTCTGATTCACTCCCTTGCATTATATGATGCGAAATACTATACTGTTGTTTGTTTTGCTTTTTATTTTTTTATTTTGCTGTGATACTAAAATTTGGTTCTTTCGCCATTCTAGGCATTTGAATCACCCCATACACACAGCAGTTGTTTTGAATTTCTGAGGCAGTATGCTGTGGATTCTTACTCTCACGCAGCTTGCTTAGTGGCTCCCAAAAGCATTATATCCTACCCACAGGTAAGGTTAACCACTTTGCATCATCGTCAAAAAGTGGATATTTATGAATGTGTGTTACCTGGAAGAGATTTTTTTGGCTGGGCAGGAATAGCTGTTAAAATTGAGTAAAACTTACGAGACGGGATTAGGGAAACTTGTCTGAAGTGGTGTATTCATGTGATGAAAACCAACATGACAACTCAGAAGAGTTTTACTCACTCTACAAGAACACGAACAGAGAAATAACGTGCTATGTTACATGGACTCCTCTAAACTTGTGAAGTACACGCATCGGACACTTGTCAGAATGCTTATGTCTTAATTAGTTGGACATGCACCTGTAAAGTTTGCTCGAGAAGTTTGAACTATGATTTATACTCCGTCTTCTACTGCAGGTCTGGAAGGGTCAGGGATCAAGGAAATGGAAGCATGGACAAGATGATGGATTCTTTGTTCAATTTGAATCACCTTTCTCGCGAAAATTGTGGTTTGTTCCCAGTTCCACTGAGAAGGGGCAAATATTGTGCAGGTCTCTCTCTCTCTCTCTCTCTCTCACACACACACACACACACACACACACGAACATGTAAATCACCACGGCTTAGGTTAAGATCTTGATTCTATCTTAATATGCGCTTTAGAGTTAGCACCCAAGGATAGAGACTCTGAATTAAAATGGTTTTGATGCGACATGCTTATTACTATACAAGAATCCCGACAAATTGTGAGCTGTTGAATGGATCACTTTCCGGAGGCTTATATCTAGTTTCAAACGGGTTTGAGGGCAACATGTGCCTTTTAACATGAGAAACTATGATGAGTAGGTTGTTCAGTTGATCACTCTGCACATCAATGACGCATTTTGAAGTTGTCCAAGAACCGACGACGTTTGTCTGGCAGTCTTTACGCTTGCTTTCATGTAATGGAGGTGCATTCAGTGTCTCCTTAATACTAGGAATCGGATGTAGAAATTTTTCTATATGGTTGCTGTGAAAATCCAGAGGATTAATACCCGTTCTAGCACAAACAGAGGAAGAATAAAATGTTGTTAGAAAGAATAAGTAAGAAGTATGCAAAGGAAAAGCTAGACTCTAGTACTTGAAATTCTGCAAAATAGTCGGCTACGCTTCGTATGTGCAAATAGTTGCCTACTTAATGTTTCATACATGACATTCACAACACCACGGTTTCTCCCACTTCGCTGCTGCCGTATCACTTATGTGATTTTACATTCTCTGTTGCCCAGTGATCCAGTGGTTTTGGACATAAGCGTTCACGAAGTGCTTCCTCGTCTATTCAAGTAATCTGAATGTTCTATTCCAGATGCTTCTTTATCTTGGGTCCGAATGCATTTGAGTATCATCACCCAGCAAGGGAAAAAGGGGGCCTGTTGTTTGGAAAGAGGATAGAGTTCATGGTGATCACCAGTGAATTGCATGGCCATGCCAAATGTTGAGAGAGAGAGAGAGAGAGAGAGAGAGAGAGAGAGAGAGAGAGAGAGTACTTTCAGGTCAGTTGTTGAACTTGTTGCAAGGGTTTCGGTATGATTCTTTCTTTCTTTTTCTTGTTGAAAGCAATTGGTTTGTGGAGTTAGTAACTGTATAACAAATTTTGTGGTTGTGGCCGTGTGTTGTAGAAGGTAGCGCCGTTGTGAAGGAAACTTGGCTTCCTTTTCAGTTATCTAACAGTTCATCCGACACTCGCTATTTGTTTTGTAAAGATGCTTAAAGTATTTCCTGGTTTCTCAAAAGGTTTGGACGGTGATCTTGATTCTTGAACATGTGATTCCACTAGAAACCTTGCTACCTTTTCTGGTATGCAATTGAGGAAGTTTAAGATTTCTGTATCATTGCAATTTCCATTTTGTACTCATGTTTTTCAAGTGTTTGATCGTTTACTTGGTATTTTGAAGGGTAAGATTAGTAAATCCTTCAAATTTTAAGTTGGTAGTATTACTTTTCTAGTGTTTTGCTACCTTGATAGTGTATTCCAGTTGTCTCTTTAAGCACCAACTCACTTTGCTATGGCATATGCGGAATGGGAAATCCTGCAGTGCAGCCCACACTGCAGGGGCCGTAGGCCGGCCGATCTGGCTGTCCATTTTGATGCCAATTGCTCGGATTTAATTTGAGCTCCTATTGATCCGAGCCGTTCATGGTTTGGATTAAAATCCAAGCCATCTATCGCCGAAATGGACGGTCGGATTAGCCGCCTTACAGCCCACTTGTTAGTGCAATTTTGTTCACCCTCCTTAAAAGATGGTGAACGTTATCCTCTTTGAGTTGTGCTATATGTACCGACCAAGGGGGAGAGAAAACGTACCGACGGCCGCCGGCGGGCCTTCTCCGGCCACCGGACGGTCGATCCGAGCCGTCCAAAAATTCTAAAAAAAAAAACCGAGGGGGTCTACGCGAGAATCAACGGCATCCGAGGTGTGTAGGTTGCTCGATCCGAGCACCCTTTTTTCGTGTATATACATGTATATACATATATACACGAAAAATGGGTGCTTGGATCAAGCACCCTACACACCTCGGATGCCGTTGATTCTCGAGCAGACCCCCTCGGTTTTTTTTTTTAGAATTTTTGGACGGCTCGGATCGGCCGTCCGGTGGCCGGAGACGGCCCGCCGGAGGCCGTCGGTACGTTTTCTCTCCCCCTTGGTCGGTACATATATCATTTCTGATCCTCTTTATTGGTTGAAATGGCGTGAATTCGATCACAAAGTGATGCCATGCAATACACTTTTTGGTAAGCATGTCATCACTTTGTGGCGAGATTCATACAATTTCAACTAATAGGAAGGAGAGTAATGTTCACCTTCTTAAGTGGAGGGTGAACAAAACTCAACTCCCCACTTGTATATCAAATGTGAAGAGAGGGAAAGGGGATTTGAAGGGTGCTTTCATATATGTAGTGATGAAACACTTAAATCTTGAAAAACCTTGAATTTTTGGCTCTGTTTGTTTCGATGTAAAATGTTTTTTCAGGTGTTTGGTTAGCATTTGAAAATATTTTCAAAAGTCAACAAAATAGTTTTTTTTTTTTTTTTGGGGGGGGGGGGGGGGGGGGCTTAATGGATCAGGACTAAAGATCAAGGAAATTGAGCAGTAAGAATTGAAATAGAAGGCAGTGGGTTCATTTCGGAAAATAATTTACGGAAGATTTAAGAGTAAGTCATTTTCATCCAATTGATGGAAAATGTTTTACATGTAAGTAAAACATTTTACGTGTTTTACACAACCAAACACCGAAAAATAAGTAAAACATTTTACGCCCAAACAAACGGAGCCTTTTATCAAAATTTGACATTTGAAGGTTCTGCTGGGATGCTATGATCAATTGAAGTAGCAAAATTGAGTTCAACATTTTCTGATACTTCACTGGTTTCTTTCATTAATCTATGATCAAGAACATCAACAATCCTAAAAATCCACGTCGTTACACAATTTCACTGAGGATTGCATTTCAACTTTCTTGGTTTCTACACAAATACATGTGTAATAAGAAGGAAAATAAAACACCCTTATTTTCACTCAAAACTTCAACTACATATATCATTGGGACTATAATTTCCGATCCTCAGTGGTAGGCGGATACATTTCCCCACACCAACGAAGCTACAAACAAGCTGATTTATCAATAATAATAATAAAAACGAAGCTACAAAAATAGGGAAAAAGAAAGCTAGCTATAAAGAAAATACTCCAGCGGGCGGTCCAGATTCAAACTGGTGTAGTGGGTACAGAATCAACGGGCGATAAAAATTCAACATATATTCTTAACCTTTTTTTGGTTATACAATGTTGTCTGCTTGAGCCTCCTCTGATTCAATTGTCTTAGTGGAATTGGATTTGCAGGAATGAGTGGAATTGGATTTGCAGGAATGAAGCATGAAGTTGCAAGCTCCAACAGCCTCCGCAACTGTGAGATATATCCATTCCTCACCAATTGCTTCAATGAACTTGGACTTGTCCAGCTTCTTCATCACCTCGCTTTTAGGGTTTGCTAACACAAGCTAAATTCCAACGACGCGAATAACATATCCGTTAGTGAAACTAGTAAAGGTTTTTTGATCATGGAATGAACAAAATCAGTAGCAAAAATGAAGATTTTTTGTACCTTGAGACCTCTTCTATCAAGGGTTTTCTTGATTTCTTCAAGCATGCTAATTCCACTTGTATCAATGCTGCCTACAGCTGTGAGATGAAGAGTTTTTTTTTTATTAGGGGGACTTGTAACACATAAAAAGGTCGTACCGGTACACAAGTCTTCCTCTTCCAGCGAGTCCAAGGCCCGTGTCTATACAAGTCTATTTGCATCTTCGTGCAAGGCTCGTTAGGTAACTATTACTTATTTGCTTATTTTGTTTCTGTAGCTCTGCTTATTTTGCGGCTTAATTCAGTCGCAAAGTAAGCAAAGGTTACCAAACATGCCCTAAGATCATGGGAATGGGTTTCGGATGAATCACTTACCACTCATATCAAGTATGACATATTGCAACCCAATCTCTAACGAAGATTTCAGCTTGTCTTCCTCCTCATCGATCCATCTCGAGATCCTAACAACAACATAGAAACTTAAGGTTAAGATCCATAGCTGTTTAGCATGGCAGATTCTTCTTGAAACTCATGAAATATGCTCCTAACATTGATTTTCTATGCACCTATCTTTTTTTTGTATGTTTTTGTGTTATACGATTTCGGGTGTATAGGTAAACGTACCTTTCTCTCAAGTAGTTTGCATTGGTGAAGTAAATGGGAGCGTCGATTTGAAGAATGAGAATTCCAGGAATGCTGCGAGCGACTGGGTATTGATCGATGCTTCTGAACGCGACGGAATTGGGAATGTTGCCAAGAACATGAGTTTTCGGCCTTGCTACAAATAGCAGCACCCGGAGCAACGATATCACTACCTGAATTCAGTCAGCAAAATCATATCAACGAACTCGATCAGCAACCAAAAATCATGTTAACGTCGGTTAATTCAGAGCCATGTTTAAGCAGGGCGGAGCAGGATTTGTCGAAATGAGGGCTAAACTTAAGATTTATAAGGCCCTCCATTGATGTTTAAGTTTCAAGAGTAATGTAAGTAACTAAAGAAGAACTAGAAAAAAGAGATCAAAACTTGAAGATTGACATACCGCGATGACTAAGCCGATCTCAACGCTACCAAAAACGACGCCCAAGAAAGAGCTGATGCACACGACGAAGTCAAATTTGTCGACCTTCCACAGGTGGATGGCGGCCTCGTAGTCGATGAGGCCAAGCATGGCTGCGATTATGATGGAGGAAAGCACAACCAGCGGAGTGTAATGGAACAGAGGAGTGAGGAACAACAATGTAAACATCACTGCCATAGCCATCACAATGTTGGACACTGCCGTCTTGCATCCCGCGTTGAAATTCACAGCTGTCCGCGAAAATGGCCCTGGATTGGAATTTCATATATAGTCAGCAACAAATTAGGTCAGATGATCTATTTGCGACGAAAGAACATGGTGAACATGTAGTAGCATACGGCCCTCAAAAGTTTCAGGGCCGTAAGCATGGGCAACTACATTAGTGTTTGAGGGGGTTCAAGCGAATCCCCTGGGTTCAATGAACTACCTGTGGTCAAGTAGCAAGAAGTGCAGGAGCCAGCAATATTCATCATCCCGAAAGCAATCATCTCTTTGTTCCCATCGATATGGTAATTCTTGAACATTGCAAAACTTCTCCCCACTGCTATTCCTTCCTGCAATGTCCACAAGTACACTTATCAGTTAGGCTATATGGTTGAGTTAACTTCCGAAGGAATACTGAAAGGGAGTCGAATCGAATCGAATGGACTTACTGCTAGAGCGATGACACCGGTGATGATTCCTGTTTTAATGGCTGTAGGAAGATACTCTGATCCGAAAGCCAGTTCGGACACAGATGGCGGATTCAATCCTTTCTTCAAGTGCCCAATCTGCAAAGACAATCCACAAATTGGGTGTGCATCAAAATAGGTATGCATTCCATATTTTCCTTTAATCTACGAAACAGAGTCTACGCAAATAACTCTAAAACACTACTCCGGACACAACCGTGTTCAGGATTGGTCGATGCAAACATCGAACTGTCCCAAATACAATTTTGTGCGGAGTTATGTTTTAAAGTTGTGTGCGTGGCATTGCACGGTTAGAGACGCTCCTGAAGAACGTCTAGCCTAAGTACTTTGTAAGAAAGTTATGAATATATGTTTCCGATTCTTCAAAAAGTAGTATTTCGTAAGAGGGAGAGAGAGAGAGAGCGCGCGCTTACGACTTGGACTCCATGTTTTTCAGCATGGGTGAGGTAGACAAGAAGGCTTCCCAGAATAACAGACATTAGAGGCGCCAACGCATTTACCCAAAAGAAAGCTCCCTTCCTTTTGCTCTACTCATCAACAACAACATCGCAATCACAGTCAGTAATTCCTTGGACAATATCTCCAATAAAAGAAAAGATTAACTTTTTATTTTTATTTTTTTTTGAAGTAAATCGATGTGGTAAAAGGTTTTGGGTTCACTTACAAAATATCTGGTAAGGATCAGAAAGGAGAGGAAACAACAGCCCAATACTCCACTTTCCCATCTCCACTGCACCAACAACCATAACCATATATCCACGTAAGAGAGAGAGAGAGAGAGAGAGAGAGAGAGAGAGTTTTAAATAATATTGCAAAAGAATTTCAAGTATGTCGATTCTAAATTATTACTATATCAGTAGCTTTAAAGCAAGGATTTAAAGGCACAATTACATATTAATTAATAATAGTCACAGTCACAGTAGCTTTAAAGCAAGGAATAATGTAGTTATTGATACTATGTTAACTACTCAAAGACATTAATTATATGATGTGATTTAAACGTGCATAACACTTGTGATTAATTGGTGCATATAAGGTGCTCCAAAGATAATAAGCATATGTGGTGCATAAGCCGTGGCGAACACAAGAGGGTGCCTGGGCTACTGCACAATTTTAAATATTCTCACTTCGGGTTTAGATCCTCTCCGGTCCAAGTTTTGGACCGGAGAAAATATTCCTAATCTAAGCCGCACATTGGAAAAATCAATGGTTCAGGTTTGCTTACAAACTCTTTGCGTGAAGAATTGAATTCTTCACGCGAAAAGTTTCTAAGCATATTCAAACCATTGATTGAAGTATTGGATAGTCAAAGTTTTGACTGTCTGTTTCAGTCCAAACTTAGACCGTAGAGGATCCACTTCCTCTCACTTACTACACTAGTTTTCCAAGTTAATTAAGAAAAATTCCATGGGATTGGCCCTACAAGTTCCTAGAGTAAAAAAATTCTTATAGATGTAGGGAAAAAAAAATCCTAAAATTTCAACTTATCAATCAATTTATTTGTCATGCGTATTCCATAAAATGGCAACTACACACATAAACAATCTCGTCTCTTTCTCGAACCTCGCAAGTAGTAATTTATACATTTGAAATAAATTTATTGTTATCAATAAAAATTATTGTACATGTGGTTTGGGTCCTTGCTAGGCACAAATCATGCATCTAACACCGTGCACAATCACCACAACTAAGAGCAGAGTGATACTGTGACAAGTGCGTTCACTTGATCCCACTTGCAAAAGTTCTCAAAAGACATGTGTATATATATCTTCGAATTGTAGACCGGGATTCGAACCCTATGGATAAAAAAATTTTGCCTACCCACTAAAAGATACTCGTAGAATAATTGTTCTTTAACTTATTCAATAATTCCTTTTGCATTTGACAAAATGTCTTATCACTCTTGGCTCCGCCCTTGATCACAATTATCTTCAGCGAGTGAGCATTAAAAAAATAAAACTTTTGATTAAAAGCGTAGTTAAAGTTGACGATCGATCAAAACCTGATGTGTTTGGGTAAGGATGGATCGCATGACGGAGACAAGATCAGTGCCATGAGTGAAATGGACCAGACCCAGTATCCCTTTCAGCTGCTGCAAGCACACAACCGTGGCGGCTCCACCCATGAACCCCACTATCGTCGCGTGCGACAGGAAGTCCACTATGAACCCTAGCCTGGAATTAAAGACACCAATGATATTAGGAAAGTAATTAGTATAACCCACCACCCAGGATTAAAGCAAGTTTAACTAACAACTTTTTCGCTTTAAGCTTTAGAAGAGGTCGAAGTGAGCACGAGATAATCAATGTGGAGAGAGAATTTGGATTCATTTTGGTAACCATTTTGATAGGAATTAGTCGAGTTGTGCGTGCGTAAGTTAGACCAGCCAAACTGAGTTGCAAAAGAACAAAAAAATGACGTTTTCCTTGGCTAGAGATTTCTTGTTTTTGAAATTATGAAATTTTCTGCCTCAACCAATCTTAATAGACTCGAATTCATACAAAAGAAAGTTGAAATCTCGAATTAGGACTAGAAACGAGCCATGTCAGGTGAAATAATGGATATTTTAAGTTTGATTCGAAAACTTAATAAATTTTAAAATTTTTTGTGCCTGAATTAAGGACACCAATCATATTAGTAGTAGTTGATTTGAAGTAATTATGCCCACCCCACCCAGGATTAAAGTAAGTTTAACTAACAACTTTTTTGCTTTAAGCATTAGAAGAGAAGTGAGAACGCACAATATAATCAATGTGGAGAGAGAATTTGGATTCATTTTGATAACCATTTTGTTAGGAATTAGTAAAGCTACGCGTAAATTGGTCCAGCCACCCTGAGTTATAAAAGAACAGAAAAGACGCACGCTTTCCTTGGCTAGAGATTTTTTGTTCCCGAAATTATGAAATTTTCTGCCTCTGCGATTTCCCGCCCCTATCTTAGTAGACTCGATTTTTTTTTGGAAGTGGTCAATGCCATGTCATATCAAAAGTCCAAAGGCAATATAAAATTTATCACAAGATACAGGAGTGAACCAAAACTACCACAATTTATACGTACACAAGCACCTTCTGCAAAAGCAGGTTGCCGAGAACATCAGATATAAGAACCAGGCGTAGAAAAGGTATTCGAGAATCGTACAAAAGAAAGTTGAAAATCTTGAACTAACCAGGCGTAGAAAGGCGAATAATGGATATTTTAAGTTTAATTCGAAAACTTAACAAATTTAATAATTATTGTGCCTGAATAGTTTATTTATCAATCAAGACGACCTTCAATTAATGAATTATAATCGACTGCATCACGAGCCTAGTAATGCTTTATTCAAACTTAGTTTATATATTCATGTAACAAACCAAAATATTAAAGAATATTCTCAACACATGATCAAAGGCACGACCCCGTGCAGTTCCAATTAATTGTCAAAAATAGTGAATTGATCAAAAGAATCCCTAATTGGAAATTAAAGGCATGTTTAATTAATCTTCCCTTTCCCTCCATATGCGGATGATTAATTAATTAAGTCATTAATTAATTTAAGACTGACCTTAAGAAGCCCAAGGCAGCTTGAAAGACTCCGGCGAAGAAAGTTGAGGTGAGAGCTAGCTGAACATAAAGCTTAGGGTTTTGAATGGGATTGACTTCCTTCGTTAACATGGAGGAAATCAGAAGCGATGCGACGGCCACCGTCCCCACCCCCAGATCTTTCGAACTCCCCAACATGGCGTACACCAGCGGTGGCACAAAGCTTGAATCTGCATCCATTCCCCACACACGCAAAATCTTAACACAAAATGATACGACGTTTTGCTAGCGCTTTAATTTGTAGGAGTACTATAGAACGTATGATTGAAAATTATCTTAATGGCGCCACCCACCACCTTATTTTGATGGATTTTGGGTGTGAATTTTTGTGTTTGTGAATTGATTTGTTTTCATATTTTACACATACTTTAGAACGATAATCTAGAAATAACTGAAGTGCCAAAAATGCAGTAGTACGTGCTAATGACACAGATTTTTTACGCACAGATCTTGCAAAAATTGAAATGTGGGACTCACTACAGGTCCCACACAAACAATCTGAGCCGTTCATTAAATTTAAAACATGGTTTGATGGCCCCTTGTGAGAAATTAGCTCAATCCTCTACTTATAAGTGCTCGAACCAATCATCCAACTTTATGTTCAGTTTTTAGGATCTTAAAACTTGAATGAAAATTTAGATCATTGGATCGAGTACTTATAGGTAGCGGATTGAGCTGATTTCTCACGAAGGCCTTTGAAAACATGTTTTAAATTTAATCAATGGTTTGGATAATTTGTGTGGGACCCATAGTGAGTTCCACATCTGTGCGTGAAAAATCTGTGCGGACAGATTTATTGCCAAAAATATTTGAGTGATCATATTTATTTAGTTACTCTTAATTGATGTGATATCTTACATGTATATCAATCGCACAAACCATGCGTACCGTCAAAGTGAATGCGTTTGCCAGTTAGTAGTACCATGAAAAATGTCACACATAAAATAAAATATTAGTAACCAAATTTTGTAGTTAGCAAGTTTAAATTTGAAATGTATAGTACTGTTTCACATTAAATTGTCGAGGGTTTTCATATGCAATGATATAATATTTTTTTAGTCTTTTCATGGATCTCAATCTAAATATATATATCCACTCTTAAAGCACTTTCACGCATAAATTAATTTCAAATTATACAAGAAATTACTGTGCAATACTTGAAAAATTGTGCACGGAAATGATTTCCTTATAAACCAAAAATAAAAAAAAAAAAAGGTCTCTACCATAAAACCCACTTCTAACTTTAAATACACTCTTGACAACCACTGCCCAGTGCAGTTGGTACGTCATCCCTCCCCTGAGGGGAGGTCCTAGGTTTGATCCCTACTGGGGCAACACCTTTGGGTTCCAAATATGGATAGCTTCTGAATTCTCGTACTAACTCTAACACTCCTTACTAATCTCCGTTGATGTATGACGATTGAAAAAAAAAAAACCTTTAAATGCACTCAATTCCAAAAAAACTTTTGAAATAGAACCAGGAGTCCTGCAATGAGGACCTTGTAGTTGGACTGTCCATTTCTGCAATTGTCAAAATTAACTTTTATCCGTAAAAATTGTCAAATATATCTATACTATTAAAATTGTCAAATATGTCTGAACTATTAACTAATTGCGGAAATAGACGATACCACACTACAGGGTTCACTACAGGAATCACGTTTCCCTTTGAAACACACTTTTTTAAATATTGAGAATGTGTAAGGAGGAATTTTTCAGTCGCGAGCGGGTATTGCCGATGTGGCACCTGCTCAGCGCACCCAAGCCGTCCGATATATTTTTGGACGGCTTGGATTAAAACTCTCTCTTTCCTCTCATCCCAACACTTTCTCTCTCCTTTTCTCTATCCAAATTTGAGCCTTCCAAACACGTAACAGACGGCTTGGATTGCCGAGTGGGTACCACGTAGTACCCGCTCGGCACTGAAATTTTTTTCATATGTAAGAGTATGAAACTCACATAGTCCCAGAATGGGAGGCAAGTTGGCCAAGTTGGCATAACTAATCCCCTGCGGCACGGCGAGGCTAGCAATGGTGATCCCGGCAATCACGTCCGCCTTAAAGTACTCGAACGTGTACCGCGGGGCCCATTCGAGGATCGGCATAAAGTACTGCAGGCCCAGCACCAGTTTCCGGCCGGGCGGTTGGTTCTGGAACTGGCGGAGAGGATCGTCGGGGAAGAAAGTTTCCTTGAGGGAGGATTTCAGGGAGAGGAGGAAGGGTTTCGGCGGGGGCACGCCGACTCGGTGTCGGCACTCGAAGTCGGCGTTGCCCATATGATATGAATGAAATGCGGTTGTTTATTTAGTTTGGCGGTACTACGATTTGGGTTTGGTTCTGAGTTTGGAAACAATATATGCGTGTGTTGTTTTGTCTGTTTTTAGAGAGAGAGAGAGAGAGACAGTGACGTAGGAATTGCTTGCTGGTGGAGAGAGAGAGAGAGAGTAGTTTGTTGTGAGCAATGAGAACAGGGGGGTTGGATTGATTTATAGTGTGGGAGGGAAGGTGGGTGGGGGATCCAGTGCGCTATAGTGTGTCATAGAGTCGCACATAACTGTCGATCTTATCAATTAACGGTATCGATTAAAAATAATTTTTTATCAATAAAAGATATTTATTACTGATCATTGTGCTTAAAGTTAAAAAATACATCGTAACTATTGATTAATAAGGTCGACGGTCTGTGTGCTATACTACACGTTCACTACATGCAGCACCCTGGTTCCGGATGGGGGTGGGGGAGAGCAGATCGAACTGGGTGGTGAGTACGTACATTGCAGTGACACGTGGAAAGAAGTCAAACGGCAAGACTCAACACGACTATGGTCAGCCAACAAAGCCTAGCTAGCTTGCCTTCTCTTGCCTCTTCGTTGCTGTTTTGAGTCTTGAAGGACACCAAAGAGTGGAGATGGGCTTCACACACATCAGCGGATTCCACTATTTGTGAGAGATAGAGGAGTATTCGGGAAATAACCGAGAGGCATGTCTTCAACATCTTTGGTTTGTATAAATGTCGACACAGATGTTTGATTAAACTAATTGTTCGCATAAATATTCTTCTCAATGAAGTTTATAACGAATTTGTGTGAGTAATTTTTCTTTTTCCGATATATATCCATATAAGGTTTAGACTTCTGTATATGGCAACGCTTTGGCTGTTTATTTTTTAGGCAGCTCCTTATTTTGGGATTCAAGGGTGCTTTCTGCTTTGTTTGGTTTTTGTTTTGAAATTTTATTTGAAAAATAGTAGGGGTAATAAATTGAGAGAGATAGAGAAAGAAATGTTGGAAGTATGGAGAATCTAGGAATAATTTTTTGAAAAATTCTTTTTGAAAATGTAAGAGAACAAGGCATTAGTTTGTTGAGTAACGAGTGTTGGTGGTTCAGTTGTAATCTTGCTCCTTTGTTATACTAGTGAATTCTCTCGTTCTTCGTTCATGGGGTATGTAAACTTTGCTTCGTGGAATCAAGTATATTTTGGTGTGTTCTTGTGCTTTCGCCTTTTGTTTACTTAATTTATTTTCCTGTGGCTTGACATTTAAAAGAGCTGTGTTAAATCTCACCAATTGTCATTTCTGGTCATTACTAGCACGTATCTCCCTAATTTTGGGAATGATTATCTGAAAGGCAACCGCTTGAAGAAGGTTGGAAGTTTGAAACTAGTACTAGATGAATTGAGTTTGGATTGTAGCAAAACGGCTCATTTTTTTGAACACTTTTTTATTATTATTTAAATTCGACTTATATCACGATGCATATATTCTTTACAGTTTTACAATCCACCTATACCAGGTAAATAGCTTCAAAATATTTCAAGCCCAGAATTCTCAGGACCAGAAGGGGTAGGATTTATTCTCATAATAATTATAAACTCATAATAATTATAAATACTAAAAAAAATCAATATTAGGGCGAAATATTTTTTGTCAAAATTATTGAATTCAAAAATAAATGTCCGATAGCAAGTTGATCGGTTAATTCAACAAGAAATGGGAGTTAGCACTCAATTTTATTGGTACGAATCCTACTTTTAAGGTGCTGAAAAAGAATATTAGAGAGCATATATAAGAGAGATCTACCGATCGAAATACATGCAGTTTTGTCTAAGGTAGGCTTTTACTTTAGAAGAAGGAAAGGTTTTAAATCCGACAAATAGATAGGAACAACGTTGTTCGAATTAGATAAGAAAACAAGAATCAATTAGGTTTTTCTATTAAAAAAAGAAAATAAGAAACCTTTCGAATATGGGACAAATTTTTATCAAAGTCACTGGTGATCAATGAGCATGACACGTGGTAAAATGATCACCGAAGGATCCAAGGAAGTTGGGGGATTTGGGGGAGATAATTCTAAGAAATTAGGGATTAATACAGCACTATTATCGATTCGAGGCGAATTCTTTGCGGTACAACTACGGAAAGTCCTCACAACCGTTTATCTTTATATTTAACGGTCCAAATTTTAAAAAAACGATTTTGGGTATTTTTTTTTGAAATTTGAACTATTAAAAATATCATCCTACAATTACGAACATTTCAACCGCACCTTACGTTTAACTGCAAACAATCCTAGTGCTCTCAATTTATTGGCATATTGACCGCATTATGAGTATGGCCCCAACTTTTACCAAGGAAAAAAGTGGGAGAAAGGACTAAAGTAGGTTTTTTTGCCGGTGGGTTTTCCAGAAATAGTACCCCTCCCTTGTAATTAAATGTTCGGTCCGTGAACTTAGATTTTTAAAAAGATGTATTTTTCTTTTGGTTAAAAATTCAAACTTTTTCATGAGTACTTAAAAGAACTCATCGATATATCTATTGATTTGTGAAAAAAATTGAATCTTTTAGCATATAAAACACATCGTTTTAGAGATCTAGGTTTGCGGTCCGAACATTTATTTAGTAATGTCTATTATCTGTTTCCTACTACCTTTATTAATCAAGCAACAACGAACAATAGTGATGGCATATTGTCTAGGCTTGGGTTGAGTTTCCCCTGCTGTTTTTTTGCCATGTTTTTTTTTAGGAAACGTAGAGTGTCTTCGAGCCAATTTACGTGCACCACATAACTAAATCTCGACGGCCTCCACTAGTCTTTGCTAAGCCAAATGATTTTTATACATGGGTGGTCCCAACCATGGTTATATTTGGTGTGGTGGGGATTAGATTTGGATATTTAGGTTTTTTCTATTTTATTTTGTTGGAATTCTTGCGAGTGTCGGATTCCTAGCAATTGAATGAAGAACACTGCATACCATGCATTTGGGCATCTCTCGGCCGGTCGGCCCAATGATGGATCCAATAAAATGATTAATATCATATGTTCACCTTGCAGAGCTCGTCGAGAATATTAACCTCGTCAAAAATTATATTGATCGAATTTCTACAGTAACTACTCGATCTTAGTCTACTCGGATAATATATATTTAGAAAAAAAAAATGGACTTATCACGTTGAATAAAATTCTTTGGCGTACGTAGTTGGTGTTCCCAAACAAACTCTACAAGGTGAACAAAACCAATCATTTAATTGGTTTGTTGTTCAAGATTACAGTGTGGATGAGTAATGGCTTCTGCTCAGGAGTTCGACATTAATTTCGTCTCTTTTAGGGTCTAGCTGTTTTTCTGTGACTTTGCTTTCAGATGGTTAACAATAGCTACCGTATGACTTGATCTAAATCTGGGTGATTTTTTTTTTAGATGCCTTATCGTTTATTTGAATGAAATTAAATGAGTAATGCTTTTTTCGTGTAAAAAAAATTGATTTAATAGATCTATCATTGGACATGTAGGACAAAAACCGGCCCATGCGTCAGCAAATTTATGCAAAATCTCATAACTTCCAGCTGCAGCTGACAAAAGCGATCTACGCGTACAACAAATGTTACTAGTACTTCCTCTATCACAAGTTATTGATCTCTTTAGGAGATCCGCGTTATTTTTTAATTGATTATATTTTTTAATTATAATCTTTTAGGTAATTTTAAAAATTTTATATAAAAGAGTTTATTGAGATCGATCTATCAAATAAGATCTATATTTGATGTAAACAATATTATAAATTAAGAAATATAGCCAACTTTTTGGGACTTCCAAAAAAGGAAAGATGACCAAAAATTTAGGACGGAGGGAATACTAATAAGTATAGTCTGGTTCAAGTCGGACGTCCGGATTTTGTGTTAGATCTGAACTACAACTCAGCCATTGAATCGTGTTTTCAATGGTCCGGATTTACGGAAGGTTTAAACAAATTATGACCGGTCATAAATCTTTCATAGATTCGGACCATTGAAAACACAATCCAACAGCTGAGAGCAAAAGTCCGAACCTAAAAAAAAAGCCGGGCATCCTAACTTGATCCTCCTTGCTAATAAGTACTCCAGTATTTATTTAAGACAGTTTTGGTCAAACAAAAACGACAAATCAGAAAGAAAAAGGAAAAAAAAAATGGACAAAGGAGAAAATACTTTTCTTAAAGAAAATTTGGAAGTGGTGGTAGGCTTGATGGCTCAACAAGTTTAGCTGATATTTGTGGTTGAATTGTAGGAAAAATGACAGTTGAAGACGTGTTTTGATAATTAATATCTGCCAAGGACAAATTAAGAATAATAGTTAATGCTGAAAATATCCTTGGCGGGTATTAATTATCAAAATACGTTCTTGACCGTCATTTTCCCTAAATTGTATACAGGTACTCTTGGTGTGAAAAAAATCTACAATTATTGCCAAACAAGTGTACCAATTGGTCCCTATGTCCCTTTTTAAGTATCCACTACGGTTTCGCATGTCATTTTCAATGACTTATGACTCTCAAAGTATAACATATTTTATATTTTTAAAATCATTCTCTTATAGAAATTAATAATTGAGATTTATCAAATAAGATCTATATTACATATTTTTAGCAATATATATTGAGAGATGTAGACAATTGAAAATAATACGCAAAACCACAATAGACATTTAAAAAGGGATGGACATGACGATAACCACAGGGGGTGAAAGTGGACTTTGCCCTAAAATTTAGGCACAAACAACTAAACATTTTTGTACCGCACATAACCTACTTGTGATTTTAAAAATGTGCGGATAGACTCTCTGCCATCATGTTTTCCATTCGTATTAACGGGGACATATCTCACATGCCTCTAGAATGTAACTGAGTTATTCATAATGTATTAAATAAAGAATAGAGTATCTCTGTAAAAAATCATCTCGATTAGGTAGTAATAACCCAGTGATCTAACTTTTAATAAATTTAAATTTAAAATTTTAATTTCATAACAAAATCGATTTGACCATGAGCTTTTCATTTTTTGATTGACTTGAATTTTGGCATAGATGTAGTAATCGTCAAATTTTACAATATCAATGGTTTGGATTCAATTTTTGGTATAGAGGATGGTATGGTTAGATTTTAAAAAAAAAGAAAAATCAAGGAACATGATGAGTGTATATCGGTCTTTTAATATTTTGTCCGTTAATATGGATGGAAGACTTGATGGCAGGGGCTCTATCCTCGCATTTTCAAAACCATAAGTAGGTTATGTGGTTAGTTTTGAACTATAAGAAGGATATCCACACATGACGATAACCACAGGAGATCAAAGTAAACTTTGCCCTAAATTTTATCTTCACATAGTAATAAATAAAACTTCTCTCTCTGGGACGGCAAAGTATAAAGAATTGCCACTATGATCTAAGTAGGAACTACTTGCAATCAACAGTTACAACGTGGACTTCGGGTTGGCGTGCTGCACTCTTCTGAGTCGTCGAATCATGTATCTGACGGTTCGGATCTTATCTTGATAATCAACGATCTAGAGTCGTTCATTGCTGAGATAAAATCAAGTCGTTGAATGCACAATCCGACAGCTTGAAGGTGTACACACCACTGCACATCACCATCCACAATTGTTACAACACCATCAAAGTTAAAATAGTGTTCGCAGTTTCAGTTGAATTAATTATAAAACTTCATAATTGTAGTGCATATATATGTGGAAAAAGGTAAGTGAATACATTCCACATGACATGTTGGGCATGTTCCCCACCTGTTTACATGACAATTTATTGGCCCAATCAGCTAGCGACAAGTGGCCATTCATTTTAGACAAAACGGAGCATTTATAAACTGAAATACTTAGAATCACACAATTAAAAGAACAATGATGTTATGATCAAATTAGTGTCGTTTTATAGGTAATGACAATTATTGCCAGGTGCCATTCAAATGATAACTTAAGAGGTAAGCAATTCGAAGCTCAAAGGCGCGAATGGTTTAATTCAAACAAGAGGCAGTTATGGTTGACATAGTCAAAGGAGTTGAGATTCAAGCATATAACTGCCCATATCCAACAAGATGCAATTGAGGGAAAGTGGGGTGATGGATTAAACTGAATTCCCATAATCAAGAATCAAGGAGGGAAAGTTTGAATTCAAGTTGAGATGATTTCGAAGACAGCTCTAGGCGGAAAATACAAGACGTGGAGAAGACTCAAGAGTTTGTCTATAAATAGAAGAAATGAAGGAAGGAAAAAACCCCAGATAAATCATTAAACAAACAACTATGCTATGCTTGGTTTGTCCATTAGGCGGTAGTTAGAAGAATGTAGACTTAAGTTCGAAGTAGTTAGGAGTAGTTTGTAGTAGTAATCACTTTGTAACTCATTCTGTTCGTTAACGGTAGTTTAGAGAATTAGTTGGAAAGCAAGTTTGTTTTGAATTGATTAAGGTATCTTGCTTATTCTTTGATTTTTCAAGTTTCCAGTGAATCGTTGTGCCGTTCTAATGCTTCTAGATAGAGAAATCCTTTTTATTAAGGTAATTGAACTGACACCACAATCGTCTGATTAAGTTTGACTTTTTATAAATTGAAATCTGAAAAGGATAATTACAAGCCTTTTCTGGCACGCTCGCACACAATTATATTTTGAAAGTTAGCCAAAATCCCAGTCAAACCCCCAACCCCCCCCCCCCCCCCCCCCCCCCCCCCCCCCCAAAAAAAAAAAAAAAAAAAAAATCAATCTAATTTTTCTTTTTTAAATACCTATTGTTTTTTTGAAACATCAAATCTATTAGATGTCTTAACTACCTTGTTTGGGAAAAAAACTACAATACACACCACCACATGCGGATTTTGTGGCTGATTTTTACGAGTTTTGTGGCTCACTTTATGAATTTTTGTGGCTCATCTTACAAAAGTGTGTACGGTACACCTTTACGAATTTTGGGGCTTACTTTTATGAATTTTTATGACCCAATATATGAGATTTTATGGTTGTTTATATATGAATTTTGTGGTGTAGTATATGAATTTGTGTGGTGTTGAAAATGAATTATTTTGGTGTTCTATACGAATTTTTGGTCAAAAAGACAGCGCAAAAGGAAAAAATGATGGCTCAAATATATGATATTTTGTGGTATTGTTTTTTATGAGATTTTATGGTGTTATTTACGAATTTTTGTTGTAGTGTTTATGAATTTTGTGGTTCAAACATACGAATTTTTTGGTAATTAATAATGAGATTTTGTGGTGATTTTTAGGGGTGTTTATTGTAGTTGTTCTCCCTAGCTCGTTTAATATGCTTGGACTCGAGGGTAATCTGGCGTCAAGAATTGCACACACAGAGTTGAGCCTCAAGTTTTAGAATAGAGCAAATCTCTATTTTCTAGGCCTCCGTCACGTGTAATGAATGATTCCAAATGGGTTGCTCTATTATGTGCACACAAGCCGGTGGACGCAGATCGATCTCCTTTACACAGTTTGATCTTTTTTTCAAGAGGGTCTTATTATTACGGCTGGAAACAATTCAACGTGACAATGATTTGATGATGAGTACTTGCCTTTACACTACAACGATCAAGAGAATTTCAATATTCTTCCTTTTCATAATATGGTTTATAGAATAGATATATGGCCCTTTATTTCCTTCATTCTAGACGATATGTATCTACTCCTCTGACATGCACTCAAGCAAAATCTCACCCACGATAAGTTTTGGGTGCCTGCAGGTGGGTATTATGTGGCGGTATCTGTCGGCAATCCAAACCGTCTAAATGTACTTTGGACGATCTAAATTTATTCCTTCTCTCTCCCCTCACCCCACCTTCTTTCTTCTTTTTCTCTTTCTAAAATTCAAACCGTCCAAAAAATGTTTGGACGATCTGAATTGCTGATGGAATACCACGTGTGTGGTACCCAACCGGCACCCAAAAATCTCTCCTCAACCACAAGTCTGATATCAGGAGTCCTCACAGACAATCATGGTTTTATAAGAAATGAAGGGAAACAATTTGATCTTTCACATCACAACATCACATCACAACACCTTCTATATTTGCTCTCCAAGTTGCATATAGGTAGATATCCAAGCAAGAACCATGTAAGCAAGGTCCTATGACATCTCATATTCGATTCTCCAAGTAACTCTTGGACTTACCTTATCTTTACGGATAAGCATGTGAAAAAATTGTGAAAGAAGCTATAGAGATTAGTTCGAGGTGTATGCTATCTGACCCGGCCGAGACACCCTACATTACCAAAGGAAAATCTTTGAACATGCATGGGAGATAATTAATTTCAAGGGAATCGTTTATATATATATACGAGAGAGTATTTTTGTTGGTGCCCTATTCTCTGTGGTAAAATGTGTGCAAATGTCAAAGTAGCATGCAGCAAAGTTGCAATAAAAAAATTGGCATTATCACCACATGGTTGATTTAATTAATATATGGAGCTAGGATAAGGATGATAGAAAGAGAAATGCAGCGCATGCAAGTGGTTGTAAAAGTGGCTGACATGTATCATGCAAACTATATTATATGGAAGAATTACACATGAATAATTAGTTAATTTACAGTAATTAATATGGGTTGAATTTATGGCTGATCATATATTGGTTGGATCACAAAATGGTTAAGTATCTAATAAATAATACTTGAGTTGTTAAACGAGCTAGTCAAATAGTACTTGACTTTTTCAAATCTAAATGATTTTAAAACACATGGTAAAGTTTACTTGAGTTGTTTACTTGAGCCAACATCAAACGAGAGCTTTAATTATCATGCCGATTACGATCGAAATAAGCTGAAAAACTTTAGTGGTTTATCAAATAGGTTAAATAGGTTAATTAAGTTTAACTTTATCATGTAACAACTTTGAAAAACGTACTTAAGATATGTTCCACTGACTAAAATAAGTAGTTTTTAAATTAAATGTGATGTATTGTGAGAAAATGACATGTCTCGTAAAACAAAAAATAAGTATTTAAAAAATAATAACGTTAGCGAAACGGAACGTAATCTTTGTTTACATATATATATATATACACACACACACACACATACTCCGGTTCAAGTCCAAACCTCTTCCAGTCCACATTCGTCCGCATCTCCCCTTTTCCGATCGAATTTCGATGATCCGAGCCGCTCAATGTGTTCAGAACATGATTTTAAGGGTACCCGAGAGAAATCGAAAAAAAAACACCAGGAAGGGCTTAATTTGAGCAGTTTTTTATTGAACTGTTCAATAAAATACAAACAAAAACTGTTCAGATGAAACCCGTTCTGTTGTTTTTTTTTTTTTTGCCGATTTCTAGCGGGTACCCTTAAAATCACGTTCTGATCACATTGAGTGGACGGGAAGAGGTTTGGACTTGATCTAGACTCTGTGTGTGTGTGTGTGTGTGTGTATATATATATATATATATATATATATATATATATATATATATCGGGGCGGTTCCGTGGACACCCTAAAAAAACACCTCATAGTTCCCGATCAAATTTTGACGATCCGAGCCGCTCAATGTGATCAGAACGTGATTTTAAGGGTACCCGCGAGAAATCAACAAAAAAAATGACTGGGAAGGGCTTGATCCAAACAGTTTAGAACAGTTTTTTATTGAATGGTTCAAATAAAAACTGCTCAAATCAAGCCTTTTCCGGTTATTTTTTTTGCTAATTTCTCGCGGGTATACTTAAAATCACATTCTGCACGCATTGAACGGTTCGGATCATAAAAATTTGATCGGGAACTGTGAGATTAAGATTTAGGGTGTTTTTTTAGGGTGTCCATTGAACCGTCCCATATATATATATATCAAGATAACTTCAAACGAGTTTTAAATGAGAAGCTGGCTTTACTTTGCAAAGACTGATGGGCACTCACCAAAGCAAATAATTGAGAGTCAATTAATGGTGAAAGTAGTAGTCTTTTAGCTTATGGAATTACAAGCATAATAATTGAAGGGGACGGCACACCATGTGAAGCATATACTCTCCCACTAAATATGTGGGAATGGGAGACACTGTTTCAAGAATCACCCAAGGGCCCAATGAGATTGTCCAAAAGGAAACCTTTAGAAGCATTAATTTCACTTTAAAGGAAAGTGTTCAAAGGATGAAAAGAATTTGATGCATGTGGTTAGATGTGGCTTAGCTCCGTTACGCTACGCTTCTTATTTTTAAGTACTTATTTTTTGTTTTACGAAACATATCATTCTCCTGCAGAACGAGCTTCTTAGCCCATTTGGTTAATACCCTTGGACTTTCAAAGGAGAGGTTTGGGGTTCAAGTCTACTGGAAAAACGTCGAACTCTCTCTGATTGTTAACCTACTAGTTTTTTATCTAACCCCGCACTAATGTGTCCAATTGTCCAAATGTACAATATTGGCAAAAAAACAAATATCGATGCATGTGGTTCATAGATGAGGGATTCTATTGACCACATATGTAGTGATAGGACAAAACTGAAAACGTACGTTAATTTGTGATTCAGACTCACTCTTGAAGAGGGCGTCTGGATTGTTCCATAGTTCCCTACTTCTGTACTAAGGGTGAAGTGGTGAACCCATTACCTAGCATGGACTCATGGAATGATCGGTAGGTCCGTAATATGAGTATGAGAGAGAGAGAGAGAGAGAGAGAGAGAGATGTGGCCTGAATTTGGTTTATTTCTGGGTGAATCTACTGCTGTGGGACAGTGGGTGTACTCATTGGTGTATGAGTTGCTCATAGTAAAGCTGGAATCCCACCGGCCATGTCTGTAATATGAGAGAGAGAGAGAGAGAGAGAGAGAGAGAGAGAGAGAGATGTGGCCTGAATTTGGTTTATTTCTGGGTGAATCTACTGCTGTGGGTGTACTCATGTGGTGTATGAGTTGCTCATAGTAAAGCTGGAATCCCACCGGCCATGTCTGTAATATGATAAAAGTTACGTACGAACTGACCCAACAAATTAAGGTGAGAGTCGAAAGGTTTTCTGAGGTGGTTTTTTTGTAGTTCAACAACTTGTCATTGCGATAACACCTGGCGTTATTTTTGTTCATATTGTATACATTGAAAAGAAAATTTAGTGAAAGTCAATTCAGAGTCTCAGACTATAGTATAATGTTTAGAATTCAAATGAATGTCGAAGTTCCTTTCGATAAAATTTCGAATTGCCTCGATGGAAATTTGGACCGTCGCGTTCTTCTTCATGTGTTATAGAGTTACCAAAACATTCTATCGATCGATGCGGTATATTTGTACAATTGTCCAAAAGTACTATGCGAGGCAACATGTGCTGGGGATTAGTATAAAATAATTGAGGAAATAGTGGGATTTGAAATGGGTTGTTATATCAAATGCCTTTGATCATCACCCGGACCTGGGTGCTCTAGTGCACCTCCTGTACTACGCGTGTAGTGCGACCAATCCGGCCATTCATCTCGACAATGGACGGTTTGAATTTTTATCCAAACAATGGACGGGTAAGATTTGTAGAAACTCGTTTTGTATCTAACTATTTATTGTCAAGATCGATAATCTGTGTGCACTCTATAGGGTGTTTTGCAGGATCGTACACTACAGGATTTCTCATATTTGTGAGAGAAAGCTGAGATGGAAGGTCCTCTCTAATCTGGGAGAGAGTGGGAATCCTTGCTCGCGGAGACCCTTGAATAGCTCTTATTAATACGGAAAAAACCTAATCACCATTATGATGTCATTTTCCCAATAGCACATAACCCTGCAACAGTGTTCATATTTAAGTCGCATAATTCGCGTGCAAGATAGCTTCTTCTTTTTTTAATTCACAACTCAAACTACTAAAATTCGTGAGAGCGAGAATTGAGAGCGCAAACATAATACAAGAATTGAGAGCGAGAGAGCAGAAAATGTTGAAGAACTATGTGACTAATTAAAATTCATATGCTACTAGCATCGCTAGAACATTTTACTGTTATATCACTTAAGACATGAATCAAAGGGTTCTTCCTGGCTAGTCCTTTGTTGGTGGACAAAGCTCCAATTGGATCCTCCAAGCCATATACTCAAAAAGTGGGATCGGTTCGGTATTATCTCATGAATTCAATTATGTCAATACTAATGAAAATTACATGCTACTCTCGCTGCTCGTGGTATGAATCCCTCGTTATATATTCTCAAAGATTATACGGAGTAATTATTCAGTGATCGCTGGACACAGCCATCATTGCAGAGTAAATCTGTAGCGTGATCTTAGGGCAACATGAAGGGGTGTTCCAACACCTTTAACATTACACATTCATTGCGAGTCCATATACGTAGTACTTGGCCTCGTAATGAATACGTGATGTAAAAGAGTGTTAAAACACTACGTAACAGTGCCCGAAGCCGATGGAATAACTTTTCGATTGTGGGATGGTTTTGAGAGGTGGTGCAGGTCGGGTCATAGGACCTACTATAAAATAGTTCAACCAATTGACAAGAATCAAACAAATGAATACAATCATGTCTGCCCTAAAAACCAAAGTTGACATTCTGAACTATTGGCTCCTATGAGGATCGTGATAATTGGGTTTGACCCAGTACTTCAATGATGATGACTGCCATTGATCATAGACCGTGAAAGATCGATATTGGATTGACAAGAACGAGGTCCATGTTATGTTTCAGCTAAGGAGGCCTGGTTTGGCTTAAAAAAAAAAAAAAATAAGTCTTGATTATTGGCTTAGGGTGGGTTTGGATTAAAAAGTTAAGTGAACGACTTTTTTTTTTCTTTATTTAATTTTTTTTTTTGCATTTTTTTTTTGTTTTGC
This sequence comes from Rhododendron simsii, assembly GCA_014282245.1. Lineage (NCBI taxonomy): Eukaryota > Viridiplantae > Streptophyta > Magnoliopsida > Ericales > Ericaceae > Rhododendron > Rhododendron simsii. The sequence goes on from CM024954.1 coordinate 3,507,805, forward strand.
GTCAAACTAAAATGTCATATTGACTTATTTTTATTCAAAAAAATTATAAGTTTCGATCAAAATTTTTTATTTTTTTGATTCATCTAGTCGAAACGAATCATCAATAAGTCATAAAAGTTTAACGCAAAATTATCCAAACCAAACCAAACTAAGCCTTACGTCCCAATCACTTGGAGTCAGCTACGTGAATCCGTTTCCTCCATTGAGTTCTGTCAAGAGCTACTTGTTCACATAGAACTATTAGACTCATATCTTTGCGTACTACAGCATCTAATGTCAATTTAGGTCTACCCCTCCCCGTGACATTGCTACCTAGAGCTATCCTATCCACTCTCTTAACTACTGCATCTTTCGGTCTACGGTAGATATGCCCAAACCACCTTAACCTATTTTTCTTCAACTTCTCCTCTATAGGTGCTACACCTACCATCTCATGAATTGTTTCATTTCTAATCTTGTCTCGTCTAGTCTTACCACACATCCACCTCAGCATTCTCATTTCCGCTACACTCATTTTGCTCACATGTTATTTCTTAATAGGCCAACATTCTGTCCCATAAAGCATCGCTGGTCTTATGGCCGTTTCATAGAATTTTCCCTTCAATTTTGTGAGTACCCTCTTGTCACATAGTACACCAGTAGCGCTTCTCCACTTGAGCCACCCCACTTGGATCCTATGGGCCACATCATCTCCAATCTCTCCATTGCTACTAATAATTGAGCCTAAATACCTAAAATGATCACTTTTTGGTATCTCCTGGTCTTGAATCATCACACTTTCTTCAAGCGCACTACTGGTACAACTAAACTTGCACACCATATACTCCGTTTTACTCCTACTTATCCGAAAACCCTTTGACTCTAATGCTTCCCTCCAAATTTCTAGTTTCGTATTAACACCTCTAACAGTTTCATCTACGAGAACAATGTCATCTGCAAACATCATATACCATGGAATATCCTCTTAAAATTGTCTAGTCAATTCATCCATAACTAAGGCGAAGAGGTATGGGCTCAGGGCTGACCCTTGATGCAATCCTACGGTGATTGAAAATTCACTCGTTTTCCCTACTGGTGATCTAATGGTAGTGACGGCACCTTCATACATGTCTCTAATCACCTCGATATACCCTTTGGTCACTCTTTTTCTCTCCAAAATCCACCATATGATATCCCTAGGCACCCTATCATAATCTTTTTCTAAGTCTATGAAAATCATATGGAGATCCTTCTTCTTTACTCTGTGTTTTTCTACCAATCTCCTTAATAGGTAGATAGCTTCCATGGTGGATCTTCCTGGCATGAACCCAAACTGTTTCTTTGACACCATAGTCACCATCCTCAAGCGATGGTCAATAACTCTTTCCCACAACTTCATCGTATGACTCATCAATTTAATACCTCTATAGTTGTTGCAGCTTTGAATATCCCCTTTATTCTTATATATAGGTACTAAGGTGCTCCTTCTCCATTCGTCGGGCATCTTCCTAGTCATAATAATCTTGTTGAACAACTTCGTCAACCAAGTCACCCTCAAGTCACCTAGACTTTTCCACACTTCAATAAGGATACCATCTGGTCCTAGCTAGGGCTTTACCTAGTTTCATCTTTTTCAAAATTTTAACCACTTCGAACTTTTGTATTCTCCGATAAAACTCATATTCTACGTTCTCACCAGGTACATACGCCTCCTCCCCACCAAAGCCTCCTTCGTGTTTCTCATTTAACAATTTATCGAAATACGACTTCCATCTATCCTTGATCGCCTCGTCTTTTACCAACACCACCGAATCAATACCTTTTATACACTTAACTTGAGAAATGTCTCTAGCTTTCCTTTCTCGTATCTTAACTTGAGAAACAGTTTGGGTTAACGCAAAATTATCAAATATGGAAAAAAAAATTGAATAAAAACAAAAAAAGTAGAAGAAGAGAGAGTTACTGGTTGACTTATGAAGCCAAATTATTGGCTTAATCCGCAATAAGTCAAATTAAATAAGTACTCCCTCCGTCTCTTTTTAAGTGTCTTGTTTCGTAACTCCAACTTATTAAAAAAATTTCATCATTATACTTTTCACATCAATTTTTTCCTCCACTTTTTCTACTTACCCATCATCATTACACTTTTACTCACTCATTTTTTAAAATGGAATCTATTTTTGGGGACAAAATATACAATGTATCAACTTTTACCCACTAACTTTACAAAATAGACACTTATTAAGGAACAACCCAAAATGAAATATTAGACTTTAAATAAGGGACGGAGGGAGTACATTGTTTCCCTTATTTATCTTTAGTTGGATAATCTACTTATTTACCTTTAGTTGGATTGTCAGACTCTGACTATCCAACTAAAGGTAAATAAGTGAAACAATGTACTTATTTAATTTGACTTATTGACCGAATAAGCCAATAATCCGACTTAATTTTTTAGCCAAATCAAGCTCAAATATGTATGCTTACTTCTACAGGCATGCCTGATAAATATGTCCGACTGTTAAAATTCTCATAAGCCACATGTCAGAAAGAAGGAAAAACCCAATGGTTATGTCCATTTTTCAAATTCAGCAACCAAATGACATGAATAATAGCAACAACAAAAAAAAACCTCTACACATGATAGGAGTTCCAACGCGATGTTTTCACTCAGAATGAAAAATCGGGGTGAAGTCAGAAACATTTAGCCAAGGCGAAGGTTCGGTTTTTTGATTGGCAGATGGTTGATACGGCTTCAAGGGTGTGTGAAGGGCGGTGACATGGAAAGAAACTAACTGATTATGGACCTCATATTTTCTGTTATACATAGTTTAAATGATCGTTTTGGGGTGTGAATTTTGTGGTTGATGCTACCGATCTTTTAAATGCTTGAAACGATCCGCGTTGGGTAGGGATTTGCATACTACATCTTCTATTATTTTGTGCAAAGTGATCACATTGTGATTTATTACTGCCATCTTGAGCAGCATTGCCTAGAGCAGATAGTTGACTGCTCTTGTGGTTCAAACGACTTCAGTTGATACATTCATTCAGAAAAAAATTAGATTTTTTTCAGCCTGGGTATCCTACGCTCATCCCTTTATTCCTCCACCCTAAGTGCGGGCCTATATTCATAACGTCTGAATGAGAACGTATCATAACGTTTGAATGAGAGAAAGTTTCAGTGCCACGGCTAGTTAAAACGCCTCTCACATGATGTGTAGGCCCCACATCATGCGAGAGGGCATTACAGATAACCGTTGCATTGGACCACAAAAGAAGTAAATCTCAAGACAATGTCACTCAAGATGACAATAACTAGCACCCATGTCCGATTAACTTGCAACAATCACGACAAAAGCAAAAGCGAATATCAGACGAGAATCGCTTTACACTGTTAAAAAGATCAGTAGCAATGACAGCACAATCAACACACCGACAAGGAAAAAAAAACAGGACCGTATGAACAAATGCAAAAGGATTAAGCTCCATAGTTATTACCATGTCACTGTCTTGCACATTCTTGTGAAGCATATTGACAATCTGCCGATTACAAAACTCATCCGATGAGGTTAATCTCAAGCATTACAAAGTGGATATCGATAACTAGCTTTACTGCATAGGACCCTTCAACCCCCAACCGTTGATCCGTTGTCTAGCCTCTGACATTGCTCCCAGTTGCTCCACACAAACCATGTAGTCAGCAGTGTTATGGTACGAAATCGATTTCAGTACCTATTTCCATGGACCTGCATTGGCAAAATTCAGTATATAATGCAAGTAGATATGATATACAGAACGATGTCGCTGGATTGTAGCGCCATCCACATCACTTTAAAACAAAAACCATAAGGAAAACCATCTAAATGTTGTTTCTTATGGATAGAAATGTCACTGCCACATCGTTCTCATGCCAGATTGTATAACAAAATTCCATAAGGATATCATTTTTTTTCATATCATCTGTGTTACTTAAATTGAATTCTAGTGAACTTCAAAAAGATTTACTCACATCGAATCCAACAAGAGATCTGCAGTAAGCATTCGTTTGAACGGTTTGAATGGTACTGGTTGATCCACATTCGCTGTCCTTCAGCGAGACACACGACCGGTCAAGCTTGACAACCGACCAGGGGTAATGGAAGTTGGGTGCGGCGGACCCCACGTGAGACGAAGACCTCTGCATTCTCACCGCCTTTGGCACGTTCCTTCCTTCCAAGGACACCCTCCGCCTGCTCGGCTGTCGATCGTACCCCTCTGGCCGCGACTTGGGCGCGCTCTGCGACCGCGCCTTAGCTCGCGACGACTCGGTGTTTGCCATGTAACTTGGAAAAAACGGGTGATCATTGTATAGGGAATCTCCATATTCACTGGGTTTGGACATAGCAGAGTAGTACTGAGGACTACTTAGGGCCGTGCCGAAGGAGTAGTCCTCGAAATGGCTGCTCAGGGCTCTTGGGCTGGTTTCCGTTAGGGCTGCCGACGGGGATGGTGATATGTCGCGGTGGTTGTTGTGGCTTGAGTAGGGGCGGTTCGGGGCGGAATGGGTGGAGAAACGGTGGTCGAGCCGATCGGCTTGTGGGTGGAATGAGTGCGAGCTTGAGTAGCTGTTTCTGCTCTTTGTGCTGCCCTTTGATTCTCCTAGATCCATTTCCACTATCTTGATGTTTTCCTCCATTCCCCTGTCCATTTCCTGCATAAACATTCAGAATCACTGTTTAGGAAATTCATCAACGCCTTCTTACCTGCCAACCCCATTTCATATGAATCTCTGCAGTCCGTCTGTTGTTCGACTGCAGAGTGCCGTCCGTGTGATCCTAGCTATCGAAAAGTGTTTTAACAGTCCAGATTTTAAAAAAATGGCGGAGGCCTTTCTATAGTCCAACTGAAGAGAAGCCGGGTCCTTCACATCTTCCAGCAATTCCCAACCTACACAAGTCTAATTCTGAAATAAAACCTTGGAGAATTGATTATATTCTTCAAGTTATGGCTAATTCTGCATTTGGATAGTTTCTGTCGCTAAAATCAACTCAACCGGCTTTTCGTTGGTTCAATTACTTAGGATCGGCCACATTTATCCATTTCCTCCCATTGTGTCACAGAGTACAACAACAAAAAAAATCTGATAACTCAAATGTGCGGGCCAACTTATGAAACTCATTCATGTCTTCCACTGTACAAGGGAGTGAATGCGTTAAAAGTTAATTTATCAACACATCTTCTACTGTAGAAAGGTGTTCAAAAGGTCATAATGCCAACCCCATTGCACAAATCAATCCCCAACATATTCTAGTAGGTGACAGAGATCTACAAACATAAACAGAAGGAAACTTCTTTTAGGATTTACATTAGAATGCGTATTACTCTTATTTCTTGAGCTATGGTGGATTCTGCATTGGGTGATTCATGTAACTCAAATCAAGAACTCCTCGTCTCAATTACTAGAGAACGGCTACATGGTTCTGTTTCCCCCAACCGCATTATAAACTTACAAAAACTTTCAACATTCTCAAATAGAAATTTATTGAACAAGGAGTTTTTTTATTTTTTATTTTCAGAAGACCACAACAGGGAAATGAGACTTACATTATAAGGGAGCCTGAACCTATTGTCTGGTGTAGGTTTTCTGTAGTTTAGTTGTTTCTGATAAGGACTATTGTTAGGGTTAAATTCTTCAGAAATTCTGATCCTCTGAGCTCGAGCCCTGGCTTGAGCCGTCACCAATGCCTGCATGCACCGGAGGGTTTCCGTGGCCTGTTTCCTCACTAGGTGACCCCTCACCAATGCCTGCAACTTCACTAGCCCTTTCAATGCACACAGTGCTTTCCTTGCCTGAAAAAATAAGAACCACTTGAAAAGTTCAGAATTTACAGATGACTCTTGGCATTCAATGAAAGTACAGATTTTTCGTAAGACAAAAAAAAAAAAAAAAAGGCTTATCCCCAAGAGATACTCTCCCAGAGGATAAACCTTTGGGAGAGTATCCCTTGGTTTTGATGCACGCAGTGACCCCACACACCGTTGAGCGCTTAAATTCAGAGTATGCAGCTTCTAGGAATCGAACCTTAGTGTCCAGCCTTGGTATGTTTCGTAGAAGGGAATCGAAGGAAGGAAAAAACAAAATTTGTAATATATGCCCTCAGACCCAGAACAAAAGAGAAAATTGTAAATTGCAGAGTATATCCATATCCTTGGATCTTCTCATGTGACGATATGTCATGTGGTCCCTCGTGTAATGCCCAATGAGATCCTCCACAATTCAATTGAACGATTCAAGCCGGTCATTTTATAAGCCCTCAAAGTGCTTATCAGTTAGGATAAATTCACGTTGATCAAATATCGATACCCATCTCAACGAAGCATACATGTTTCACGATGAATGAAACACAATTCAACCACTTAGTATCATATAAACACATCATGTTCTACAAAATAAACGACTTGAATTTCCAAATAAATGAATTTAAAAGAACTTGATTCCCATCCCATACATTATCAGGGGATCCTCTCATCGATACTCCGATCCAACACATTAATCTTCTTAAAAGAATGATGGAATTAATTCATCAATTAGGGCGCTGTTAAACAAAATGCTACTCATGCCAATATGCTTTGTTTGGCCTGTTAAAACTCGTTCGAACACATGATTCAATCTCGACAAGTTTTCCAACCAAGCTTGAACGAATAGTAATTGCCTAATACGATATTGGCAGAAAAAACCCGCATCCTATTCAAGCTCATTTCATCGGCTCGAACGATAAAATGTTAAAATCCAACAATTGGCCACAAATTCTTAAGAATCCGATTAGGATCCTCTCCGGTTCATTTCATCTGATTCGGATCCACATTAAATTTTTGCATCGCTAATGTTTTTTCAATATGCTCTACAAGATAAACGATTCCGTCCGGGATGCACAAAAGTCTAAGGACAGCACGACCCGGAGAGGAGCTGGTTCCAATGTATAAATTATTAGTTTTTCAAGTCAAACTTCCACTCCTCATTTACTCGGGCCGGACTCTTATGCAGTTAAATCGACGTCGGCATTTAATAACGCTGAATATGTGCAAAATATTGGGACTCCCAATGTTTTTTTTTTTTTCTAAGGAAAATATATTTTTCAACTTATGCATCAAGGATTCTAGGCATTAAAGCAATTGAAAAACAAATTTCAATGATTATGATTGGCTTGGTGATCAAAACTTGGAGCGTATGATTTTGTTTTCAAGGTTTCATGTTCAAATCAACTCTTTTGGGAATCAGTCGGCACGAAAAAGCTTTGTTCCGGTTTTAATTGAGTGCCCTTTACTAGATGATAAAATTGACTTCCTCCAATTAATCGAGGCGCCCGTAAAAGTGAATTATAAGAAATTTATTTGGAAAACCACGTAGTCACGTACCAAATAAGAACGGAAAACAGATTGGATCTTCACAGCCGCCGCCTCTTCCACAGCAGTAGCCCTCCCGGCTGCCACGGACGTCAACCGGATCACTGCGGCCGCAGCCTGCGCCGCCGCCACGGCTGCATCCGCAGCCGCTGCGGTAACCGCTGCCATTGCCAATGCGTGCCTCTTCTGCTCATTCTCCAATTCCACCGCCGACGCCCCCGCCGCCCCAACCCCCGCCGACGGCGGCGGCGGCGGCGGCGGCGTGGCCGGAACAGCGGCGGCCTCCGCACAGCTCAAATCCTTCGGACAATTCGTCGCGGAAGACCTGCGGAAGCTCCACCGCCGCTTCTCCCTCGGCGTGGACGGCGGGATCGTGATCGGCGTCGTCGCCGGGTTGTCGGTGATGACTGAATTTGGGTTGTTGATCGATTTCTTGTCCTTTTGATCCCTCTCTTTTTTCCCCGTGAGGAAGCTTCGAATCCACTTGCTTGTCTTCCCCATCTCTTTCACTTTCTAGTAGTAATTCTCTAAGCTCTCATTGGCTCAAATGCGAACAGGGTATCGGAGAGACGTAAACAACACTTTGATATGGAGATGGGAATCAGTCTTTTGTCTCTCCTCTCTCTCTCTCCTCTGTCTCCCTCTCTCTCTCTAGATATCTGTCTCTGTCCAGATCCTTTATCTCTCTGGATGATACGTAGCTTTCGACTGAATCAACATTATAAAAAAGGTGATTTTACTTCTGAAACAGGACGTGATAGCTAGCTTTGTTTTCTCTGACAGAGTGATTTCACCAGCTTTTAACTCTATTATTATGGCGTTATTATGGTGTTTAGGCCACGTTCGGTTACTCCAAGAGTAGTTTCTTTCTGGGATTAACTATTGGGTTAAGTACCCAAGATTCTCTTACGCGATCATATGATGATTACTCGTGTAGTTCTTCATTTAACCCAAGCAAATTCGTGTTGTCAACGATTCGAGTCGTTCATTTTGTGGGTTTAGATTTGCTACATGCTGTATAATTAAATAATCAAGTCGATTAAGTATTGACAAAGTTTTTGTTAACCGTATTTTTCTTAAGAGAGATGAATGGCTTGATTTTGGCTGGGGCTACTGATATTTGATTGATCTAAATTTATTAGAGTATATAGAGGTTAAAATCATCTAGGGCTACAAATTGAACGGCCCAGTTGTGAAACAAAACTATGGCATGCCCTATTTTTGGTACCATTTAATATCGTTTTTCGTTTTTGTGGTACTTTTTAATGCACACGCATTATGTAGGTTACATCTTATCTCTTAATTATCCTATCAATGTGCATGTTAATGTTCTGTTCACAATGTTTGTCATCACGAAACTTATTAGGAAAACTGGTGAACATATCACGTAATATTCTAGAACCATTGAATAATAAAATCTTAGGCAAACATCTAAATTTACATCCATTCGTACATTCTCTATCACAAGTAATTGTGGAATCTCTAAATCTAATGTTGTGGCTCCTTCTTCACTTGTGAGAGATGGTGTAAGAATTGATGCAAATTTGAATGCGTGCCTAGCATCGTCCTCACTCTATTTTCGATCGTTCAGTTGAATAATCACTATATTTCCAAAATGTTTAGTAATAGTTCTTAGTTTTTGTCATAAAACTTGTAAAACTACACTAATGACATAAAAAAAAAAAATCACTTTTTAGAGTGTTGTTCAAGTTTTAAAATTTCAGGAATATAGTACTTTTCTAAATATAATTTATATTTATTTGCTTCTGAATCCATCTAATCGAGATGAACCGATCGAGAAGAAAAGGTTACAAAAAAGTACGTAAACTGAAACTAGAGTAAAAAACATATTACAAATGGTACTATTTCAGGAAAAAATAATGATCCGAATTTTTAGACATTACTTCCATTTTGTGAACATCTTCCCAATAAAAGACAGGATTAGATTCCTTTGATCACTGTTTTACCCATTTCGCCCTTCGGAACACTAGATTTCTGATGCGCTGACCAGGGGTGTTTTGGTGATTTCGTAATATTTGAGGTTATATTTTTGGGATGGGGGTTGGATCAGGAATCAGAGAAACCACGTGAGATTTACTCCAAAGAACATGCAGATTCCTTATAAAATACTCCATGTCAGGTTTTGGGATGTCCCACATCTCATCAGGCAGTAGTAGTAGAGAGGGGTCTATCTAACTCCAACTGGGAACCCGACAATTATTGTGGACCCAAATACGAGTACTAGGGTGGGAGGCCCTATGGATATAGGGCTCGTTTGGATGCTACACTATGAAGGAGAATTGTCCAATCCTCCTTTCTAATCCGTGGGGTCAATTCTATGACGTGGTTTGGAAAGACAAAAATCGGAGGAATTTGATAATACACCCTCCTTCTCCATAACCCCCCGTAATATGGGTTTACATATAGCTAGGGTTTGAACCGGCATTATGGAATCCTCCATCCTAATACCTCCTGTCTTTCATTTCAACTACAAAACAACCTTATATCCTCATTGTATTCGTCATTCAAACCAAATATTATTTAGGCTCCGTTCCGCAAAGAAAAATAAGTATTTATTTTTTAAGAAGACAATTTCAAACTCAAAAATCATGTGCTTACGCAAATAATTTTTCTATCAATATGGATCTTGTTTGATAGATCTCATTGAGATCTTTAATACGGTGCAAAAAAAAAATTTAAAATTATTTTTCATTTACATTATTTTTGAGTTTGAAAATATTTTATAAGTATTTATTTTTTGAGAAGGTGTTCTGGAACGAGGCCTTAATCCCCCCGAGTCCGACTCCTCTCCAATCCATAGAGAATTGGAGAATCCTTCAATTCCAATGCAATGGTCAGGATTACTCTAGTATTTTCAGCCCAAAACTCATATGGTATTTTACGGATATCCAATTACTTTCCAAATATTCCCTAATTATTATATTCCATGCACCAATTTACCAAATTCCAAACATTAGTAAAATTTCATTTCGTAACTTTAATAATTGGTGCAAGTTCAAAAAACCATCAGATTTACAGGGTTAATCAAAGACTCCTTTTGCATTTCTTCTAAAATATTTTTTCTATAAAAATTATATTACGTTTAATTACTTACTCTTACGATTTCTTTCTAATTTCCATAACTAAATTTTAATTTCAACTTTTTTTACATACAAGAACAACTACATCAATGAGTACACAACATAGTGCGAAGCACAAATGAAAATACATTAGTATTAGTAAAAAAAAACCTCATGAGCTACATAATAAGATAATATTAACAAAAAAAACCATGCTGAAATAATAAAAATATTGATATAATATTAATAAAAAAATCCTCATGAATTATATATATACTATCGGTCGAAAAAATCCTCATGAGCTATAAAAAGTTTTTCAAAGGCAGGTTTAATGGGAAGAGAACGCCGTTCAAAAAAATTTAATGAATTTTTTTTTTATAAATTTTAAAGATTAATGAATTTTTTTCGCCGTTCAAAAAAAATGGGGAGAGAAGACACTTATGTAATTGAAAAATATTTGGGAGGTAAGTGGGTACCCGTAGAATACCATGTGAACTTTGGGGCTTGAGTTACTAGAGTAATTTTGACCATCGAATTGGAATTGGAGGATCCTCCAATTCCTTATGGATTGGAGAGGAGCCGAACTTTAATCTCCCGTAACATCAATATGGGTTTACCCTTCTTACATAATATCTCCTACTATCTAGTTCCCTTTTTATGTAATATATAATCTAATCCGGCATCCAACCGAGCTGTAGGAACATTGTTCGATCCGTTCAATGTATGTGATCCGTTTAGACACAAATCCCAATTAGGAACCCGACAATTATCATGGGCCCAAATACTAGGGTGGGAGGCCCCATGAATATAGAAACACTGTTCGACTTGTTTGATGTATGAGATCCGTTCAGACCTAAATCGTAATCGGAGTTGTGTTTTAAAATTATATCTTTATTGGTGCTCATTAATTAATGTCTTGTCAATGAGTTGAGCTAAATTGTGAGAAGACCTCATTTTTCGGTCGAAAACGAATGATTCGAGTTGTTCACACAATTTAAATTGATTTTTTCAATTGCCTTGTAAGAATCCAGTTTAATTGGACAATTGTAATTCTGTAAGTGTTTGATTCAATTTTTCAAATTTTCATTCAGAATTTAAGTTCCTCAATACTGAATGAAAAATTAGACAATTCGATCAAGGATGTAACAACTCGAATCCTCAAGCACCACAATATTAAAAAGACCACAATTTGTCTTTTATTCCATAAACTTTACAATTTACAACTATCACTAAACTAAATAAACATCTCGAATCCTCAAGCACCACAACATTAAAAAGATCACAATCTGTCTTTTATTTTATAAACTTTACAATTTACAACTATCACTAAATTAAATAAATAACACCCACTCTCGCAGCAACTTAGACAAGCTTGCACTACCAGCACCTGCCGCGCTAATTAACCTGCAAGTTGAAATCCAAAAGGACCCCAAGAGTGTATGAGACATAATAACGTGTACAACATCAACCACTACGTATAACACCAACCACAAATATAACAAATTCCACATAAATGGAATCACATGTCGGTCCTACTCAGTATATGACGAGTGATGTAGCCTCACCACAGCCCATTGGCCAACTTGCCTTTTGGCATAGCTTATTATAGCCTAATCACTCCGACACATACCAAACAGTTCCACGACATACAGTCGCCGCATATAACACAACCAACAAGAACCCAACATAAATATTGTACAAGAAATATGTATCTCATACTCACCCTCAAATCGCCTTGACATCAAATATAATCCCACCTTATATTTCTCTTCAAAGAACATCGTACAACATCTTATCAAAACAAGAACCCATGATCAATTGTTCCTCACGGCTCTCTCTGAAGCCCCTTAGTTTGTTTTCTTTCTCTAAAGCATTCTACTAATAACTGAAAGTCTTGCTCATAAGTCTATTAAAACTAAGTCCTGTCCTATTAACACTAAGTGTACAAACCCTTTATGAGTAACCCGCTTCAAAGTCTTCTTATTAGAGCTTACACGTTACTACGCACATGCACATTACTAGTTTTAAAATTTATTTTTATCTCAATAAAATAACTCCAGACAAAGTAATTTAATTCCTCTAATTTATAGAATATATTTTATGGGTGTTACAAAGGACGTTATCAGAATTTTCACAAGACGCAAGTCAAGACATTTTTTCTAAAATTAAGGAACACCTCAATAAGTTTCTAGATTACGGGGCGGCATTGTCCGACGTTTCTTCCATGGCCGGAGGTTTTTTCAGGCCATTTTGGTTCGGCTTCTCCCGATTGGTTTTCCCAATTCGGTGACTGTACCGGTCTAGACTCCCTAGATCCAGTGGACGTGATTGGTGGGCGAATAAGTCCAGTTTTATTTTGTTGCTGCTTAATTTGTATTCTTTCTTTCTTTTCTTTTTTTTTTTTTCTTCTGGTTTTTAGTTGATTTCATCTGTGCTTAAGGTTATGGTTTGAGCTGGGTGTCCCTTCGAGCTCTACTACTAAAATCGGAGACGGATACCCTGCATTTATGTATGGTCTGCCTTAGCAGTATGTGCTCTGGAGCCTCCTTGTGGATGTATTTCGGTCTAGGTTTTGATAACTTTGGTTCATTCCTGTATTTTTTTGTAAAAACTTTGTAGCATTCGGGCTTTACCTTCGGGTATTTTGAAATTAATTGTTTTTTTTTTTTTTGTATATAAGGGCTCGTTTGGATGCGGGATTAGGTTTGGAGGTATTATGTAAGAAGGTGGGATTAGATAGTAGGGGGTATTGGTTAATATGGGATGACCCACATTGATGTGATATTTATGGAGGGGGTATTAAATAGTACTTGGTTTGGATAGAGAATTAATTTGAGATATAAGGAAGGGGGATTGATGTAAAAAATTGTTAAATGATTTTTTTGCCCTTATGCAGTGTTTATAACAAAATTTGTTAGTTTCATTATAATTAGAATAAATATGTGTTTTTTTTTGAGCTTCAAGGGACAGAAAAAAAGAAAAAAGTGCAAGGCTTGATTTTGGGAAAAGTTGAGAAAAAAATTAAGTGTTCCGAATTTCAATCCGTTTGAATACGTGGGAGGATTTTATTTTTCTGATCATTTAATTCTAAAGGGTCATAATTAAATTTTGACTCTAGAACTCTCGTTGGTTAGTCCTAAGATATTTGGTTGTACGACTTTCTTAGGGCTAATCAAAGAGAGTCCTAGAGTCAAAATTTAATTATACTCCATCCGTCCCATAATGTTTGGCACTTTCACTATTCCAGCCTCATGAAAAAACTAACTATATCTTTTAATCCGTAATGTTTTTTATAAGCAATAGGGATCTTGTTTGATAGAGTTTAATTTGTTCTATTAAACAAAGTTCAAAATATCGCCTAAAATATTATGGATTGAAAGATATATGCAATTTAAAAATGGCACGCATTCCTGAAAATGCCAAACATTATGGGACGGAGGGAGTAACTATGTAGGATAAAATGATCAGAAAACTAAAATCTTTCTATCGGTTCAAACGGATTAAAATTTGGAGCACTTAATTTTTTAACCATATTTTTTAATATATAAACTGTAGGTTGAAAAATTAAGTATTCCAAATTTCAATCCGTTTGAATGGGTGAGAAGATTTTCTTTTTCTGATCATTTAATTCTAAAGGGTCATAATTAAATTTTGACTTTAGGGCTCTCGTTAGTTAGCTCTAAGATATTTGGTTGTACGATTTTCTTAGGGTTAATCAACAAGAGTCCTAAAGTCAAAATTTAATTATGACCATTTAGGATAAAATGATCAAAAAATTAAAATCTTTTCACCGGTTCAAACGAATTGAAATTTGGAACGCTTAATTTTTTTTTGCTTTTGCTCAGGAAATGGGTACCTGGGGTTGAAAAGGGGGATTACGAGAGATACAATCGTCCGAAATGAAAGGAATTAGGGGGAATTCCACAATAACAGGTCAGACCCTATCCATCGCTAAAACCCCCTCAGCCGATCGAACAGGGGTGAAAGATAAAACCATCTCCAAATGGAGTTGCCAAACGGGTCCATAGCTGGGGCCCAGGTACTAAAAGGATGAATTGTGGTATCCCTTCACAATACCCCTTCGAAGCAGGCCCTAAGTTACATAATGTAATCATTGTCCTCATCACTACAACTACACATGGTCATTGTCGAGAGCTCACTTCAACTTTGTCTGGGACCAAAGTTTTTTGTTTTTTTTTTCTTCTTCTCCTTTTTTGACCGTTGGACAAGTTTACGCGATTATTGCCCTATGCGGTCAGGGACCAAAGTTTAGGTCTCATCCTAGCTTCATTTGTACTATAAAACTAGAACGACAGATGCCCCTATGGGCTCCGCACGTGATCAGCTTAAAAGGACTCTTCTAGCTATGTCCTTCTAGTTTGTCCATCTAGTTTCAGAGCGCGAGGTTGAATGTAAAAATGTCATTGAAACATGTCTTGAACTATTAAATTTCGGGAGAACGATAATTGAAACCGCGAGTCCCAAGCAAAAATCGATCAGAACAAAAACGTCGACCATTTTGAAAGATTACTTAACCGAGCTAACTCCCACCTCATCCATCTTCTCCGATTACCATTACTATTTCCCAACGATATCCTCGTAGGGGTGGGGCGTTCCTTCAGCTTTTGTACCCATTGTTTATTGAGGAGGCAGACAATGGTTTGTGATGGAGGGGTTGGCGGGGAGACAGGGCATTAATGTCAAACAGTAAGGGGAAATTCATGGATCCATACATTGCTGTCATGCTGACTAGGAGACTTTCTATGGGTATCGACGGTACACATACTGTGTGAAGGGTCCACTCTGGAGTTTCACATAAATAATTTGAATCGTTCAAAAATTTTAGAATAATTTTCGAATGGTCTTTTCGAAAATCAGTTCAATTAAATATCTCTAATTCCTTGATCCAAACTTTTACAAGTATTTTTTATTCAAAATTCAGGATCCTAATTTCTAAATGAGAAATTGAATTAAACACTTGTGAATATCTAATTGAGTTAAATTTTTTATTAAGTCACTCAAAAAATTATTTTAAAATTATTGAACAGTTCGAATTTTTTGTGTGGAATCTCGAAATGGACCCCACACTCCGTATATGCCCCGTCGGTACCCATTTCATCGGACCCACTTCATGTCCAAGATGAGTGATTAATTTTCGTTCATATGTTTCAACCTATATCTACTTGTAAATTTTAATTGTAACAGTGTTTGTTAGTGCATATATAGTACAACTGTACAAGTACCATCTTGGACATAAGATATACAGTAGTAGATTATTTTCTCATAATAACTATTCCAAATAATGGAGGTGATTAGTTGGCAATCACATGGTTAATTTGCTTATGTGCTACCTCTTTGACTTCTTGTCTGTTGTAGGGAAGCACCTCAATTCCTTCTCCTAATTATCTGTAATCCTTAAATACAGTCTTAGGGCTCATAAACGAGCCAAACAATTGTAGATTATTTAAGCTTGACTTGAAAATTTATTGAGTTTTAAATATATAATTAAGTTGGATCTTTTATCAGACGAACCAATTTTTATACAAATTTTGATCGAGACAATCACAAACCCCTCTCAAGTAGCTTGTTTTTTCAAACTTTCAAAAGCTGAACTAATCAAGAAATACCTTGTTCAATTTAGTTTGAAAGTTTAATAAACTTTACAAAAATGTTCAAACGTGATTTGTTTTGCCTAAAATCAACCTCGAACAAATTGTTAACGAGGGAATATGAGCTCGAACTCGAGTAGCTTGTTTTGGTTATCAGCCATAATCTTCTCTCTCTCTCTCTCTGAATAGTTGCGATTCGTGAGAAAATTAGCTCAATTTTTTTAGTGCGTAAATCTAAATGTAGTTGGGAATATTAAACTGGAAAATGAAATGGACGGCTGTGATCATCCAATTAATTTGGGTAGTGATTCAGTGATCCTTTAGGTTGAGCCAAAAGATCTCTCTGTCTTATTATGCCCTAATGAAAACGTTAGATCATGTGGGTACCAGTTCATATCCTTGAGAAACATTCTGTTATTTCCAGACTATAATACTACTAATTAATACTATTCAATCAGTGCAATCATCAATTTAAAAATCTGTTAATTAAATAGAATACCTAATTCATAATAACTACAATATTACAATTATACAGTTAGTTGCCACGCAAAATACATATACATATACACATGTACATGTTTATTTATTTATACAGCTAGTTGCCACACGATCAAAATACGCATGATAATGTGCATATAATGTCGATTGTCAACAGATTCGAATTTCAAATAAGTTAATTCAAGACTCCGAGCTTATCTGTCCATCGGTCCGTCGTAGCTTATTTTTACTGTTTTTGGGTACTTATTTTTTACTAAAGTTAACTCTGCGGCTGGTTCAAAACTTTTGGATTCTAGTCTGAAATACATCTACCAACTTTGATGAAAAGGCAAAAAAATAAGTACCCAAAAACAGTAAAAAATAATTTCGGAAAAAAATCAACTAGGTTTCTTCATCAATAGTAGCATTAGCTAGCATCAAAGTTTCATTACAAGTGGGCAGACATTTTTTCCTGTGGCCAATAATTATACTCAATCACACACTCACACATAAACAGTTATACAAACAACTCGCATCACATTTGGGGTCTACACGCATGGAAAATGTTTAGTATATGTGGGGCCGCACATATATACAATGTGATTGAGTATGTGTAAGCGTTTGTGTTTGTATGTGGTTTTAACAAAGTTGTTTTACAGCGGTGTTATGTCCACTGTACGGTTTCACTGCTCTTTTAATTTTCAACGCTCTAATCCTTCCGTCCAAAATACTTTTGGACAGTGAGATTGAGAGCGGTGAGGGGAGCGATAAAAATAAGCGGTCGACGTGGACTTCTTAGTTTTATGTGTGCTATGAGAAATAATGGTACGAAATTCCCTACATAATTTATTGTGCCATTTTGTCCACTGCTATATTTATGAATCAGCGATACTTTAGGATCATGTTGGTTTTTTCTCTATTCATCTACCTCATACTCTTGCATAGTACCAAACAGCGGATCAGATTTTATCCCCAGGGTACATCCGATTGGTTGGAGAGTTTGCTCCTCACAAAATTGATTAGAATTCGATTTTTAGGGTCAGGCCGCAAGAAAATTTTTTCTTGTGAATTTTCCTTTTCCGGCGTAGATAGCCTACCTTTGACCGCACCTACGAGGAATTAGATGAGGTGCATGTAAGTTAGCTCGGACACTCCTGACCGTTTAAAAAAAATAGCTGGTTGAATTTTCCTTTTCTGGCGTAGATAGTTGTTTTTTTTTTTTTTGTCAATTGAACAAACTCGGGATGCTACATCAATTATGAGACTCCACGAGACAATCAAACCGAACAAATCAACAAATAAGTCCATTATAATAAGTCCATTATAACATAAAAACAAAGAAAGAAAGGAAAAGCTCCCTTACTAATAAGTTTGGTTATGCCATTCTGAGTAGCCCAAAAAGGCCCTTAACCCATCCCCATTGAACTCAACCCATCTTCTAATGGGCTTTTGAGTATCGATGGTGTCGTCTTTAGCCCAATTGGATTTGTCATTTCTTTAGCTACTAAAAACTAATTCAATCTTGTTCATTCCAATTTTAATTAGGCCAAAAAAATGTCCTAGGACACTCAAAGCCCAACGGCCCTAACTCCTTCTCCAAGGACCCATCTTCCGATGGGCTTTGATTAAATATGGTCTCATCTTTGGCCCAGTTGGATTAGTCAATCATCAGCTAGTCATAACTCGATCCTTTCATTGCCAAAAAAAAAGCACTCAATCTTGACCGTCTGATTCAATTAGGCCCAAAATTGTTCTGACTCTATAATCTGTGGCGCCCTCTCGCATGTGGGGTCCCAAGTATGCGTAGGTTTTACCCAATATGAGATCGAGGAGCGTTATAACAACCGTTTGTATCTAAATTTTTCTCAACACATCAGCTAATTATATTAAACCTGTGCTTTCTATTCAATCACCAAATTATGAAGTACCACTAAAATATACAACTCCATTTTTGAGTTAGTGTCCTTTTCCTCACCATAATGGTTGGAACTCAATTTTTTTTTTCATTTTTATTAGCTTTCCTCATAAAAATACTGTCCCATAAGAAAAGTAGAGGGTTTTTTTTTTCCTAGTTAAAGTTTATTACAAGGAATTTGGTTCATCTTTATTGAAGTTTACCTCCAACAATATTTCCCCACAATAAAAATGATACTCCTTCCGTTCCATAATTTTTATCCTTGTTTTTTTTTTTTTTTTAAGTGATGTCAATTTTTGGATTACAAAATAAACGTATTTTCATGCATGGTTTTTGAATTTTTCTGGTATTGAACAGTGGAATTGGTCTTCTAGGATTAGTCAAGATACACGTAAGTTAAATCGGATACCTAATTATATGGTAAAAGAAAAACAGTTCCTAATTAAAGCTCTCCCAAAAAAGTTAGTCCTTAAGTGCCGAAAGCTCTTCGAGCTCAAAAGTAGCTTTGTGATGAACCAACCCGTGAACGTAGGGCGCCAACTATCGGCGGCTGATGACTGCAATTGTATAGCCACAAGTGGGCACCTTAAAATAAACCAGAGTTTTTCGAGAGCTGCTATGGGTACAGCAAATTAACTGTGCACAAAATAGTGCGCACAACGCGATTTTGAATCCGTCTCAGGTCTCACAAAGATGAGGCCGAACTCTGAAGTAAAGTTAGATGTTGCGTAAACGTCTTTACTGATATCGGATGGAGTTGATTTTTCACTGAGATTCTAAACAAAAATATTCTGAACAAAATGAAACTGAGCGGCTCCGATCCGATCATTTTTGTGTGACCTGAGACGGATCCAAAATCGCGATGTGCGCTCTGTCTTTGCACAGTTTGCCGTACACATATTCTTTTTTTGGTAGTATAAAACATGTTATGCCTATAGGTTGTGTAAACCATATAGCTTGACACAGCCCACTGCTCCGGAATTTGATGCAAAAGTGTAATTTGAACTTTGACCAATAGCTAGTATATTGGATTCCTATTGTTATGTACTCAAAAGTACTTGTACTAGTTAGTAATAAAAAAATTGAAAAGGGTGAACTTGAATTTTGTCAAAAATTCTGTTAAATTACTCCCTCCATACTTTTGTCCTTTTTTTTTTTTAATATTTGTGTCAATTTTTAATCGCTTATATTTTTAAATATGAATCTCTAAATATATGCAAAATAACAAAAATTGACAAACAAAATGGAACGCATAATTTGACGACCTAAATGACTCATAAGTGTAATTGCTCTAAGCTAGCGCCATCGATTATTGAAACTAAAGCCGGTATACATCAATGAGGGTTAGGGGGAGTTATTAGGTTAGTTTACAGAGAATTTTGGAAATTATCCATAGTCTTGGACCCCAAACGACCACGACGAGACTCGAATCCTGACCTCCCACGAGAGAGGACCAATAAATACCATGGGGCTACAAGCCCATTGACAATCATTTAGCGTTGTTATAATTTAGCATTGTTCATTAATAAGTAGTTACATCTAACAAACTCCATTGAAATGGTCAGTCTTACTAAAACTCCGTCTCTCTTGCTGTCTCCTTCGTCAATTATTGCAAGCTCTTATCTCTCTTATTTGGCCTTTCTTTTTTTCCTCCAAAAAGTTTACGAACATATCTTTAAAACACTTCAGAATTAAACTAAGTCCAGAACTGTTCGGCGCAAGTTGACCCATGTGCATTGAACGACTCTAGACTCAATTATATCTGAAGTTATATTTTAAAGTTGTGCCAGTGGCATTGCTCCAAAAGCCTCCCCACTACTTTTTTACTTCTCAATTTTCGTTCAAGGCTCTAGTGAAGGCTCCAAGGATTTCACACATGGTTCAGTAAAGGACTCCAACTATGGGGGATCCTACTGTCCAGCCGAGGTGAAATCTGAGCTGTCGACGATCTGAATGGGGCCAACACCCATGGACAGCAGGGTGATCCCCGGGTTCGGCTCCAACCTCTTTTTAACCCTTCTTTTGTTATTGGTGGCATGGGTGAAGGGTGAATCCCATAGCAAATTCGCAATGCCCTTCTCTTTTCTCTTTTTATTGCCACCTATTTTAATCTCGAAAGTAAAACCAGATCTTACATTTGCCAAACAAAAATACTAAGAATTTTGTGATAATACTTGAAAATAAGTACTAATATTAATGGAAATCGCGTGGACAATAATCACCTCCATAAATATAGCTGATCTTTCTGTATATTTGCGGACCCCTTGAAGTGCAATTCTAATCACTTGCTTTAGAGTGGATCAAAGTGGATAATCATTTCACACCTTATTTATTGATCCTTTCATTATTCCATAAAATGTATAGTACTTAAACAACATGCGGGGTACGGTGTTTTTACTAACTAATAAGTTGTGGACCACAATTTTTTGGATTTGTTCTTAATCAATTTTTTTTTACGCGTTTGGTACTTTTACTACGAAACGTTGTGGTCCACAACTTATTGGTTAGTATGTTTTGATTTTGAACATGACTCTGTTGGGCTGTGAAACCAATTTCCGGCTTGCAACAGTTCCCATCCGGACGGGCATGCGGATGGCGGTGAAGAGAATCAGAACCGGAGCTTGCAAGAGTTGTCGTCCAAACTCCGTTCACATGATCGTGTTTTGCGTCCGGACAGTCGTATGAGGAACATGTCGTTTTCAATACCCTAATCAGATTTCTAGGGTTAGAAAATTACGGAACATCATATTCTTTTGAAAGAGGCTGTAACAACTCTAGAGCAACAACGTGCCAGGTTATTCCATTGATTCATATACAGTATTGTGGCTCCCAAGGAGTCGGCACATTGTCGAACCTTCTATATCTTCGGTTTCTTTTTTCCTTGCTTATTTCTGTGATTCATAACGTTTCGATATCATGAGAGCTCATGTGTGAGTTTAAACGCGCTTTTCGATTCCCGACAGACTCATGGTACACTTGATCCTTGGAAAATGAAGCATGTTAAACCTATATAAATGCGTGAGACAGATAGATGTTACAATTTCCGAAGTGATGTCTGCTCATGGCTAACATTCGTAGCTAGTACTCCTGGTGTGGTCCTACGTAAAGAAAAGTACTACTGTACTCAGTATTTAAATTCATGTGTTTTTGTGCGCCTAGCTAGATGGTGACCCTCCACTAAATTCGTCACTAACAATCAACTCCGCATTTACTCATAAACTTACTCTTAATTTAGTGAGATTGAGAATGATTTAACAAAAGATTAGTATAATTATAAATAGAATATGGCATACCCATCTTTAGAACATAGAAGAAAATAGTCCACTTGAGTGCCGTTTTGCTCGAATTTAAGGCTGATATATAGATAATCAATGGATCATGGTCTATCATATATATGCGAATTTAAGACTTTGAGAGATTTTTTTTTTTATCGGCAAAAGTCATTATTATTAGAATAGTTAGATTAACATATTGAAAAAGGAGTACGAAATGTTGGAAATTTACGGAATTTCGGTTGTATAGAACCGGGATTTTGGAGGGTCTTCCTAGGCAACCAGTCTCGGGTTCGTTGAACCTGGACGCAATCAATAGACGTATTGATTGTGGGAAATCTGTAACTCCCGTAACCTTCCTCATGATGGTGATTCAATCCGGTAACCTCCCCTCCCTCTTCATGGCAGAATTGAATTTCTGAATTCAATGGCCAAAATTTACTATGGGAGTTATTGGCTGGGTTTTTTGCTATAAAAAGGGGCATCCCGTTTTGGAGAAGACACCAGCAAATTGAGAGCACTCCAATACATTCTGAAAGTTCATTCTTGAGAGAGAGAGAGGCAGGCGGTAGTTAGTTCGCCAAGGCGGTCGACGGCGGTGTTCCGGCGGCTTGCGGTTTAGCCTAGCCAACCCTGGGAGAAAGGCGCCGATGCAACCTACAACACCCACGGTAGGCGGCTAATATTTCTTAAGGAGACCGTGGTACCACACGGGACTCGGTTCCATCCTACAAAATCTGTTTGTATCTCATTTTGTATTCTGTTCTTCCATTCACATGCTGTAATTCGTTATGAATTTGTAATTGTTACAATATCAATGAGATTGTTTTCTGGATTATTTGTTACTGCCGAAATTTTTCCAACAAAACTCCGACCCCCTTTTTTTAGACACCTAAGTGTACCTCTTGATGTCGTTGGCCAAAGGCTTTTCTTGACAAAACTGATAGATAATTAATGGATCATGGTCCATGTATGTGGTTTATCTAATACACTAGTTTTAGTCTCATATATATCCAGTCATCATAGGTACTCATGAAAGCAACATCATATGAAGTTAGAATATAATCATAATGATTTTTATCTTGATAACTAGTGCCTTTGCGTACTTGTTAATATGCTTGGGATTTTTTTTTTCTTTCTCAACAATAAGAGTGGAGAAGGGGCCGAGTAGGTAACTTTCGAAAACGATCGTGGTTATAGAGTCTTTAGACCCATGACGAGTTTTTGAGAGATTAGTTTCCATGGGTTTCTTTCGCCTTGCCAAGGCGGAAGGCGAGACCTTTGTCACATGTCATCTAGTTCGCAGGATTACTGGTGCAAGTGAGTTCGACGTTGAGCATGCGACCGCGAAAGATAGACAACTTAAATTCAGTTTGCTTTGTGATCAATTAACTTATCTACCACCAAATATGGTAGTAATATATATGCTTCGAATGAATATTTCGACTACCGATGCATTAAAAGCTAGGCAGGCAGTCCAACTCTTTTTGGTTAAGTGCATTGTACAAGATGTTATCATGATTTAACACTCTTCTTTGTTTTTCCAAACAAGGTGTTATCACTTGATATAACCCGGTGGAATTCATGCATATATGCTAGGGGAAATTTTTCAGTGGCGGGTGGGTACGGGCCACGTGGTGCCGTGCACTATCTTGGCCGTCCAATAAAGTTTTGGACGGTTCAGATCTGTTCGGCTGTTTTAAAATGTAAAATGACTAAAACTTCATTAGACGGCCGAATTGGTGCCGGACACCATGTGGCCCGTGCCCACTCGGCACTGAAAAATTTCTCTATATACTAGCGTCCTTCTCATCATTACCTCTTCGTTGATTTTAAGTACCCAATTCCCTCAGTGGAAACCCATTCACCGGCCATTTGAGTGTGGGTTAGTAAGAGTTAATTATAACCTGGCTATTTTCCAAGTTCTTTTTTGTAAATGTCTGGCAACTTAGGGCATGGACAAAAGTAGGGCTGCAAATGATCCAAGCTCGAGCTCAAGCCTTAACAAGCCATGCCTTCAATGAGCTAAACTTAGTGATTTATTAATCGAGTCGAGCTTTCCTTAACGAGCTGAGTTTTTTTTCGAACGAGCCGATCTCCACTAGACTGGTTTACTAAACGAGCTGAGTTGAGAGACAAGCGTTAACAAGTTGAGCCGAGCTCGCGAGATAGTAAATGGACTTCATGCTATAAAAATAGTAGGAGTAAATGAAGACACTTTGTCGATCTTTAGAGGTCTCGGTGTATGCTTTTACAATCGATTACTCAAGCAAGAAACTTTCAATTAAACATAATGGAAAGATCTCTATCGAATTTTTCCTTGGCAATTATGAAATTATTAGAACTCATGACGAGATTTACATTTCTTGACAAAGGTAAAAGACATTCGTACGTATTCGATACTGCAAAGAAGTACTTGAATAATTTCGCAAGGGTCAAACTCATCACGCATTTTACAAGGAAAATGATCGTATGTAAATCTCCAAGGTTAAAGAGAAAATCTTCTTTACGCCTGTTCCGTAAAGGAGAAGTTATGGAGCTCAATCGCGACCGTGCAAAGTGTTTTTGGATGATTCGGATTGAAAACCAATTATGACTGGTAATA
This sequence comes from Rhododendron simsii, assembly GCA_014282245.1. NCBI lineage: Eukaryota > Viridiplantae > Streptophyta > Magnoliopsida > Ericales > Ericaceae > Rhododendron > Rhododendron simsii. Next base: position 3,532,128 of record CM024954.1, read on the forward strand.
ATTGATTGTGATTAACTTTTCTCCGGAAAAGTTTCATTAAAATTTGAACCGTCCAAAACCAAAATGGACGTGCGAAATTGAACAGTTCCGTGAACATCTTGTTGAGGCTCAGTGAAAACTGAAAAGATACTCTCCCAAGGTTAAACACCTGGGTACCGATCGTTATTTAACATCTCCAAGGTTAAATAACATAAGAGGGTATTTGTTGTACAATGTCAAAAAAAGCAAAGCTGCAGGTTGGCATAGTTTAGAAATCTAGTAACCCGAACAAGTTGGCCTGGTGGTCTTGGTCTGAAACTTAAGAGTTTGCTCCCTCTTAAGTTATCAGGTTCGAAATCTCTCAACCGCGATCAACTCCTTTGAGGCCAGTTCTTATAGAACTTTGCTCTGATTTTAATTGTGCTCCCTGCAGGCATACAGTAAAAATTACTCGAGATTCTTGTAAACTGATTTGGATATCTGAATTATCAAAGAATGGTTTCAAAAACCATAGAGGATATTTTCGAATTATTTAACAAAAGTGTAAGAATCCAACATATCCAACACATGAAACTGTCCATGAAAACAAATAGTCGGTCGACTATTTGTTTTTATAAACTGTTCCATGTGCTGAAATTTCCTGAACTGTACTACTCCTCATTATTTAAAAGCCTCAACGATCGCTTTACTCTTATCGTAGGTGACCATAAAGTGCAATTAACCCTTCTTTTTAAGTGGGAGAGATAAAATTATCCTTTTTTGACTTCAATTGATAATGCGGCTTTCTAATATCACTAATCACAAAAAGAGCATACACTCTTTTTTTTGGATTAATTCGTTGTGCGGCTTTGTACTATTTGTCTAGGAACCAACAAAGAGTTGGAACACAAGATTGCTAGTAAAGTACAAATATCCTCTATTATTGATCACTCTTTTGTTGGTGAAGGCAAACATCCCCTGGTGAATTGAAAGTTTGTTGGCCCAATCCACCATATATATATAGCCCCATTTATTTGACCATCCAGGACAAATTCTTTCTACGTAAAGCAAATAGCACACTTTAACATATGCAAAAGGTGAAAAGCTCGTCAAAAGTTGCAAAAATGCTACATGCACAATCGTTGTATTGGTTGTACAACTAATTCTGACCGTCCAAATGTGTTTGGATGGTCTAGATATTAAAAAAAACTCTTTCCAGGAGAAGTTTAACTTTTTTAAGAAAGAGTTTGAGTGAATCCTAATAATTTATTACAGCAATGGACAGATATAGATTGGTTGTGTTTTGTGTTTTACACAGCGGTCGTGTGTAGCACTCTTGCAAAAGTTAACATGCCAAGGGCCCAAGGGCAATATGGGAACATTGAAAGTGAACCAACTCTGTTGAGAGCGGGGAGAGTTCACATTCATGAAGAAGAAACGAAGAAGATAAAAGAGGTGAAATGGGAAAGCAAAAGTTGGTTTTGTTTTTTCTGAAAACTTTTGTTTCGAAGCTTTTTGGACCGAAATGGAGAGTGGGGGAGGACAGAAATGGATCAGCTCCCTACTTGCATGGCCCGGTCAATTTTTTCTACCGTTAAAATGAAATCTCATCGAAATCTATCAAATAATATCTATATTGCATAAAAAAATTATTCCAGTAAGTTCAATATTTGAAAATTATAAATAAATACTTATTTTTTAAGAACCCTTAGCAAAATGGAGCTCGGGAAGATAATCTAAGTCTTTTGCGTCGTAGATCTCATGTAGAATTACTCATCTCCGCAAGTAATCAGATTTGATCGGATGTTGACGGACACATGAAAAAATCATATGGAGAGATGTGATATTGAGACCATGCCTCCAACCCTTTGAGCCATTTGGTCATTCTCTTACAACTTAAAATGGTCGTATCTACTACGATTAGAGCACTGTATTAGCAGGCATCGATCCACACTTTTGTTTTCTTTTAAACCAGACTCAGAAATTTTGATTATTCAAAATTCGCCGAGAGTGCTAAAAACCTAAACTAGAGCTCGTCGATGGGACCAAACCCATGATAATTACCGGAAACTCATGTGTAAGTCGAATATAAATAAAATGTCTATTTGAGATGACAATTTTTTTTTTCAAGCAGTATACACATCAACAAGGGTTAGAAGATACTCACTTTGTTTCAAAATGAGTGACCTTTTTGGGACTCCGTATCATTTTAAAATGCTTATATTTTTCGATTTATAAAGTTTTATGTTATTTTGAAAACTTTGTTTAATAGAACTAATTAAAATTTAAGAAAAATTTCAAAATGGCACCTGAACTTTCACTCCAATGTTACCAAAATACCTGAACTTCACTTTATTTCAATTAAACACAAGGACTTTCAAAATCTCCAAATCGAGGCACCTACCGTTAGCCTCCATCCATTTCCTTCACAAATCGGCTGATGTGGCTCATTTCTGGCGTTAAAGGGTTTCACTAGAGATGTTAGAAACAAAACTCAATGCATATAATCACAATCCAAAAGTGAAGTAGGGTTGACATGGATTGTGATTGTGTTCATTAAGTTCACTTTCTAACATCTCTAGTAGGGCCATTTAACGTCAGAAATGAGTCATATCAACCGATTTGTGAAGAAAATGGATGGAGGCTAATGGCAGGTGCCTTAATTTGGGAATTTTGAAAGTCCAGGTGTTTAAGTGAAACAAAGTGAAGTTTAGGTGTTTCGGTGATATTAAAGTGAAAGTTCAGGTGCTATTTTAAAATTTTCTCTAAAATCTATCAAATAAGATCCAAATAGCATATTTTTTAACACGCATATTGAAAGATATAAGCAATTGAAAATGACACGCTTTTCTAAAAAGACCTCTTGTTTTGGAACAGAGGGAGTAGTTAGTAAGTTAGTTCAAAGGGGTCCAATGACTGTTCGTAGCCCTAGTCTTGTATAATAAACACTTGTGACGAGACTCAAACCCTGGCCTCCCTCAAGAAACGACCAGAAAAGACAATCACCAGTGGGCCAACAGGACAAATGGGTGTCACTTCTCTATCTTAAACCCCTCTAAGGCCTACACAATTTGCAGGTTTGTGGGCTCGCCGGACTGTACGTGTGGGCCTACTCTGACGTGGACAGGCCCATATCTGTGAGCTGGAGAAAAAATCGGAAGATCAGAATTTTGTGTGAGAGCAGAGATTTGTCCTTCGAAGTTATTCCTGTTTTCCATCACTTTACCTCTGATTTCCGTTGAAAACAATAATTATACTTATCAGTAAGGCTGCAAATTAACGAAGCAGCTCGCGAGCTCAACTTGGCTCATTAAAGCTCGGTTTGATAGTAAATGAGCTGTGTTCGAGCTCGAGTTTTAGGTTCGTTCAGTAAACGAGCTGAGTCAAAAAAAGCTCGGTCCGTCAAGGGAAACTCGGCTCGATTAAAGAGACTCGTTTACTAAATGACTAAGCTTAGCTCGTTAAGGCTTATTAAGGCTCAAGCCGAGTTCAATTTTTTAGCTCGTTTAGTGAAAGAGCCGAGCTCGACAACGTTCGGCTTGGCTCGTTTACAGTCCTAAATAATAGTAATTGATTTTTACCCTCTATCTTTTTTATAACCACACTCTTTATGACGTGAATTTACAAAATTAATTTCTCATTTGCATAATCTTCCATGCTTAAAAGGACAATATTGCAAATTCATACCACAAGAAGACAAAAAAGAAGTGTGAGTAACTGATTTTAAAAAAGGGAGGGCTAAAATCACTACTTGTTCATTTTGTCTGAAATTGCCTTATCTTTGGTAGATCGAGTTAGATGAAACAATAAGGGAAATAATTTTCACATTCTTTTTTCGTCTTTATTCACATGAATTTACAATCTTGCCATTGGATGTGTAAAAAATTGTATTGAATAGAGGTCAAGATAGTAAATTCTTATGGATAGAAATAAAAAGATTAGAGTGTGAATTGTAAAAAAAAGATGTGAGAATCATTATCCAACAATAATAGTTGGATAATATGTGACTGGTGGAGTATTTATTATCAATGGTCTACGGTCTACAAATCTCTGAGTAGTGGATAATGTAGACATAATATCACAAAATTAATATTTAATGTATTTCCACAAATATCACTTCCTCCCTCCCAAAATAAATGACCCGATTGTATTATCCAGACTTTTTCAAAAAATTGTTTTTATCTTGAAGGGTATTAATTATCAAAATATGTTATGGGCCGTCATTTTCCCTAATCATTACCCTTTATAGACTATGTTTAGCATTTTACTGTGGTCCAAAGGGAAATTATTTTTCACTTCGCTTCTATGCCATTGCTTTCCTTTTCATGTCTTTATTTAAATGTAACTAACAAATTAGAAGGGGACTTTTTCTAGTAACTATTTGGACAGTTGTTAGAGTTGTCTCACAAGTGCGGTCCCACAAATATATTTTCACCTGAAGATATCTCTGCATTATGAGAAAATATTAAATTAAGAGGATCTCATCTCTCTTACTTATTAACTCACTTTTCACATATAATAAAGGATATTTTATCATTTCATGTCATGTATATAAAGACAAAGGGAAAAAAGTGCAAGAGGATAAAAGTAGGGTGCAAAAATCATTTATCTACCAAAATGCCGAAATTAATTTGATGAAACGTATCAACATTTTTTGAAATAAAACAACAAATATTCTATAGTCAAAGGTGCAAGAGAATAAAAGGAGGGTGAAAAATCAGTTATCTACCAAAATGCTGAAAGGAATTTGATGAAAGGTGTCGTCATTTTTTAAATAAAACAACAAATATTTTATAACTGCACTCAAACACACAAACAAATAAACACTTTACAGCGAGTGACACGTCGGCTAGGTGATAAAGATCACAGTGTCTATGGGTCACTCACTGTAAGTGTATATTGGTTTGAGTGCGTTGGCGGCAAAGAAGATAAAATAGGCTTCGTACTGCGTTAAGCTTTATACTACTCCTCTTTTTTCTTTTTTCTTTTTTATATCAGACTTTATACTACTCCTTGGTAGCAAGTTTTATAAATTAAGCTTTTACTTGCCTCGGCTCGTTAAAATTTGGCTCGATTCGTTTAGTAATTGAACCGAGTTCAAACTCGAGTTTTTAGGCTGTTTAATAACCAAGCTAAGCTCAATATTCAAAAGATGCTCGTTTTATAAGCTCATAAGCTCGCTCGACGGTCATTCTTAGAGGCTTATCAACTAAATTTAACCCGATCTGACTCTTTTACAAATGAGTCAAACTCGAACTCAAATTTTAAGTTCGTGCTGAGCTCAAACACTAATAAGCTCGGCTCGTTTCCGCCGGTACTAGGCCTTTTTTTTTTCCCTTTTTCCAAATCATCTATTCCTTTGCATTTGGCCTATTTGTTTGCAACTCTTTTCGCACACTCAGTGACCCACACACATTCCCCCTTTATATAACACCGACTCCGAGAGTCCCGCAAAAAATCCAAACTTCAGGCTCACTCCAGATCCTACTCTCTCTCTCTCTCTCTCTCTCTCTCTCGCTCTCTCTAACATGGACCCAGTCCAACACTTCGTCTTCCGTCCACCAGAAACCCCAAAGGAGCCCATGGAATTCCTCTCTCGCTCTTGGAGCCTATCAGCACAAGAAGTGTCCAAGGCTCTGGCCCCACCTCACCACCACACGCTGGCCAAGACCTGCAGCGGCGGCGTTGTCAAAAGTTGCAATGGCGGCGGCGGTGAAGTTATAGCGGAGGACCTCGTCGGAGAGGCGGAGGCGGTTTCTGGGAACCCATTTTCGTTTGCTTGTTCGGAGACTTCGCAGCTCATCATGGAACGTATCATGTCACAATCGGTGAGTATACAACTAAAGATAAAACAAACATGTGTGGACAAATTTTGGGGATTCTTTTGTTTGTTGGGTCCGAATCAAGTTGTGCTCAATCGTTTCTCTCTCCTCTTTGAGTAGAATTGGGCCGATAAACGAACTAAACAACTCGAGTTGGAGCTCGTGGTTGCTTGTTAAAAGTTTGTTCAATATGGGTTTGTTCTTGAACAAATTAAACTTGGACATATTTTTAAAGCTCGTTAAAGTTATTATTGTGCTCATTCGACTTGTGATATGTGAAAGAATTCAAACTACTCGAAATTGACTTGTGTTCGGCTTAAAAAAAGGCTCATTGTTTATGTTTAGTTGGTCTTGTAAACAAACAAAGCTTGAAAATATTTTTTTTGGTGAAAAGCTTGAATTTTTTTTTTTGATACTCTTATTTTTAAAATCAAGATTGATCAACCGTTTTGCTTGACTCGTTCCGTTCGTTTGCCAAATTGTGCTCAATTTTGGGGAGTTTTTTTGTTTGGTCTGAATCATACTGTGCTCCAATTTTTATTTTTATTTGTACCTCCCTCTCTGTAAAATGGGCATTTAATTTTGGGCATCTGACTTGTACTATTTGTTATTCCTTGCAATAGTTTCGTTGCATTTTCATGCTCCATTTTCTTGATTATGTGTTTTGCTTTAATTTCTGTCGGTTTGGCCCCTGTGGAAACCAAGGTGCTTCTTGAAACTACCAAAGAGTTTGTGGGTATTAATTTACCTAGTTAGCAGGGGGCTTTCTATTTTCTCGAGAAGAAATTAGGATTGGAATTAGAATAAAGAAACATGGCACTCTTGCTCTGTGTTTCGCAGGCTTAAATTTCAAGTTTCCTCTCTCTCTCTCTCTCTCTCTCTTCTCTCTCTCTCTCTGTGAATAAAGAAACATGGCACTAATACTCTGGGTTTTGCAGGCTTAAATTTTAAGTTTCCTCTCTCTCTCTCTCTCTGAGCATGATTATCTGTTTTATGTATAAACTCAATTAATTGAGGCTTAAATGATGACTAGTTGCCTTTATTACAGACTTTATTTGTAAGTGTGCAACTAAAAAAATACTAACAGAGAGATTGTTGAATTGTTTGGTGGGGGTGGTATACAGCAGGAGGTATCACCACGCACTTCTGGAAGGCTTTCTCACAGCAGTGGACCCTTGAACGGTGGTGGCCTCAGTAATTGTGGCTCTCTCACTGACAGCCCCCCCCTCTCTCCCTCCGAAATCGACGACAAGGTCCTCTCTCTCTCTCTCTCTCTCTCTCTCTCTCTCTCTCTCTCTCTCTATACAATATACATTTATACATATACACAATAGTTGTTGATAAATCGGCCAAACCAACAAGCACATAACGCACGACGAAAAATCAATGAAAGAAACAGAAAACACAAGATATGAATATTTGTGCGTGGTTTTCGAACTGTGTAGTTGAGTCCGCGGCTCACACCCGTTTTTATAATGTATCAAATTAAGGATGTAGTGTAACAGCTGCGTATAACATAACATAGAATTTATATCGTCGATTACTGTAATATGGTTATATCGTCGATTACTGTAATATGGTTCACCGCGGGTCTTGAATAGTGAAAACAAATCAGGCTTCACAAGCTAAGGCTTCACAAGCTAAACAATAGTAGTATAAATTATTAGGATATACATATGCTCCTCTAATATTACATCATGTTTGCCCGCCGGCCACCCGACATATTTGCCGGAATTTGACAAGTACCCCATAACCCAGCTGGCGTGGTACCTTGGGTGTTGTTACGTTTTTCCAGAGAGAGAGAGAGAGAGAGAGAGAGAGGAGTCTCTCAGCTTTCTCTGTAATGACCAACAATGACTTTAATTGCACCCCAGATGCGTAGTCTCTGTTGATGCTTGGCTTTATTCTAAACAGAAACCTGTATCACCAATTTGGGTTGTGATCTGGACACGCCTAAAAGTACGTGTTTCCGTGCTTCATTTATGCGTATATTGAACACTGTTGAGTGTAGCTCCCATCCTGCAGTTTCTACTAGCTTCCAAGCACAAAATTCACTGAAAATAGAAATCCCCCAATTTGGATATGGTAAAGTGCTCTGGATGCTATAACAGTCTCCCCTCATTTATGGACATGATTCATCCAGTCACTCCATTGTCAAGTACAATGATCGAAATTTTTGACTTTGGAGCTTGTCAAATAGTTTTTTTTTTTTTTCCCTAAAGGGGAGATTGTCAAGTAGATTATTTATGTGAAAAACTAGTATGATTGAACATCGACAGTTGCGTGAACTAAACAAATTTGTGCTAAAAAAATGGGGTGAACTAAACAAAAATGGAAAATATAACGAGCCAATAGGATCTGCAACTCTCACCCAAAAGAAACCCAAAAAAGCTTTGAAATGAATCAGGTCAAAAAAATACCCAAGATGAAATAATTTGTCTTTGATTAGGGACCCGCAACGCAAATGTGAATATATTTTTCCTGATAACTATCCAGGAACCAATCACACTGTCCGAGAGATACGTATATGTTGCATATACTTTTGTGAGCTAATTGCTACATGCACGAGTTTCTCATGAATGGTTGTTTGAATGCATATATGTACACATGCACTGTAACATCCACTGAGATGATTGAGCTTCTCACACTTAGGTCCAATTCTACTAGTGTCATCAATCCAATTATGACTGATAGACAGCCCACAATGGTGGGTGGGGCTGTTCATGGCCCGCACCCACACATACTAGAAATTCAATGCTTTTGATTATTCAATTGCATTCTTGATGTCAACTATGTTAATTACTCTTAATTGCACTCTGCACCAATGAATGATGGATTGGATTTGATTGTGTGCAGTTTTCTCGTCTGAACTACCAATTGAATGCACAGTACAGTTGGGCAGCTACAACTGGTGGCTTCGCCGCTGCCAATGGTGGAGGGAAGACGGTGGGGAGGTGGTTGAAAGATCGGAGGGAAAAGAAAAAGGAAGAGACAAGGGCTCAGAACGCGCAGCTCCATGCTGCTGTTTCAGTTGCTGGTGTAGCTGCGGCTGTGGCGGCAATTGCTGCTGCCACTGCTGCTTCTTCTGTGTCGGGAAAAGACGAGCAGATGGCTAAAACAGACATGGCAGTTGCCTCTGCCGCCACATTGGTGGCGGCACAATGTGTAGAAGCAGCTGAGGCAATGGGTGCCGAGCGTGAAATGCTTGCTTCAGTTGTTGGTTCTGCTGTCAATGTTAGGTCAGCCGGAGATATCATGACTTTGACCGCCGCTGCTGCCACCGGTATGTAACTTGATGTATTACACACACCTAGTTGGGATATATCAACTTCTTATGGCAATTTTGATGTTTATTGCGCCTTATGTTCTATGTTCATACTCATTTTAATACCAATTACTGACAAGATTTTAGTACTTTGATGGAATGTGCTTCTCATTCTTTTCTTATGGAGTAAATGGATTTGGAAAATGTTGTCCCTGAGACTTATTTAGAGGGAAAATAAAAGACCAAAATTTACTCTGAAAAAGTGAACCCCACATTGGGCTGATAGTGTCTTCATACTCTGCAGTGCCGTTTGGTTCTTATGGTTTACTTTTTTCGAAGCAAACCATAAGAACCATCAACACGATTGGCATTCAATTTGTTTATTTGGATGAGAAAATGTTGGTTTTCTTGAATATGCAATTCAGCCCTCCTCCAAACTAAGCTTTTTACGGATTTATTTGTTCAAATAAGCAATAAGTAAATAGGCAAGCCAACCAAATGGGGCCTACGGGTTTTTTTTAAAGGTTCATGTTACTGCAAAGAGTATAGTCTGATGGAATCGTGGTTTGTGTTCTGGGGATGTAGCTCTGCGTGGGGCAGCCACACTGAAGGCAAGGGCACTGAAGGAAGTGTGGAATATAGCAGCAGTGATTCCGGTGGAGAAAGGACTGGCTGGACTGGCCATTAATGGTGGTGGTAGTGGCAACGGCAATGGTAATGTAAGTGTAAGTAAAACAAGTTCCAATAGCAGTTTCAGCGGTGAGCTTGTTCCGGAAGAAAATTTCCTTGGCATTTGCAGTCGAGAGCTCCTAGCCCGTGGTTGTGAGCTCCTGAAGCGAACTCGCCAAGGTACTTTCATATTGTTAGTCTGGTTGTAGCCGGGATGTTAACATCGTCATGAACACAAGAATGGAAGAATAATAATATTTTTTTTCTTTTCTTGATGCAGGCGATCTTCATTGGAAAATAGTGTCCGTTTATATCAACAGAATGGGTCAGGTAAACTCAATCTAAAGCCATTCCGTTTCCCTAGAAATGAAAACTACACCTGAGGTTACATGGGTGAAAATCAGCAAATTGTTTTCATATTCGTTTTCGATTCCGGCTCTCTTTCTACCATTTTCCCATAAGGCGCGGAAATTTGAATAAAAGTTCTGGATTGTTCTCTTTTTGAAAGATCGAAGTCAGTACCACAGAGGTTCTGAAATACATGATCTACGTGCCTTGATTAGATCTTTTGAGATCATGCGTGAGCTGGTTGCTGCTAAAGGTTCGGAAACAAAAGATGAAAATAATGCACAACTGAACAAAAACGATAATTTGTGCATTGTAGTTCACATGAATCCACCTTTTTTTATCTTGAATTGCAGCCTTTTTCTTTCCTGAAAACTAGTTGTGAAACTGCAGGTGATGCTAAAGATGAAGAGCAGGCATGTTGGTGGGACCATGACAAAAAAGAAAAAGAGTAAGCCCCTTTGCTTTTGTCTTTCTCAGTGTGAAAAAACTGAAATGGAGGGGCGGGGGTTTGATTCTGCATAGGGATTAGAGAAAGAGAGTGTCACTAAAGTGAAGATGGTGATCAAAAGATGCACTCTTTAAGTTTTTGTCTTTTTGAATTTACAGATGTGGTGCTGGGAGTTTGTAAAAATGTCCCGGCATGGCCCGGCCGACACTTGCTGGAAGGCGGCGAACACCGTCGGTACTTCGGGTTGAAGACCTTGGTGCGCGGCGTCGTCGAATTCGAGTGCAGGAACCAGAGGGAGTATGATATCTGGACTCAAGGTGTCTCGAGACTTCTTTCCATTGCAGCTGAAAGAAAAAGCAAGCATAGAATTTGAGAAGTTTTAATGGGAAAGGGTGGAGGTAAAATTGGAAAAAAAAAATGGGGAATTTGGTATAGAATTCAAGGCTATTATGAGGCTTTTGGACTAACCGTTATGTTTTAGAATACTGTGGGGGGTTGTTTTCTTGGTGTACTTTTTTGTAGAAAAGGGGAAAGTAAAAGTTATCCAAATGGGGAGGTGGATTTCTTTACTTTAGGGGCAGGCATATGGTGGTCCTTTTTTTTTTCTTTTTTTTTTATTTTATTTTATTTTCCTGAACTGTTATGTACTAATGTTTAATTGGTAGACTGGGCAAGAATCTGGAAATTGGTATAGAATTAATGGCTCTTGTATTGTAAGGCTTTTGCTAGTCATTATGTTAACGTAGTTTTGTGGGGCAGTCTTGGTGTTCCTATAATAAGGCTTCGGACTCGGATTAACTATTGTATTTTGTACTTGAGAATGATTTTCGCACTCCTCTCCTGAGAATCTATTATTTGTTTTATGTATGAATTTGTAATTGTCCTTTTGTATGAGACCAATCGTAAAGATAAGTAAAGAATAGAGGATATACACAGAGGAGTGCGAAAATCACTTTGTTTTGGTTTTGTTTATGGAGCTGTTTGCTTGATGTTCCTATTGTGGAAAAGAGATTATCAAAGTAAAAGTTTTCCAAATATTTTACTTCAACCCCAAAAGATGGCTCAATTGGCAACATGGACAAGTTGGAAACCTAGACATTTTGAGTTCGAAATTTAGCAACTTCATGGGGTCGGGTAGAAAGAGAAAAATCTCTTAGTTTTGGCTTGGATGACCTATTATTGATCGGACCACAAGAAAAATAGTTTTGTTACTTGGTGTTGAATTTGTGGAGTGTGGACATATGCTTTGGTTCTTGAAAATTGAACTGTCAAAGTGAAGTGTATGGGAACGAAAGCAACAAAAATCATGTGATCCAAGAGTATGTTATTTGGTGTTTTGAGGAAAGGGAAAGGACTATATCTTGGACTAGGAATAGGGACAGTCAAAAAGAAGAGGAAGGAAAGAATCCCATTTTGAGAAAAAGAATAATTTTTTGGCAGATAAAGACAATGCCCTTGATTCTCTGTCCTTGGTTGATTCATGAGGTGGGCACATAACATTCTCTACTTAATTTATTATTTCAGATTAGGTTATGGTTATTGACTGGGTTGAGACAAGATTTTGTCTTGATCTGCAATCTTCCACTGGATATAATGAGATTTGTGAGGATTTAGTGAATCAAGAATTCGTGTATTATCTTAATGATAAAAGCAAAGTGAGGTAACTCATGAGATAAGTCCCACTTTATCAGTGGAATGTCGAAGCAATCAGCTATTAAAGAGAAAAAAAGGGCTTCTTATTCCTTTCTTTTTCCGGTAGTAATCCAGGTACATTTTCTCTTTGCTGGTGTTAATAGCAGGGTAACTTGGATTGAGAGATACTGCCAAACAGGGGTGTTTAGTAGCAGTGCCGAGCGGCCGATTCAGTCGTTCATCTCAGGAATCGACGGCTCTGATTTTGACTGAGTGATGGACCGAGCCATTCATGCCGAGATGATTGGCCGGATGCCACTCAGCAGGGGTTGCTTGGCAGCATCCCCTGGTCCGGGCAACTTTTTTTTTGAGAATAGAGGAATAACATTACAAATTTGCAAGATTTGAAATCTAGCTGAAAAAGTATACAGAGTAAAGGAGAAAACACACTTACAGAAAAGGGAGGAAGGGATCACAAAAAACTCCGTGGAGAACATAACCAAAAGCCGAACAACCTAAAAAAGAAAGCAAGAAAAAATTGGTGAAAACTCCCTTGCATCTTCAAGCCGAAAACGTCATCGGATAACGATGACAAACGATCAAGAGGGTACATAAGCTCGTCACATTTTGTTCAGAACCAATTTTTGCTTTATCAAAGGCGAGTAGTTATTCAGTGGCCTAGCAACAAGGTCACCCGATGCGATAGTTTTCTTTCGCACCACGCAATCAAGTAGGTTTCCGTTGAATAGTTGTAGGCCCTACATAGTTTGTCATGAGGAGAGGATCGTTGGTGATCACGTGGTTGGGGTTTTTCCATGAAATCCCGGATTAAAGTAATCATGCTTTGGACAAAATACTTTTATTAGCCAATATCTAAGCTCTACGACTAGGCTTGGGTTATTTGGTTATTTGTTTTTTTTTTTTTCATTGGGTGGGCTTGGGAGTACAAGTGCAGGCCTGATTTTGGGCTGTCTGGGTTGGGCTTTGGACAACTATTTCATTGGGCTATTGACAGACCGGTCCAAAATCATTTTGATTGTATATGGGCTTGGTCTGGGTGGGCTTGGGAGTACGAATGTAGGCCTGATTCCGAGCTTGAGAGCTCAACTACTTCAATATTTGTGAGTATGTGGGCCGGATCCATACCATGTACACCCATAGAGTTTAGGTTGCAAACAAGTCGAACCGAGCTTTGTCGAGATTGAGCCTTAACAAGTCGAGCCCTTAACGAGCCAAGCTTACTAAATGAGTCTCTTTAATCGAGCCGAGTCTTCCTTAACGAACGAACTAAACGAGCTAAAAGCTCGAGCTCGAGCAACGAGCTCACGAGCTGCTTAATTCATTTATAACAGGACCCATAGTATTGGGGCTTTGAATTGACCTGTCCATTGTAGTGAGCTGCAAAATGCGTTGCATTCATTTACGACTTTTGGCTTCCTTGCGGTCTGATTTGGACCGCAAAGAGCAATCCGAGAATCTCGGCCCTTTTTAAACTATATAATTTTTTATGATTCAAATTTGATGAAAGATGAAAGACTTTGGACGTCCAAAATGTGATGGGCCTTTTACGATCTAAGTTTTGGAATGCAGAGAAGCCGGGTCTAACTCTGAAAACCTAGATCAAGTTCTCATGTTTGCGCTGCTAGCTAGACCATTGAATTTTGGATTTGGAAATGGGGACTAGTACTGATGGCAAAATCCACGTACGTCAACCATTACGGTGTTGTCACGTGTTTGCTCATTTAAAGAAAAAGGGTTTCTCTCTTTATAATTTTTCCAAATTTTTGAAAAATTCATACAGAAAAAACGAAAGCTCAATATGCTTACACGAGTTCTCCATCATTACGAAAGTGATGGTATAATGGGGAAAGGGTCTAAAATATCTATAGCACAATATTTCTTACTCCCCAATTTTCCACTAGGAGAGCGACTTATCAAGCTGAAAGTAAACGTCATCATTTAGCACGAAGGCCGCGGTCTGCCTGAAGTCCGCTCGGTCCATTGGGCTTTTACTCGGTCCGAGCCAATGAAATGGGCGGGCCTACCAGGCCCATAGTTTGTAATGGGCGGGCCCGGCCCGTGAGCCTACCACGGGCCCACCCATTAGCCCAAAATCTCACAAAATCCTTTTTTTCCCCTTGCCCAAGGAAATTTAAGCCTGTCCGTTAGCCCGCCTGGCTTTTGGCCCCCTCGGTTTTTGGCCTGCTAGCCCATCAATTGGGCTAGCCCATGGGCTGGGCTTGAGCTTCAATTTATGGTAGGTAGCCCAGCCTGCCCGGCTCTGAAAAAAGTAAAAGCTTGATCGGCCTGGCCCGTGGGCGGGCTTGGATAGTGACTTAGTGGGCTGGGCCAGCCTGGCCCGGCCCGATGATGACCCTTGGCTGAAAGTGGCTTTCAATTTATTTTTTTCCCTCAACAAAAGTTAGAGGGTGTTCCAGTTTCCTTTCTTTTTGAAAAAGTTCTTTTTTTTTAAAAATTTCAAACTCAAATATAATGAAAACGAAAAATAATTTTATGATTTTTTTTTGCACTGTTTAAAAGATTTCAATGAGATCTATCAAACAAGATCCACATTGGTAGGAAAATTATTTGCGTAAATACATAATTTTTGAGCTTGAAATTACTTTCTTTTTTAAAAGTGACTTTTTCTAAAAGTGGAACACCCTTGTATTGTTAAAATACTTAAAATAACATCTTAGAGGAGTTGAACTCTTGACTTTCTTATTTCTAGCACCTTAGTGCACTACCTGATACCGTTAAGCCAAAAAACTCTCGGTGTGGGTCTTCACTTTGTGAAATGAAAACAAGAAAAATATTGCAAAAGATAAGAAACGATAACAAGTTGAAGAAATGAGCTTTTCTTCCGGACTAAGTTAAGAGTAAGGTTGGAGGAAAATGAACCAGGAACTTGTGACGTTCATTTTCTAGTTACGTTAGAGCATCTCTACCTTGGCATTAAATTTGAAGATGTCAATTTTTTTGAAATACTTATGCGGCAATCATAGTGTCAATTTTGTAATATATATTATTCTATAATGAAACTTTCATTTTTTCTGAACTCCAAACGAACCTAGTTCACAAAAAGTCACCATACTTTAGAATTCCCAAATTATTTGGCCATTGCTACAGAAGGTTTGGCTCACATCAGATAGCAAAGCTCGAGAAGGGCTTAATAAATTAGGCAATTAAACCTCCAGGTTGGAACAGACATCTGGCGTTGGAGATTCTTTTACCCGTCAAAAGGAGTAATAAGGTGGCATTTTCGTTAAGCCTTTAGTTATGGACTACTAGAAGTAGTCTGATCCATAAACGTCAAGTTGTTCCCACTAAACTATAAGTGGTAGAAAATGTGTTGAGTTTGTAGAAGAAAATGTATTGGATGTTTTAGTTTAGTATGAACAACTTCACAAAAGCCAATAAGTTGTAACATAAATTTTTTAGTGAAACGTGGCTTCCTTGTTCAGCTAAAAAAGTCACTATGGATTATTTTTTGTCCTTATTTGAAATTTTTTCGCATTTATTAGTTTTCCGTTAATTTTTTTGAGAATTATTGCTTTGTCATGACGAAAATAATCTAAAAAGTAAAAAATTACAATTAAAATTCAATTTTTTTGAATAAATACGAAAAATAGGCTTATTGGGTAATTTTTGTCCTTATTTGGAAAAAAATTGAGTTTCGGTAATAATTGTTTACTTTCTTAGATTCCTTTCATCATAAAAAAGCAATAATCCTCAAAAAAATTAACAAAAAGCTAACAAATGCGAATTTTTTTTGAAAAAAGAAAAAAAATAATCCAGAGTGGCTTTTTATCCAAAAAAAACAAGGACATATAAGTAGTTTGATTTTACTTGTTTTTTTTTTATATAAGTTAATAAATCTAACATTGAAGCACAGTATTAATTAAACAAAACAAAATTCTCCTAAAAAAGGACAAAATCACAAAATTTGCTTTCACATTGAGGTGGTTGGGCAATAAAGGCCACACACAAGTGGAGTACGTAAAACTTATCCCAAACTCAAAGCAAAGAAAAAGAAGAACAAAGCCAAAGCTAGATAACAAGGAAGGAAGAAGCCTCAAATATCTTAGTGCCAATTAGGTCATGTCTCCTGCTTCTACTTCTACTTCTACTTCATCTAGCCACATCTACCGGTACAAGTGTGTTTGAGATTGGAAAGCACAAGACTCTGCTCCTGAGTGTCGAGACCACCAGTGCTTGTTCATCACTCTCTGCCCTCCCTCCGAAGCCACTGCTGATTGCCACACCATCGGAGGCTGGAGAATTCCCAGTGTTGCTGTTACTCCATGGCTATCTTTTCTACAATTCTTTCTACTCTCAGCTCATCCAGCACATTGCTTCCCACGGATTCGTTGTTGTTGCTCCTCAGGTTTGTTTTTTGTTGGAACAATTGTTGGGAATTCTTTGTGCCCCCAAAATATAGTTGCCCATGATTTTTGGAGGCCTATGGTAAAACAACAATATGAGGCCTATTTCTATATATGTTTATGACTAGGTATTGGGGCCAGTTGACACACACCTCGACTAATTCTGGAGATCATAACCCACCGTGGGATCCATTCAAAGCCGGAGCAAATGCTCCGTATCGGCTGGCCCCAAAGGAGTTGGGAGCACCTTGGGAGAGAGTAAACCCGTAATTAGGAGTGTAAACGAGCTAAGCTGAGTTTCGTAGTTACAAATTAGCCAAGCTTGACTAATTTACTTAACGAGCCTCTTTAAACTAGCAAAGCCGGTACAAACAAGCTGAGCTTTTGCGAGCTGAGCTAAACTTTTTGAGTGTCGAGAAACTTGAGCTCGGCTCAATTATTGAATGAGCCGAGCCAAGCTACGAGCTGCTCGGTTCATTTGTAGCCCTACGCATACATAAGTCTCAGACATTAACCACCGGGCCAACCCCTAAGCCCTTGGGGTTAATGTGAGGCCTATATTATTTGACTTTTGGAATTTGGATAATTGAGGCTTCTTCTATGCCCCCCCAAAAAACTAATTGTCAGGGGCCTCAGGCGATGGTATGACCCAATTATGTTAGGAACACAAATACTTAACAGCAGAGCAGAAGGAATAGCAGACTCATCTCTCGAGCAAGAGGCTAACGAATGGAGGCGACAGGCGAGGGAGCAACTAAAACCAGTACTATTGATGACCTACACACTTACACAAATTCAGATACATATTGCACCGTACAGTGTCCTTGCCCCTCAACCAATCTATGCAAATGCATTTTTAAGTGTTTACTCTGGAGTTTTGGGGGGTATAACCGGCCTAATGATGGTGCTCCCCTCTGCTATTTTCCATGTTGCAATGATAAAAACCAAGTTTTCCTCAACCTTTCATCCTTTCAGTTCTAGGGTTGTTTGCGATAGTCATGAGAACAAATGTCAGATTATAGCTTTCGATTCTGCTTTAAGTACAGACTCAAAGAGAATCAGATAAAATCAGTTTCCAAAGTACTTAGAATCCAAAATTTGATCCGAAAAGCACGTAGATTCAACTTCTCCAGGAATAAATTTTACATTATTTTTCAATTACCAGGAATCTCTAGGAATCCGAAAGTTTGTTGATCAGAATTGTTGATAAACGCTCACAACAACTTTTAAAAGCTATCCTAGAATTTTTCGTAACACGCACTCTGACCCAATTATTTGAACCATTGTAGAGCAATGCACACATTCCTTCGTTTTTTAACTGCACTACTATGTTTTTGGTTCTCAAATTTCCTACTAACTTCCGCTCACATTTTGTTCCCGACCCGTGAATTTGCATATTTGCATGTATGCTACTATCCGTGGCGATTCAGGAAAATTGCCTATCTGAAAATGGTTAAATCACTAAAATGGGTGTTTATGAATCTCAGTCGTGTTGGCTTCTTTGCCATCCATTCGAATTCTGTTTCTCAGAATTAACCTCATATCATTGATGCTTTTGTTTGGCAACGTGGATGACTTCATCAAGAAGGAAAGAAATGTGAATGATTTTGTTAGAGAAATTTGATGGGGGCATAAGCAACCACGCTTATGATGTGACTTAAGTTGTAGGTATCAGACAAAACTGAGGGGTCCTATTGCCATACACTGCCAATTTGAAAACATCCATGTCTTGTTCTTTGTCACAATCAAGTCTGCTTTTTGTTTTGAACCCTCAAAGTCTGTTTGGCACCCACAAATCTTCTTGTTTTCATATCACATGCCTTATCCTTTAGATATGTAAGAGCAAATACATAGCCCCAAAAACTTCAGGCATATCTTTTTGGATGAGTTTTCTTTGAGACATTTTTGTAGGTGAACTGATTTCCTTCCAAACACCTATATACTTGTAGTAGTTTGATGTCTACCTCATCTTGGATATGGTTTTGCACTGCAACAGTTATACTGTGTGGCTGGACCAGATACAACTGATGAAATCAAGTCCGCGGCTGCAGTAACAAACTGGTTCTCGGAAGGACTCAACAAGGTTCTCCCAACCAATGTTTGCCCAAACCTCAGCAAGATTGCACTTTCTGGCCATAGTCGCGGAGGGAAAGCCGCTTTTTCCCTTGCTCTGGGCAAAACGGCCACTCCGAAATCCTTGAAATTTTCAGCCTTAATAGGCATAGACCCTGTTGATGGCATGGACAAAGGGAAACAAACTCCCCCAAAAGTACTCACCTATGTTCCTAACTCCTTTGATCTTGAAATGGCAGTTTTGGTAATCGGTTCCGGTTTGGGTGAAGTACGAAAAAATCCTTTGTTTCCTCCTTGTGCTCCCAAGGGGGTTAACCATGAAGATTTTTATAAGGAATGCCAAAAACCGGCTTGCCATTTCGTTGCTAAGGACTATGGCCATGTTGATATGCTTGATGATGACACAAAGGGGATCAGAGGGAAGTCTAGTTATTGTTTGTGTAAAAATGGCAAGTCTAGAGAACCCATGAGGAGTTTTGTTGGTGGGGTTGTTGTGGCTTTCTTGAGAGCTTATTTGGAAGGCGATTTTAGTGACCTTGTTGGTATTCGATACGGGCATGAGAAGGTGCCTTTGGAGCTTCAAAAGGTTGAGTTTCTTGACTGAAACTCGGATACAGAAGAGGAGAGAAGAACTCGAACTTGTTGCTTGAAGATGAAGATCTTGTTACCATAACTTCATTTTCTGTGCTTTGTTTAGTTCTATATAGTTGATAGCATGAGAAATGATGAAAAGAATTTGTGATAAACTTGTGATTTCAGTACTGAATTCACTCACCGTAAGCACAGAGTTCGCTATAGATCTATCAATAAAGAGTTGCGTTTATTTTGCCTTTGTGGATTGTATCGATCCCAAAATGGACTTGTAGGGTTCTTGTGGTTGATCCAAATGAAGTATGTTGTACTAAAGGACTTCGTGCACTAATGAGACACAGCCATAATGGCCCAACCAACTTCCCGAAGTTGGCTTGATGAGTCCCGATTTGGCAAAAACACTCATCTCGTGCACCAAACTGAGCCTGTACGTGCCTGAGTGTAAAAGAATTTATTATCTCCTGAATTCTTGTGGCTTTTGTTTGTTCCTTTCTCGCAAACTCTCAATACTGTACTGGGTCCTAATTTCCAAACGACATGATTTCGACTCATTGTTATTGGTCTAAGTCTCTATAGGTTACTGCTGCTTAGCCAATTCGTAGAGGTAAAATATTGCATGTTACTTGGTTGAAAGTGAAGAATTCCCGCTACATAGAATTTTCCCTAATGATGCAATAGGTAATTCAAAGTCATCCAACCCAACTGTTGTTTGCATTCGATGTTGCATCCATATTTTTGTCACAAGTTTGAGTCACGGAACAGTCTCTCTGTTTACACGGGTAAGATTGCGCACATCAACCTTTTCCCAAACCTCGCAATTGCAGGAGCCTCATGTTGTCCTTTACCTTTTACATCCAGGGTATCCAAAGCCTTTTTATATCAAGAATAACATACCCCCTTCCTTATAAAAAAAACATAGATAACCCCTTCTATAAATAGGATGTAAGAAGCTTTTCATTTCTTGTGCCCTTTCAGTTGTGTTTGTTTCTTGGCTCACAACATTTGGTTTGAGGTATATGAATAAGCATATATTCTCTTCCGATTTAAGAGTAGTACTTCAGATTTGCTAGCTTCTCAGGTATCGGTTGCTTGACCTGCACCAAAATCTAATTAGTGCATATAGGACTTCTTGTTTCCAGATTCTCTACCTTCCGCGGTTAATACGGTGTCAAAGTCTGCGTTTTTGAATTAGTTTTTTCTTGAATTAGTAAGATTTTTATAATTACAATCAAGAAACAAAGGACCAAATTGTAATTCCAACTTTCCAACTCTGAATGATTACGTAGATCGACCTAGATTTTGTTTATTTGATTCTTCTTAACTTCGCAAATCATAGAGCACCGTGAAACATGTTTGCTAGAGTTGTTTGGAAGAATTAATTGTTGCCCGCTCCAACAACGGAGGCAAAAGTTGGGGAGGCTATGCGGCGCAGCTTGTTAGTACGCAAAATTATCAATTATGGTGTTTTGAGTCGATTCATACAAGATATGTTTTGGCTTTAATTATAAGTTGAATCTAGCTAGCCTCTTCAATGAGATTAGATTAACTAGCTTAAATAGGATTGTGAATATGCTTGCTCGGAGATAATTAGCTAGTTCAATATAATTTTTCAAGTTTTTGCAATTTTTTTTTTCTGATCGCAGTAATCAATGCTGCTTATGTCCTTATCTTTATTGCATAAATTTTCTACAATGGGAGACCAATACCGTCGAATTTTAGTTCATCAAAAAGCCGCAACGTAGATTAGTATATCATCAATACAACTTTACAAAATTCAACTTGGACAATTTTTATTTTTGGGTCCCACTAGAAGTGTGACACCATCTTGATAATTTCCATGCAAACAAGACCTAAACAAGGGCCCCACCCTTGACAAACTCGGTGAGGGCCAATGCAACCAAACCCAGCATAGCAAATCTCCCGTTCAACATCTCAGCATTAGAGCTTCAGAATGACTTTGACTTTGACTCCACGCTCACTCCGCTGGATAGAGGGATCAGAGACGCTACGGACAGCACACCGGTGGTTAGCAGGAACCATGGGATCCCGCCATTAGATATCTGGGCGAATACGTCCTCACCCTTGGATAGCTCCACCGCGATTGCCGCCACGAAGCCGATCATGGCGAGCCTGCCGTTGATTCTCTCCGGTGCTGGCCCACTGAATGCTAACAGGTCGAACAAACCAGTGCTCACCTGTCATGGTTGGGAGTTCTATGTTTAGTTTCAACCGTTGAAAATATTTGGTGTAACAACTAAATTAATTAGTACTCTCTCTCTCTCTCTCTCTCTCTCTCTCTCTCTCTTTTCCGCTCCAACCCGTTTTGTTTTTCTCATTTTAACTTTCTTTCGTCCCAATATGTCCATTTAAAAAAGTTAAAAACTTCAATTCCTTACGATATTCTCTTTTTGCCTTTCTCTTTTGAATTGGTGCGACAGCTTTAACTTAAATCGGAAGGCATTTTTTGGAACTTCTAGTTTGAAAGTGTAATAATTATATGCTCTTCGAATAAGTGGATTCTCATAAATAAAAAACAAGCAAATTGAGATGGAAGGAGTGCTCTTCTTGCACCACAAAAGGGTAATCATTTCTAAATAACTGTGAATAGTTTTAAGGGTCTAGGAGGTCTTAATTTTAATTTAGTGACAATGTCAACCATACTTTTTCTCATTATCACTCCTTTTCCCCAATATTTTGAACCGTTCATTGTTTTCTCTGACACAATGACAAGATTAAAGAATTTAGAACAAAAATAAAACAAAAAAATGTTCACAAGAAAAGCAGAAAGTTCAATATATAAGACAGTTCATACCATTTGATCTTATTTTTACTACAATTCATGTATACTATACCATTAATAGAAAATTGCAACGACGTCAATGTATTTGAGGCTTTAATTAGGTGGCAATCCTACTTATTTATTTATTCTTCAAGAATAACTGATTTATGACAAACTGACTCTAGAAAATTGCTATATTATCGAATAGATATGTGTAATAATGAAGCAAACTTCTTATCCATTGATGATTTTTTTTTTTTTTTTTTGGATAGGCAATCCATTGATGAATTTCTCACACGTAGTTCTAGATTAAGCATAAATTGCTATAAGGATAAAAGCAAGGCAAAATATAAGCATAAATTGCTAGAAAATATGCCAAAACTGTGAGAAACATCGTAACATGATTCTAGGATAAATCCCAGATCAAGAAATTTAAGCATTGAAAAAAAAAATGAAAATCACAGTTACAGTTACAGTTGCAACAATAGCTTCGTAAATATACCTTAGCCTTTAGGGGAGATTCTACTTCCTCTTTCTAACCACCCTGCCACATCAAACAATCAAACGATGATTAATCATGGATCATCACACATCATATATATAATCTACGGTCACATAAGTGGCGAAGTCAGAATTTATACTGAAGGATACCGACTTAAGAAAAGTACTTTACTTATCATGCAGCTTTTGTAGTGCAATGTTATATTGGATATGATGTCATTTTGTTATTTGTACAACAATTGCAATAGTCTCATCTATGAAAAAAAATGAAGTCTTTTTACATGACATTGTAGAATAATACAGTATTAATTTTTGAATAGATCAAACCAAAATTATTTTAAATTTTTGGAGATTTATATTCTAATTGTACCGTATAAAATATTAGTAAAAGTCTAAAATTGTGGGGTGGTTAGGGCCCTTCAGACCTCTATACACCTTCTGTGGGTTGCATGACCCGAAACACCTCCCTCAGCAATCCACACGGGTTTAGCCAAGTAAAAATGAAAAAACAAAAAAACACTGTCTAAAGAGCTTGCTCTCAAGGGATTGCAATTCAATCCCACGAGCACAAAGGCCCAACAATTCAAACGGGCCATCAGAGATTTGCCTGTTGTCTTTTTCTCTAACCTCATTGACCTGAAAAAATTATTTATTGTGCTTCAAGCTGACCCGGATATTTGATTATCAAATAAAGAAGAAAGCAAAAAAGACCTACCTTGGCCATGCAACGCACAAGCACGCCGGAATTTCTCCCCTGCCGCGGCAAGTAGCAGCTGCTGCGAGGAATCGTCCTACTCAAACCCGTCCCCTTCGCGACATCGGTCGCCGGGCTCACCATAATGGACTGCATGACTGAGGAAGTTGCCATTTGAGGGTGTTTACTAGGGGGATAGAATCAGAAGCTGGCTTCAAAAGGAGCAATCGGTATGGCAGTATACGATCAAAGAACTTCTCACACTTCAGTAATCAGTTCTTTCAAGTTTGAGTTGTGAAGAAGAAGGTGTAAATGGGGAGATATATATAGTGCAGGGAGAGGGAACAAGGTGGTGGATATTTTGAGAGTCCACGTCATCGAGTTTAGGATCCCAAAAAGGACCTTAGGTCGACCTTGTTCGTTTTGAGATTTTAGATTTGAATTTGTAGATACTAATAAGTATAAAGAGCAATAGTGTAATGATTAGAAATGACGGTAATGATTGGAGAGATATAAAAAAAATGAGAGTAATAATAAGAGAAAAATAAAATAATAATTCAAAACTAAAATTCAAAACCTTTAAACGAACAGGATCGTGGGTTCACATTTGGCCAAATGGGTGTGTGTGTGTGTGTGTGGTGGTGGTTTGGATTTGAATTTGTAGGTACTAATATGTATAGAGAGCAATAGTGTAATGATTAAAAATGACAGTAATAATTGGAGAGATATAAAAAAAAATGAGAGTAATGATAGAAGAAAAATAAATAATAATTAAAAATCAAAATCCAAAACCTTTAAATAAACGGGATCGTGGGTTCACATTTGGGGGGAGGCGGGTGGTTTGGATTTGAATTTGTAGGTACTAATAAGTATAGAGAGCAATAGTGTAATGATTAGAAATGCTGATAATGATTGAAGAGATATAAAAAAAATAAAACAGAAGAAAATTTGCAGAGAACCACGCAGAGAAAAACGCATTTGGCCCCATTTTGGGTCCCGAAAAAATCTGAAAAAATAAACGAATAATAACTAAGAACCATAAATAGTATTCAAAATCTTTACCCAACGGAATCTTGGGTTCACATTTGAACAGGATCGTGGGGGGGGGGGGGGGGTGGGGGGGGTGGGGGTTGGTGGTATTAATAAATATAGAAAGCAATTTAATAATTAAAGAATTTGATATAAAAAAAATAAAAGTAATTAATAAATATAGAGAAAAATAAAATAATAACAATAGTTCAAAATCTTTAAACCAACGGATATAAAAAAAATGAAAACAAAGATAGAAAAAAAATAAAATAATAACTAAGAACCAAAATTCAAAATCTTTAAACAAGGTGTTTGGGTTGACGTGGTTTGTATATTAACGGGGAATTCAAATTTGTGGTTATGACGAAGGCCTTGCAGTACTAGGGTTCTGTGTCAAAAAAAAAGTTGCTGTAATAGTACTTGGGTTTTGGTTTTATGTGGTGGTTGGGAGAGATTTTTCAGGGATATTCATGTAGTATCTGTGTGGTGCATCTGAGCCGTCTGATATATTTTGGATGGTTCGGATTGAAATCCTCTATCTTTTCTCACCATAACACTTTTTCTCTCCTTTTCTCGCTCTAAATTTAAGCCGTTCAAAAATGAAATAGACGGTTCAGATACGCCAGAGGACACCACCTAGTACTCATTCGGCACTGAAAATTTTTTCGGTGGTTGGAGGTAGGCAGTGCCACGTTTTACCAAGTACGGAGTACAATGATATATACTACTGTCGCCATTGTTCACTACACAGTTTCACCGCAATTAATGATTCGGATTTTAAACAAACTTTTTACCATAAGAGTTAAACTCTTTCCTAAAAGAGTTTTTTAAAATCCAAATCTACCAACCAAAATATTTTTAGGCGGTGAGATTGGGACTTGGGGGGGCTACTGTCCCTTCAAGGGACAGCAGCGTGCTATTCCGGTTGAGGGGGCCCCGCTTCAGTCTTGGTCCGAAGATCGGAAACGTTCACTTCGTAGAGCTCGTCGAGTTGAACAAATATACAAAAAATCAGTTTGATCGGATATCTTTAAGTGCCTGATCGGAACACATATAACTTACCAATAATGGGTTCTAGTAGATTTGATCCAGTATTTCGGATCTATTCTTTTTATTGTTTTCAAGACAAAAAGGTTTCGATTAGGCACTTAATGATATCCGATCGAGTTGCTTTTTTTACAAATTTGTTCAATTCAATGAGCTCTACGAAGTGAACGTTTCCGATCATCAGATCAAAACCGGAGCAGGACCCCTTCGACAGGGACAGCACGCTGCTGTCCCTAGTCCGGTGAGATTGAGTGCGGTGAGAAGGAACGGTAAAAAAGACGGGTGTAGACTTTTGCACCATCCGTAGCAGGGGGATTCTTTGGGAAGGTCGTACCACATAATGATTTTTTTAGAGGTACTGTCACCTAGTGGCAAAATATCGTTTAAAGTACATATTATCTCCGTCTTAATTTAATTGTTCTATTTGGAAGTTTGTGTCACTTTTTAATTGATTATATTCTATAATTTATAATATTTTAGGTGATTTCGAAAATATTATGTTATAGAACAAATCGAAATCTATCAAACAAGATTCATGTTGGGTATAAAATTTATTACCAATTTAAAAATATAACTAATTTTTTTTAATCCAATTTAAATAGAATTGGGACAAGAAATTAGGACGGAGAGAGTATCTTTTTTTTTTTGAAATCAGGCAATTCATTAATTCATACCTGAAAGCAAAGATTACATTGCAATTACAAGATTGCCCCAAACTACCTAATCCGAGACACGAGTACTGTATTAAACACAAAGGCTACAGACTTAAGGACTCCCTGCAAAAACACCCGACACAAGTGTCGGTCTAGAAATCCCATCTGGGACTAGGCAGAGAGATACCAAAATGGGATCTCTGCACAAACCATTAAACACTAAGCACAAATGTAATCACACTAACAATAGAATACAAGTGAGACAAATATCTGCTCCCAAGGACATGCCTCAAGAGCCGTTGGCTAGACTTGAACCGGGAGACCCAATCCAGAGCTGTGGAGTTCTCTGGGGAATCCGAGGCAAACCTTCGCTGACACGCAAGGCTCCGGGCGCGAAGGCCAAGGCAATGCCGATGAAGAACACTGGCAGGCCCAACACGCCCACGACTGCCAAAGAACAAATACTCCCTCTCGCTGGACCTGTTGTTGACCACCAACCAAAATAGAGAGGAGCAGCTGACCAAAATTGGAACAGATCTCGAAAAACCCCAACACAGCCACCACCTACCACCACTGCCGCTGCCGAGAGAAACCCTAGTACCCGTCCACGATTGCCGTCGTACCATCAAAACCCTCTACTCCGGCCAGACCACCGAAATCCTAACCAAAATTATTCACCCACTAACCAAAAAAAAATTATTTATCCACTACCACAATCTCACTAGATCTGGGGGAGACTCAAATCGGCACACAACAGGACTGGAAAACCAGTTGGTAAAAGAGGCGGAAGACCGCCGGAAAACAAAACCCTAACTCCACAAACATCACTTTATTGAACCCTTCCATCAACCACTAGCTACCAGATCTGAGCTCCCACCGCGAGGACGGAACGAAAAGACCCACACGCCATGGCCAGAGTCCCCGTCGGACTCGACGACTGGAAAAGCTGAAATCGGAGAAGTGGAAACAACAGAAAGGAGAGAAAGGAGGGGGGAGATTAAGGGGAAAAGGGGGGAGGAAGGAGGGAGAGGAGGGGGGCGGCAGCCCCTCCCCCAAACGAAACCCTCTCACTGGACGGAGAGAGTATCTTGTATCTTGTAGATTCCGGTAAAAATAATAGTCAAAGATAAATTTGATTGGATATAGATAAGACCGGGTCCAAGTTGTAATTTTTTTTATTTATTTATGTAAAATGAATAGGTTAATGTACAGAATATATTTATTGTGCATTTTACAAAATAAAATACCACTTGTTAATCTATCTATCGGTATATATCGATCTGATTCGAAACATGTTTTCCCCCATAGGTTACGTGATGGACAATTTAAATCATGGTTCAATCAGATACATGTTGCAAACAAATTTTTTTTTACGAGTTAAATTATACGGTAAATGGTTTGAATTGTGACTGTGAGATGAAATGAGAATTTTTT
This sequence comes from Rhododendron simsii, assembly GCA_014282245.1. Lineage (NCBI taxonomy): Eukaryota > Viridiplantae > Streptophyta > Magnoliopsida > Ericales > Ericaceae > Rhododendron > Rhododendron simsii. Next base: position 3,559,456 of record CM024954.1, read on the forward strand.
TTTAATGGTATAACGGGATGTAATTCAGCGTTTACTTGTTTACAAATTTATTTAAACAAATTACAACATCCTGTACTTGCATTTTTTAAAGACAAATGTTATCAGTTCTGTACTAAGATCCAGTCGATTTTAGTACAATTTTGAAGCTAGCTTTTGTAAATTGTGCCGGAAATGCTACCATCTCCTCCGGTCCTTAGGAGAAATGACAATTCCTTCTTTGGCTACTGAGCAAATAAATGATCGTGCCTAGGCATTTAAGTTATCCATACACATTCTATATATGAAAAAAAATAAATAACCAACTTCCCGAAATTGGCTTGATGAGTCCCGATTTGGCAAAACACTCAGCGTCTCGCGCACCAAACTGAGCCTATACGTGCTTGAACCTATTGGTATAAAAGAATATATCTTTACAGACAAACATCGTTAGTCTCTCTTGAATTCGTGTGATTCTTGGTGCTTTTTTTTTTTTTTTTTTTCCTTTTTTTCGTGAACTCTCAATACTGTACTGGGTCAGGGTCCTAATTTCCAAAAGACATGATTTCGGCTCATTGTTATTGATCTAAAGTCACTAAACGTTACTGCTGCTTTGGCAATTCGTACGTAGAGGTAACATATTGCATGTTACTTGGTTGAAAATGAAGAATTCCCGCTACATAGAAATTTTCCTAATGATGAAATAGGTAATTCAAAGTCATCCAACCCAACTGTTGTTTGCATTCGATGTTGCATCCATATTTCTGGTCACGAGTTCGAGTCACGGAAACAGTCACTTTGCTTGCACGGGTAAGGTTGCGCACATCAACCTTTCCCCAAACCTTGCATTTGCAAGAGCCTCAGTGTTGCCTTTTGCCAGAGATGAAGCTATGTGCGGGTGTATGGGGCGCCACGGCCCCCGCGTTGTTTCGGATTTTTTAAAAAAATTAAAATTAAAAGTAGTAGTAATAATAATAATAATAATAATAATAATAATAATAATAATAATAATAATATTATTATTATTATTATTATTATTATTATTATTTGTTAAGAACACCTACATATTGTATTTTATATTGGGGGTTATTTAGACATTTAAATCTTCTAAAAATGTGCTCGTTTTGGGTCCCAAAATTCAATTTTTCTCTCTGCGCCACGGTTTCTCATAAGTTTTTCCTTCAATTATCAATCTAATTCCTCTTTTTATTTTTCTCTACTTACTCCCTGAAAAACCTCCCTTAAATTCTCAACCAAATAAACTATTAGATTTTCGAACTTTGAAATTTCAAAATGTTGTTGTTTATATATAGCTGGCCCCCGCGATTGTGAAATCCTAGTTCCATCTCTGTCCTTTGCCCTTTACATCCAGTGTATCCAAAGACTTTTTATATCAAGACAAGAATAACATACCCACTTTCTGATAAAAAAAAAAAAAACATATATAATCCCCTCTATAAAGAGGATGTAAGAAACTTTTCATTTCTTGGGCCCGTTCAATTGTGTTTGTTTCTTGGCACACAACATTTGGTTTGAGGAATATGAATAAGCATATATTCTCTTCCAGTTTAGGAGTAATTCAGATTTGCTTCTCAGATATCGGTTGCTTGACTTGATATATGAGAACCAAATCTGAATCGGTTGCTTCTTCAGATATCGGTTGCCTCTCTTCCGGTTTAGGTGTACTTCAGATTTGCTTCTAATTAGTGCATATAAGACTTCTTGTTTCCAGATTCTCTACTTTCCGTGGTTAATACGGTGTCAAAGTCTGTGTGTGTATCTGAAGAAGCCCTTTCTTGAATTAGTAAGATTTTTATAATTACAATCAAGAAACAAAGGACCAAATTGTAATTCCAACTCTGAATAATTACATAGATCGACCTCGGTTTTGTTTATTTGATTCCTTCTTAACTTCACAGATCATAGAGCATTGTGACACGTGTTTGCTAGACTTGTTTGGAAGAATTTTTGGCCGCTCCGATCCAACAACAGAGGAAAACGTTGGGGAGGCAATGTGGCGCAGCTTGCTAGTACGCAAAATTGTCAATTGTGGTGTTTTAAATCAATTCATTCAACTCTTTAATGAGATTAGATTAGATTAGATTAGCTAGCTTAAATAGGATTGTGCATATGCTTGCTCGGAGATATTGGTTAGTATATACTTTTTCAAGTTTCTTCAATTTTTTTTTTTTTTTTTATGATTGCATTAATCAATGCTACTTATTTCCTTATCTTTATTGCATAAATTTTCTACAATGGGAGACCAATACCATCGAATTTTAGTTCATCAAAAAGCCGCAACGTATATTAGTATATCATCAATACAACTTTACAAAATTCAACTAGGACAAATTTTTTTTTGGGTCCCACTAGAAGTGTGACACCATCTTGATAGTAATTTCCATCCAAACAAGACCTAAACAAGGGCCCCACCCTTGACAAACTCGGTGAGGGCCAATGCAACCAAACCCAGCATAGCAAATCTCCCGTTCAACATCTCAGCATCGGAGCTCCAGAATGGCTTTGACTTTGACTCCACGCTCACTCCGCTGGACAGAGGGATCAGAGACGCTATGGATAGCACACCGGTGGTCAGCAGGAACCATGGGATCCCGCCGTTGGATATCTGGGCGAACACGTCCTCGCCCTTGGATAGCTCCACCGCGATCGCCGCCACGAAGCCAATCATGGCGAGCCTGCCGTTGATTCTCTCCGGTGCTGGCCCACTGAATGCTAACAAGTCGAATAAACCGGTGCTCACCTGTCATGGTTGGGAGTTCCATGTTTAGTTTTTACCGTTGAAAATAGTTTTTACCGTTGAAAATATTTGATGCAACAACTAAATTAATTTGATTTTCCGCTTGAAAAAAAAAACTATATTAATTACTCCCTCCATCTCATTTATTTTTTTTAGTCCTCTCCGTCTCGTTTTGTTTTCTCACTTTTAACTTTGTTCCGTCCCAAAATGATTTTCCATTTGAAATAATTAATGTACAGATACTTATGAATTGTTGTGACAGCTTCAACGTAAATTGAAACTTATAGTTTGAAAAGTGTAATGAATTTTATTCAATTTTCCTGATTTTCACTCCTTTTTCCCAATATTCTGAACCGGTCATTGTTTTCTTTGACATAGTAATAACAAAATATACGAATTACAACTAAAATAAAAAAAGTAAATGTTCACAAGAAAAGCAGAAAGTTCAATACGTAAGATAGTTCATACTATTTGACCTTATTTCTACGACATTAATTCATGACTACCTGTATTTTATTAAAAAATTGCGACGACAATATTGAGACATAATTAAGTATTAATAGTCCCGCTGATTAATGCCAAATGTTCTAGCAAATTGCTATATTATCCAATATATATGTGTAATAATGAAGAAAATTTCTCATCCATTGATGGATTTCTCACTGGTAATTTCTAGATTAAAGCATAAATTTATATAAGGATAAAAGTAAGGCAAAATATAACCATAAATTGCTAGAAAATATGCCAAAACTGTGAGAAACATTGTACAAGATTCGTAAATCCCAGATCAAGAAATCATAAGCTAGCACTGAAAAAAAAATGATAATCACAGTTACAGTTGCAACAATAGCTTCGTAAATATACCTTAGCCTTTAGGGGAGATTCTACTTCCTCTTTCTGACCACCCTGCCACATCAAACAATCAAGCGATGATTAATCATGGATCAGCACACCTCATATATATAATCTACGGTCACATAAGTGGCGAAGTCATAATTTATACCGAAGGAAATACCGATTTAAGAAAAGTGCTTTCTTTCAAAAATGTACTTTACTTATCATGCAGCTTTTGTAGTGCAATATTATATTGGATATGATGTCGTTTTGTTATTTGGACAACAATTGCAATGCTCTCATCTATGAAAAAAATTGAACTTTTTTTACATGACATTGTAGAATAATGGAGTATTAATTTTGACTAGATCAAACCAAAATTATTTTAAATTTTCGGAGATTTTTATTCTAATTGTACTGTATAAAATACTAGTAAAAGTCTAAAATTGTGGGGTGGTTAGGGCCCTTCGAGCCTCTACACATCTTCTTTGGGTCACATGAATCCGAAAGACCTTCCTCGGCAACCCACACAAGTTTAGCCAAGTGAATATAAAAAATAAAAAAAAATGTCTCTTGCTCCCACGAGATTGCAATTCAATCCCACGAGCACGAAGGCCCAACAATTCAAACTTTTGAGCCATCTGAGATTTGTTTTTTCTCTAACTTCGTTGATCTGGGATTATTTATTGTGTTTTAGGCTGACCAGCACATTTGATTATCAAATAAAAAAGAAAAAAAAAAAAAAAAAGACCTACCTTGGCCATGCAACGCACAAGCACGCCGGAATTTCTCCCCTGCCGGGGCAAGTAGCAGCTGCCGCGAGGAATCGTCGACCGACTCAAACCCGTCTCCTTGGTCGCGACACCAGTAGCCGGGCTCACCATAATGGACTGCATGACTGAGGAAGTTGCCATTTGAGGGTGTTTACTAGGGGGATAGAATTAGAAGCTGGCTTCAAAAGGAGTAATGGGTATATGAAAGAACTTCTCGCACTTCAGTCAGTTCTTTCAAGTTTGATTTGTGAAGAAGAAGGTGTAAATGGGGAGATATATATAGTGCAAGGAGAGGAAACAAGGTGGTGGATATTTTGAGAGTCCACGTCATCGAGTTTAGGATCCCAAAAGGTCGTTGGGTCACGTGGGTTCACATTTGGCCACATGTGGTGGGCTGGGTTGACGTGGTTCGTATATTAACGGGGAACTCAAATTTGTGGTTATGAAGGCAGGCCATGGATTAGTACTAGGGTTTTGGTTTTATGTGGAGGTTGGAGGTAGGCAATGCCACGTTTTACCAAGTACTAGTAATACTACGCGTAAGAGCTGTAAATCGTGATCCCTACCTAATGATACTGCTGTCGCCATCCATGTCACGTCCACTTTACGATTTCACTGCTCTCTTAATATCTTATCGTACGTCCGGCCAGCAATCAATGATCAGGATTTTAAATAAACTCTTTCGCACGTTTTCCTTGAAATTTTTAGCCTTAATAGGCATAGACCCTGTTGATGGCATGGACAAAGGGAAACAAACTCCCCCAAAAGTACTCACCTATGTTCCTAACTCCTTTGATCTTGAAATGGCAGTTTTGGTAATTGGTTCCGGTTTGGGTGAAGTACGAAAAAACCCTAGCTTTGTTTCCTCCATGTGCTCCCAAGGGGGTTAACCATGAAGATTTTTATAAAGAATGCCGAAAACTGGCTTGCCATTTCGTTGCTAAGGACTATGGCCATGTTGATATGCTTGATGATGACACAAAGGGGATCAGAGAGAAGTCTAGTTATTGTTTGTGTAAAAATGGCAAGTCTAGAGAACCCATGAGGAGTTTTGTTGGTGGGGTAATTGTGGCTTTCTTGAGAGCTTATTTGGAGGGTGATTTTAGTGACCTTGTTGGCATTCGATACGGGCATGAGAGGGTGCCTTTGGAGCTTCAAAAGGTTGAGTTTCTTGACTGAAATTGGGATACAGAAGAGGAGAGAAGAACTTGAACTTGTTGCTTGAAACGATGAAAAGAATTTGTGCAACCTTATGATTTCAGTACTGAGTTTACTCACCATAAGCACAGAGTTCGCTATAGATCTATCAATAAAGATCGAGTTGGGTTATTTTGCCTTCGTGGATTGTATCGATCCCAAAATGGACTTGTAGGGTTCTTGTGGTTGATCCAAATGAAGTATGCTGTGCTAAAGGACTTCGCGCACAAATCAGACGCAGCCATAATGGGCCAACCAACTTCCCGAAATTGGCTTGCCTCTTGCACACTAAACTGAGCCTGTACGTGCCTGAATATAAAAGAATTTATCTTTCCAGACAAACATCGTAGTCTCTCTTGAGTTCTGGTGATTCTTGGTGCTTTTGTTGGTTCCTTTTTTCGCAAACTGTCAATACTGTATTGGGTTCTAATTTCCAAACGATATGATTTCGACTCATTGTTATTGGTCTAATTATTCTCTAAATGTTACTGCTGCTTTGCCAATGTTCGATGTTGTATCCATATTTTTGGAAACGGGTTTGAGTCTCGCAATGGCGGAAGCCTCGTGTTGCCCTTTGCCCTTTACATCCAGTGTATCCAAAGCCTTTAGAAAAACATATTTATATATAACCCCCTTGCTTATCCAAAATAAGAAATAAAAAACATATATAACCCCCTCTGAAGAGGATGTAGGAAACTTTTCATTTCTTGGGCCGTTTCAGTTGTGTTTGTTTCTTGGCTCACAACATTTGGTTTGAGGTGTATGCATAAGCATATATTCTCTTCCGGTTTTGGACTACTTCATATTTGCTTCTCGAGTATCGGTTGCTTGACCCGCGCACCGAAATTTAATTAGTGCATATAGGATTTCTTATTGCCAGTTTTTTTAGCTTCCGCTGTTTTCTGAAGAAGTCTTTTCTTAAATTAGTAAGATTCTTGTAATAACAATCAAGAACTATATATGAGACCTAATTGTAATTCCTACTATGAATGATTAATTATATAGGATTGGAAATCGACCTAATTAGCAGAAATTCAACTTCCTACACATCAAGCCTTCATAGTACAAGATAAGAAGATATGTTTTGGCTTTTAGTTGAATCTGACGAGCCTCTATGTGATTAGGCTTGCTCGGAGATATTAGTTAACTAGAAATTGCCCGTGTCAACGCTTTTTAAATATAGTCTAAATGAAGCTAGTATCAAACTTTTCATTTTTATGATAATTTTTTTCTGAATACAACGGTTGTTTTTAAAGTTATCTCACATGAGGTGAGTCCCAGATATGCGTATGGTCCCACCTCATGTGAGAGCATTACAAATAATATCCGAGACTCACCTCATGCGAGATGGCCGTGAAAAATTAGTCTTAGCAGGAGAAATACTATTGGCCGCAAAGAATTACCTTTGGCTGCAAAGAATTACTGTTGGCCGAAAAAAAATACTCTTCACCGCGAATAATTACTTCTGACCGCGAATAATTACTCTTGGCCGAGAAAAACTATCTTGGCCGCGAAGAATTACTTATGGCCACTTAGAATTACTCTTGGCCGCATATCATTACTTTTGGCCACCTATAATTACTCTTGGAAGCAAAGAATTACAGCCAACCGCAATTCTTGGCGGTCAAAAGTAATTATGTGCGGCCAAGAATAATTCTAAGCGGCCATGAGTAATTCTAAGCGGGCAAGATTATTTTTTCCGGCCAAGGATGAGCACCCAATATTGTAGATATTTGCAAGATTATTTTTTCTTATGTTTATTTAGCAATTATTCGATATTACTCGTAAGGTAGTTTGTTTAGTGTTTTCAGGTAAACTATGTAAATAAGGCGCATGACGCCATAATTTTTAAGTACTCGAAGACCCTTGCCCCTTAAAATCTGGCTAAGTATGGAAAAATGACTTTTCAGAGGTTTTCGAGTAAAAAATGGCGGTATTTGAATTTTTCGGCTAATAGTAAAGAGCAAGGTTTCCGAACCATTCGAGAAAAACGTGGACCGTTTTGTACTAAAAGGTGTGATTTTTGGAATCGAAATTCAGTTGTTTCAGGGGGGTAGTATTTTCATTAAATAAATTAAAGTAAAGGAAAGGTAAAAGAAAGGTTTAAAATGTAGCCTTTACTTAAGTGAGTGAAAATTCTAATGTGGAAGTTGCTGGGAGCCGTCGGGTGCTGAGTTGTGGAGGCCATTAATTGGCTTCAATGATTGCTTCGTGGGAGATGGGGTTAATCCGTTTACGGGGAAGCTTGGAAGTGGCCCTTTGTTGCAGCGTGTTTTTGTTTGTCTTTCCAGAATTTGTTGCTTTTTGCTCCATTTATGGAATAGTTGCTTCTTATAGTGTAATTTTGTTGGGAGAGAAGATGAGTTGTATAAATACTCTTCTCCCTCACTTTAGTTATCTATCTACTTTATGAAGCTTTTTCTTTAGTTTTTCTCCATTGTTGTTCTTAGTTCAAGCTTCAATACTTGTTTTAATTCCTAGGTGTTTCCTCGTTTATTAATATTGTAGCTGCGGACTAGATTTTCCTTAATATCAAGTTTGTTTTCGGTTTCATCGGTTAAAAATCTCTTTTTTATGCTTTATTTTGTGCTTTAGTTTGTGGGAGTAGTTTCTTGGCTACAATGACTTAGGTGGTTATTTGGTTCTCAAACCTTTGGGCTAAAAAATCACAGAGACATTTAGTTCCGTTTATTTACATCCAAATCTTCCGGGCATATTGAGAATTTAAAAATAACTGTTGCTCCATTTATAAAACTCGTTTCTATATAAAGATCAATGGAGTATAATTTTTCAAGTTTCTTCATTTTTTCTTGATCTACGCTTGGGGTGTTTCATAAATCAAAGCAGCCAAGCGTGCTACTTACATCTTTATTGTACAAATTCTGTAGATGGGGTGTTTTTTTTTTGTTGTGTTTTTGTTTGTCCTCGGCTGGAAAATTTTGGTATTCTTCTCTTTTTTTCACAAAAAAATCACAGAGACCAATATGATCGAATTTTAGGAGTATAATTTTTCCTTTATCTAATAAATCAATGCTACTTACATCTTTATTGCTGCATTCTTTTTAACTTAATTTTTTTCTTCGTTTGTTAAATTCGTGTGATATTTTTTAGATTAATCATTTGTCTTGATGAGTGGAGTCTCAAAAGTACAAAATTGTGACAAAAAACAAAAAAATTCACTAAAGACCAAAAAAGTAGTATTAACCAACTGTCTTATTTGTCTAAAATGCGTCTTATTTGAATATTTTCAACAACGCTCCATATTTTTATACTTTTTCGATTCGCCTTGTTGGGACAAACGATTAATCTCAAAAATTACAATTAATAGCAAAACAAAAAATTACGTAAAATAAAAAAATATCAAACTAAGTTCTAGACTTATAAGTTAAAATGAACACAACCTTGATACGTCAAAAAACGGCAACGTATATATATTTCATCAAAATATTAGTAGCATCACAACAACTTTACAAAATTGAACTAGTACAAATATTTTTTTTGGGTCCAACTACAAGTGTGGCACCATCTTGATAATTTCAATCCAAACAGGACCTACACAATTAGGGCCCCACCCTTGACAAACTCGGTGAGGGCCAATGCAACCAAACCCAGCATAGCAAATCTCCCGTTCAACATCTCAGCATCGGAGCTCCAGAACGGCTTTGACTTTGACTCCACGCTCACTCCGCTGGACAGAGGGATCAGGGACGCTACGGACAGTACACCGGTGGTCAGCAGGAACCACGGGATCCCGCCATTGGATATCTGGGCGAACACATCCTCGCCCTTGGATAGCTCCACGGCAATCGCCGCCACGAAGCCGACCATGGCGAGCCTGCCGTTGATTCTCTCTGGTCTCGGCCCGCTGAATGCTAAGAGGTTGAAGAAATCGGTTCCGGCCTGTCATGGTTGGGAGTGCAATGTTTAGTTTTAACCGTTGAAAATATTTGACGTAACAACTGTGAGAAACATCGTAACAAGATTATAGGATTAAATCCCAGATCAGCAAATCATAAGCATTAAAAAATATTGAAAATCACAGTTATAGTTACAGCAACGGCTTCGTAAAGTATACCTTAGCCTTTAGGGGAGATTCAACTTCCTCTTTCTTACCATCCTGCCACATTAAAAAATCAAACGATGATTAAGCGATATCTCCCCACAATCATTGGATTAATTACGGATCATCACATTTCATGTGATCGATCTATGGTCACATAAATGGCGAAGTTAGAATTTTCCACCGAGGGAATGATGATTTAAAAAAAGTATGTACTTTTTATTCAAAAAATATACTCAACTTATCATGTAGCTTTTGTAGTGCATTATTATATTAGATATGACGTTGTTTTGTTGTTTGGACAATAATTGCAATTCTCATGTGTGATTATTCTCATCTATGAAAAAATTGACCTTTTTTTACATGATATTGTAGAATAATCTTATTTTTTGACTAAATCAAATCAAAATTATTTTAGATTTTCGGAGATTTATATTCTAATTGTACTGTATAGGATATTAGTAAAAGTCTAAAATTGTGGGGGTGGCTGGGCCCCTCGGGCCTGTACACACCTTCTCTGTCACATGAACCCAAAAGGGCTACCTCTGCAACCCCCACAGGTTTGCCCACATGAATGTGTGAAAAACATCTAAAAAGCTTGCACCCAAGAGATTGCAATTCAATTGCACGAACACGAAAGTCCAACATTTCGAACTGCCAGGGCACCGGAGATTTGTCTATTCTCTAACCTCAGGGCCATCGAATAATTTCTTATGTTGCAAGCTGGTCAGACATTCGGTTATCAAATTTAAATGAAAGAAAAGAAAAAGAAGAAGAAGAAGACCTACGTTGGCCATGCAACGCACAAGCACGCCGGAATTTCTCCCCTGCCGCGGCAAGTAGCAGCTGCTGCGAGGAATCGTCGACCGACTCAAACCCGTCCCCTTCGGCGCGACACTGGTCGCCGGGCTCACCAGAATGGACTGCATGACTGAGGAAGTTGCCATTTGAGGGTGTATACTAAGGGATAGAAAATTAGAAAAGCTAGCTTCTAAAGGAGTAATTGGTATGGCTGTATATGAAAGAATTTCTCTCACTTTCAGTCAATTGTTTCAAGTTTGAGTTGTGAAGAAGAAGGTGTAAATGGGGAGACATATATATAATGCAAGGAGAGGAGAGGAGAGGGAACAAGGTGGTGGATATTTTGAGAGTCCACGCGTCATCGAGTTTGGATCCCAAAAGGACATTGGGTCACGTGGGTTCGCATTGGGCCACATGTATAGTGTTTTTTTTTTTTGGTCAAAAATTGAGAAGGTTATATTAGTAGTAGCCCAGCGGCACTTACATAACGGAATTCATTACAAAAATTTTGGACAAAGCCAAACTAGCCATCTAAAACTATTGTAAACGAGAAAAACACAAGACCGTCGATGTCTTTCACCTCGACTCAAACGTTGAGCCTGACGCAAAAGCGGCACTCGCGATTTGTTGCATATTCAATTCGTAATCTCAAATGAGATAAAGTGCTAGTTAATGATAAAAGACAACAAATATCCAGACGATCAGACATTGGCGGCTCTACAGCCAAGGTAAGGTGGTCACATGACCACCTTAAAAAAAAATTTCCTACATATTTTACATGTAAAATTTTTAGGTTAGTTCATTATTTGAACACCTAATCTAAATATGAATGAACACTCTGTCCAAAATTAAATGAACACCCACCCAAAATATTTTAAAAAATGGAGAGAAAATGAATAATCTATTATTATCAGTATCATGTTCTAGCTTTTTTTTTTTTGAATGACACTCGACTCTACATCTCCAAAATAAGAGAATATGTCCTAAAAGATTCCTACGAATCTATTTGCCTCAATTTTTCATATAAAAGAATATTAGTATATTCATGTGCTTGTTTAATCTTGCTTAGCTTAAAATGGAAAATTTCGTCTATAATCATATTTATTCTTATTTTTACTGGTCGCACTATTGATGATAGTGTCCTACGAAAAGACATGTCATTTTTGGATAAAAAATGTAGGGCTTTGCTACATTATTTTTCGAGTTTCTTTGCATCAAATCAAAGATTTCGACTAGTTTTTTAACTTGGTGTGAAAAAATTTAAAAATTATGAACGTAAGGATTTATTTTTTGATTCAAAAATTGCATGTCTTTGCAAGGACTACCATTTTGGGACGTAGAGAGTACCCGTTTTTTTTTTTATATTCTACTCGTTAATAGAGGTAAGAGGGTTAAGATAATTATGGAACACCCTCTTAAAAAATCCTGAAACCGTCACTACGATCAAATAAACTTCAACCAAATATGAACGCTCCAACGAACTTTTAAAAAATTATAGAGATGACAAGCCTCCATGAATCGACGTGGCGTGGGTTGACGTGGTTTGTATTTAACGGGGAATGCAAATTTGTGGTTATGAAGGCCGGCCAAGGATTGTAGTACTAGGGTTTTGGTTTTATGTGTGGAAGTTGGAACTAGGCAATGCCACGTTTTACCAAGTACTAGTAATAAGAGTTTGATACGTGGGAAGTCTACAATACACTTTCTTTAAAAGCGTGAACTATATGCACCTATTTTATAGTTTAATCATAATATTTTAATGTGTTTCGTAACTTTTATTCTTGAATTTATAAACTTTTAGCAGTACGATTCGTAACATTTTTATTATAATTCATAATATTTTGGTGTATCTCGTAACTTTTATACGATTCGTAATTTTTTAGCAATACAATTTATAACATTTTTTCTACAATTTATAACGTTCTGGGGGTGCATATGATACACATCTAAATAAAGGGTGTATATTGTAGTCTTTTCCTAAGTGCTGTAAATCGTGATCCCGATCTAATGATACAGCTCTTGTCAAAAATCTAATCATACAGCTGTCGCCATCCATGCTACGGGTACAATTTACCACTCTCTTAATCTCACCGTTCGTCTTGAGAATTAATGGTTCAGATTTTAAACAAACTTTTTACAGGAAGAGTTTTTTAAAATTCGGATCGTCCGTACAGCCAAAACATTGTTGGACAATGAAATCGAGTGCAATGAGAGGAGCGGTAAAAGAGAGGGGTGATTGTGGACTTTCGCACATCTGGAGCACTGGATTGCTTAAGAATGTTTTACCACATAATGATTTTTCTAGTGGCACCGTCACTTAGTGCCAAAATATCGTTTATATATATGAACGTGAAATGTACACATATTTTTATTTTCAAAATGATAACATGTGATATTATAAATTCAAAAAATAAAACGTCAAGAAGAAATTTGATCCCTAAACAAGATATTAAGAAATCAAATAGGAGAAAAATCAAGTATGATTATTGACCGTCAGAATCTTCTCTCTCGTGATTTTACAGCAAACGTATCCAATTCTTCCACTTAGTAAAACGTGGCTCCAACCTCCCCATAAAGCCAAAACCCATGCCCTTTACAGCCACAAATGTGAATTCCCCGTTTGGCAGCGTTGCTCCGGGTGAGTTTGGATTGAAAAATTAAATTATTTTATTTTATTATCTTTATTAAATTTTATTTTGCATTTCTTTGTTGTAGAAATTTTATATCAATCTCAAAATTAATTGACAATGAGTGTAGAGGTCCCTAATGTTATTAAGTGATCACTCATTTCACTCCCAAGTAATGTGGGACTTTATATCTTAACATTTGTTTTGCATCAAATTTTTGTGACTTATTGATTCGTCTCGACGAGAGAAATCGGAAAAGTAAAAAAATTTGATCGAAACTCATACTCCCTCCGTCCCTTAGTGGGTAAAAATAGGTGCATTTTCTACTTTTTCGATAAAAGTATATTCCATTTTGAAAAGTTAGTGAGTAAAAGTTTAACGATGATGGATAAGTAAGAAAAATGAAGGAAAAAGTTGATGTGAAAGGTATAATGATGATATCTTTTTAATAAGTATGAGTTACAAAGCAAGACCATTAAAAAGGAACAGATAGAGTAATTTTTTGAATAAAGACAAAAATAAATCAAAATGACAACTTCTTTTTACTTTTTTTTGGCCTTTTTCAAATAAATTATTATGAATTTCGATCAAAATTTTATATTTTTCAAGATTCTTTAGCCGTAAAATCACAATCAGGAGTCACGACCGAACCCGTGATACTGATGTCGCCCCTTGACTTGAACCATCGGAAGCACTCTGGATTCCACGTGTTGTACCCCAAATGCACGACTCATTCTTCGGTGATCCAGAAATCAGAATGTTCTACTAAGAGTACTCCTCCTAATTTTAATACTACTAGGGCTCGATTGGATGCGGTATAAATTTTGAGTATATTATTTATAGGTGCGGATAAGATAGTAGATGGTATTAGTTAAAAAAAAAAGGGTCCACATTGATGTATTAAAAAGTTGATGGTTTGGAATTTGGATGATGTATTAGATAGAGGGAAAAAATAATACTTGGTTTGAATACAGAATAAATTAGATGTCTAAGGAAAGGTGTATGATGTAAACAGTTATCAAATGAATCATTTGCCTTTGTATAGTATGAAATTAGATTATTCATTATATAATAACAAAATTCAATAAAATTAATTAATTACTTTTTCACAATTGAAGGAATAATAATTTAGTTTACAAGTAAAATAATTAATTTAATGTTTATAAAAATTAAAAAATTGTTTATAAATTTTTTTATTAATACATTTTACCCCAAAATGTTATTTTACTTATATAATATAAATTTATATTAGGATGGGGCTATTTTGTTTTTTTATAAGGATGGGGCCATTTAAAACTCAGAACACATCTCTAACTAAATTAATTAATTTATTAATTATAAAAAAATTGACAACACATGTTTTTATAATTTTCTAATTATAAAATTTTTTTTTTTTTACTTTTTCTTACACTTAAAACACATGTTTTTCAAAATTAATTATACATAAAAAGTTTTTATATAGGTAATTATATAAAGGGACTTTTGGCTGGCCGGGTGAACACCCACCCAAAATATTTTAAAAAATGGAGAAAAATAAATAATCTATTATTATTAATGACACTCTACTCTACATCTCCAAAAATTAGAGAATATGTCCTAAAAGATTCATGCGAATCTATTTGCCTCAATTTTTCATATAAAAGAATATTAGTATATTCATGTGCTTGTTTAATCTTGCTTAGCTTAAAATGGAAAATTCCGTCTACAATCATATGTATTCTTATTTTTACTGGTCACGCTATTGATGATAGTGTCCTACGAAAAGACGTATCATTTTTGGATAAAAACTGTAGGGCTTTGCTACATTATTTTTCGAGTTTTTTTGCATCAAATCAAAGATCTCGACTAGTTTTTTAACTTGGTGTGAAAAAATTTAAAAATTATGAACGTAAGCATTTTATTTTTTGATCCAAAAATTGCATGTCTTTGCAAGGACTACCATTTTGGGACGTAGAGAGTATCAATTTTTTTTTTTTTGTATATTCTACTCGTTAATAGGGGTAAGAGGGTTAAGATAATTATGGAACACCCTCTTAAAAAATTCTGGAGCCGTCACTACAATCAAATAAACTTCAACCAAATATAAACACACCAACGAACTTTAAAAAAATTATAGATCTGATAAGCCTCCACGAGTCGGCGTGGGGTGGGTTGACGTGGTTTGTATTTAACGGGGAATGCAAATTTGTGGTTATGAAGGCCGGCCAAGGATTGTAGTACTAGGGTTTTGGTTTTATGTGGAAGTTGGAACTAGGCAAATGCCACGTTTTACCAAGTACTAGTAATATGAGTTTGATACGTGGGAAAGTCTACAATACATATTCTTTAAAAGCGTGAATCATATGCACCTATTTTATAGTTTAATGATAATATTTTAATGTGTAACGTAACTTTTATTCTTGAATTCATAACCTTTTAGCAATACGATTCGTCATTTTTATTATGATTCATAATATTTTGGTGTATCTCGTAACCTTTATATGATTCGTAATTTTTAAGCAATAAAATTCTTAACATTTTGTCTACAATTTATGACGTTTTGGGGGTGCATATGAAACACACCTAAATAAAGGGTGTATATTATAGTTTTTTCCTTGATACGTAAGTGCTGTAAATCGTGATCCCGATCTAATGATACAGCTGTCACCATCCATGCTACGGGTACAATTCACCACTCTCTTAATCTCACCGTTCGTCTTGAGAATTAATGGTTCAGATTTTAAACAAACTCTTTACCGGAAGAGTTTTTTAAAATTCGGATCGTCCGTACAGCCAAAACATTGTTGGATAGTGAAATCGAGTGCAATGAGAGGAGCGGTAAAAGAGAGGGGTGATCGTGGACTTTCGCACATCTGGAGCACTGGATTGCTTAAGAATGTTTTACCACATAATGATTTTTCTAGTGGCACCGTCACTTAGTGCCAAAATATCGTTTATATATATGAACGTGAAATGTACACATATTTTTATTTTCAAATTGATAACATTTGATATTATAAATTCAAAAAATAAAACGTCAAGAGGAAATTTTATCCCTATACAAGATATTAAAAAATCAAATAGGAAAAAAATCAAGTATGATTATTGACCGTCGCGCCAGAATCTTCTCTCTCGTGATTTTACAGCAAACGTATCCAATTCTTCCACTTAGTAAAACGTGGCTCCAACCTCCCCATAAAGCCAAAACCCATGCCCTTTACAACCACAAATTTGAATTCCCCGTTTGGCAGCGTTGCTCCGGATGAGTTTGGATTGAAAAATTAAATAATTTATTTTTATTATCTTTATTTAAATTTTATTTTGCATTTCTTTGTTGTAGAAATTTTATATACATTTCAAAATTAATTGACAATGAGTGCAGAGGTCCCAAATGTTGGTGATCACCAATTCCACTCCCAAACAATGTGGGACTTTATATCTTAACATTTGTTTTGCGTCAAATTTTTGTGACTAATTGATTCGTCTCGAAAAGAGAAATTGGAAAGTGAAAAAATTTGATCGAAACTCATACTCCCTCCGTCCCTTATTTTAAAGTCCAGTATTCCATTTTGCGCTACCCCTTTATAAGTGTCCATTTTGTAAAGTTAGTGGGTGCATTTTCTATTTTATCCCTAAAAGTATATTTCATTTTAAAAAGTTAGTGAGTAAAAATGTAATGATGATAGGTAAGTAGAAAAAGTGAAGGAAAAAGTTGATGTGAAAGGTATAATGATGAGTATCTTTTTAATAAGTTAGAGTTACGAAGCAAGATAATTAAAAAGGGACAGATGGAGTAATTTTTTGAATAAAGACAAAAATAAATCAAAATAACAACTTCTTTTTACTTTTTTTGGCCTTTTAAAAATAAATTATTATGAGTTTCAATCAAAACATTTACCCCAAAATGTTATTTTACTTATATAATATAAATTTATATTAGGATGGGGCTATTTTGTTTTTTGTATAAGGATGGGGCCATTTAAAACTCAGAACACATCTCTGACTAAATTAATTAATTTATTAATTATAAAAAAATTGACAACACATATTTTTATAATTTGCTAATTATAAAAACTTTTTTTTACTTTTTCTTACACTTAAAACACATGTTTTTTAAAATTAATTATACATAAAAAGTTTTTATATAGGTAAATATATAAAGGGACTTTTGGCTGGCCGGGTGGTTGGCCAAATTAGGTTTTCCTTTTCATCTCTCTTTTCTCCAGCAAAGCACTCCCCCTCTCGCTCCCCAGTCGACTTCTTCTCTCACCATCTCCGACCACCTCTCTCTCTCTCTCTCTCTCTCTCTCTCTCTCTCTCTCTCTCTCTCTCTCTCTCTCTCTCTCCTATACCATTTCTCTTCCCCATTTTTCTATGTGATTTCTAGGGTTCGTTCTCCCTCTGGCTCATAGTAGGCGGCGATGACGATTCCCGGCGGCGATGCACTAGTAGTGGCGGTGGGTGTTCGTTGAGGTAAGGGTTCCAAAATTTTGAATTGTGTAAGGATTTGATTTTGAATTTCCATATTTTTCAGAAAATTGGGTTTAGGGTTTTGAATTTGGGGGATAGGGTTATTTGGGGTTGGGGGAGGGCGGTTGAGGAGGGCCAATTTGGTCAAAAAATCAGACGTATAAGGCCGGATAAATTATGGAAAGCTTGAGGGGTGACAATAATTTAGTACCGTTACACCCGTGCTAACGAAAGGGATAAAGAAATACAGGAGGAAACGATGATCCCAAACGGTGCAAAATTGGTCCAATCATGAGGAGCCAATACACCCTGATTGCCTCATACACCCAACAGATACGACATCCAATCGAGCCCCTATTGATATATTAATCTGGAATGAACACATTTTCAAAGAGCATCTGTTACTCTGGATGTTCGGGTCTATTTGCATGCACCTCACCTAATTTTCGGACCTTAAAGTTAACGATTGGACTCACATTGACCAAAAAAAAGAGTTAACGATTGGACAATTAAACCCTCTAATGTTTTCAAAGTTTGGAATATTGTTTGGATTCTGTGAGATTTGAATATACGACCTCATGGAAGTAACTACTTATTGCTTTCACATGTCTATCTGGCCAGACCCATTGAAATTTGCATTTAATAATTGTTCGAAGGTACTAGATATTAGAATGCCACCTAGCCTGACTCAACACAATGATAAGGGTCTGCGGGTTTTCACCTTCCTAGTGTGTGAATCCCTTATAGTTTTGTGTGAGGGGGAGCATTGTCCTCCCTAGAATACAAAATAATCTACAATAGATTGCATTGTTGTTTATGAGTTTAATGTGGGTGCGTTCATCTATTTTTCATATATTTTATCGATCTCACCATACTCTTTAGGATATTATCTTACGAGTTCATTTCAAGCGCAACATTTATAATTCAAATCGTTTATCTTATAGACCCCTTCAACAATAAAATGTCTGTAACTAGATAAATTTGATAGAATATTGATAATTAAGCTTGTGACAAGTTGTATTTTATCATGTAAACTAAATAATTAAGAATTTGAATACATTTATTGTGCCTTTAACATAATCAAATACAACTTGTTCATCTATACCGATTTAAAACCATTTTTTGCTATGCAAGTTACGAGATGAACAATTTAAAGCATAGGTTGATTGCATATATTAAAAACTTTTTTTTTTCTTAGTACAAATTATGAGTTTTACGATTGAATCATGACCGTGGAATGAATTCATGATACAAGAGAATGAAGAGCTGGTCAAATTTGATAGAGGTCATGTCGGCTTAATGATGTTTTTTTATATTTTAAATACTATTATATTTTAAAAATATGAATGTGTTGATTAAAATTAATATGCATTTGAAGTTTAAAATAAGTAGATGGTCATCCTATTCATGCTCTATATTTAGAGGACCAAAATCGATCCTATCAAGCAGTGAAAGTTGCCAAATGGCCTGTAGTCCAATGGTATTTTCTATTCATTCCCTTAAGAGACAGAGTTAGAATCCTGTCAAAGATGTTTTTGGTTCAAGGCTATAAACAGTCTTCAGATCTCTTATGGATTGACTAACTACCCCCTAAGCTATTAAACCAAATCAAAAACCAAGAAACGGCCCTACACAAGCCTCATCAAAGCCCCATGTATAATACCTCCATAAACAGTGCATTGGTGAATATGCCTGACAACTATTCACCATGTATTTTAGTCATTAAAAAAAAAAACTAATCACCATGCATTTATTATTTACTACTAGTTTTTCCTTTCTCTCTGTGCTCTTCTCCCCTCCTCTTTTCTCCTCTCCTCCCCTCACCTATATATACACAATTGATATTTTATTAAAGAATAGGTAAAATAGATAGTATTGATATAGTGTTGAAAGATATATGAGTATGTAAATTGAAAATGTGAATTGTAAACTAGCATTTTTGGCTATAAACCGGTGAACATGCTCTAACCCTCGCAATTGTATACCGCTTGGCCAAAGGAAAAAAAAAAGAAGCAGTGAAAGTTTTCTAGGATGGGTTAGAGCATTTGCATATATACACTCAAATAGCTAGAGATATGGCCGGAAGAATGAGTTGCATACTCTCAAATAGAGATTAAAGCTTTCTGCGTCTGACTCCTTCCCGCCGGCTTGATTTCAACTGTGGTGTTAAATTAACTGATACTTGTTTGAATAATTCGGTGTTAAATCAAATTCATAATTCACCCACGTCGTCGTTCTCATCAATTGCTTAATTATGCTTGCCAAAAAAAATTAATTAGTGTGAAAAGAATAATAAAATAACCTACATTTTTTCAACAAAAGCTTAGTGGAAACGTCCCTTAGACATTGTATCATCGAAAATTTTAGTATATTTGAAAGCCGCAAGGATACATTATCAAAACATTACTACGACTACAACTTTACAAAATTCACCTACAGTACATGTTTTTGGTGGGTCCAACTACAAGTGTGTAATGATAAAAAAAAAAAGGGACAATGATACACCACCGCTTCTCGCCCACTGCGAGCTCGCTGGGTCCACCGGCCACCGGACGGCCAATCCAAACTGTCCAAAAATTTTTAAAAAAAAAACCAAATGGTCTTGAATGAGAATCAACTGCATCCGATGTGTATAAGAGCTCGATCCAAACTTCTATTTTTTAATGGCACGGATCATCTGATTTTTGGAAGTTCGGATCGAGCATTTACACACGTCGGATGCCATTAATTCTCGCGCGGGCCCACTCATTTTTTTTTATAGAATTTTTGGACGGTTCGAATTAGCCGTTCAGTGGCCAGAGTGGGCACGGCGAGCGTGCAGTGGGTGAGTTGCGGTGGATGTATCATTGTCGAAAAAAAAACTACAAGTGTGACACCATCTTGGTAATTCCCATCCAAACAGGACCTACACAAGGGCCACACCCTTGACAAACTTGGTGATAGCCAATGTGACCAAACCCAGCATAGCATATCTCCCGTTCCACAGCTTAGCATCGGAGCTCCAAAACCCGTTTGACTTTGACTCTACGGTCTCCGCTGATTCATCCACCCGTTTAACTTTGACTCAACGGTCTCCGCCGAACAGATGAATCAGCGACGCTACGTACAGCACACCGGTGGTTAGCAAGAATCACAGAATTCCGCTGTTAGATATCTGGGCGAACATGTCCTCGCCCTTGGATAGTTCCAAGGTGATCGCCGCCACGAAGCCGATCATGGCAAGCCTGCCGTTGATCCTCTCGGGCGCCGGCACACTGAATGCGAACACGTTGAAGAAATCGGTGCTGACCTGTCATGGTTAACGAAAT
The DNA here is from genome assembly GCA_014282245.1 of Rhododendron simsii. Classification (NCBI taxonomy): domain Eukaryota; kingdom Viridiplantae; phylum Streptophyta; class Magnoliopsida; order Ericales; family Ericaceae; genus Rhododendron; species Rhododendron simsii. Next base: position 3,580,239 of record CM024954.1, read on the forward strand.
GTTTTAGAATTCTTATCATAAGCCTACAAGTACAAATATTACTCCCACCCATAGAAATGCAAAATCACAGGGAAATCTTAAACAAGGGCTGATTAAATGTACCTTAGCCTTCGGGGGAGGTGGAGGAGTCGGCAGCGTTGACGGAGTTGAAGGAGTGGCCGCAGGTTCCGCTTGCTCATTCTGATCGTCCTGCTATGTCAAACAATCAAATGGCAGTTTCGAGGGAGCACAAGATAGTTCTTAGTTTTATATAAGACTCGACGCCATCACTGCTTGGCTTTTTAATCTTTGTAATAATTTCAAGGCATTTAAGAAACCAAGATTCAAAATCTGCTGCTAAATCATCAAACGAATGGAATATAAAAAACTACTACTTCAAGAGACCAGTTTGACAAACCTCGGCCGTGCAGCGCACTACGACGCTAGAACTCCTACTCTGATGGGGCATACGGCAGTGTGGGCTCAGCCGATTCGAACCCAGCCCTTTTGCGACGCCAGCCACCGGGCTCACCAGAATGGACTGCATCACCGATGAAGTGACCATTTGAAATCAGAGAATTTCCGAAGGTAATTCCTGAGAGTGCAAAAAAAAACTTATCACTTCTGTACCGCAACTGTGCTATGAGTTTGAATTTGATGAGAGAAACAAAGGAATGTAGAGATGGTTATATAGGGGAAGGAGAGGGGAACACATTGGTGGATATTTTGAGGCCCACGTCGACGAGTTTGGGACCCAAAAAGGAGGTTGGGTCACGTGGGTTCTCATTTGGCCACATATGGTGAGGTGGGTTGACGTGGTTGCATGGTTTTCGTTTTACGTGGAGGGAGGGAGAAGTTTTTTGGGTGCCGTGCGGGTGCTAACAAACATGTAGTATCGTGGATAATTCAGACCTCCAAACGTGTTTTGAACGGTTCTGAACGGTTCATAACTAGCATTTTATTATCTCAAACTTCCACAAAAGTTCATGACTAACAGATAGAATTTTAGTAATCTCTATGGAATCAGCTATTTTTTCGTGTTTAAGGGAACCCAAAAAACAAGAACCAAAATCTGTAATCTTTTTCTTTCTTCTGTTAAAGATTTTTGACAAACACCTGGTATCTAGGCATACCAATAACAGGAGGAGGGATTGGTCTTTAGTTGGTTTAAGCAAGAACAGGAAAGTAATTTCGCATGGCTTGTGTTGAGATTGAATTATGAATACCAAATGTGAGAGGATATTGTGTATACTTCCTAAAGATCACCTTGGTAGTCCATTGGACCGATAGACCGAACCTATTTTGGATTACCAAACAAGGTATTGATAGTAATTGAGATTGGTAGTCCAATCCTAAGGGCTAATACCCTTATCAAACGGGGCCTCAAATTCTAAATACCAAAACGAACGAGGTCTATATGTTACTGCTGCTTTGCCAATTCGAAGAGGTAAAATATTGCATGTTTTTTGGTTGGAAAGTGACGAATTCCCACTACATTGAAATTTTTTCCTAATGAGGCAATAGGTAATTCAAAGTCATCCAATTACCCAACTGTTGTTTGCATTCGATGTTGTATCCATATTTCTGGTCACGGGTTCGAGTCACGGAAACAGTCTCTCTACTTACAGAGATAAGATTGCGTACATCAACCTTTTTTCAGACCTCGCAATTGCGAGAGGCTCATGTTGCCTTTGCCCTTTACATCCAGTATATCCAAAGCCTTTTTATATCAAGAATAACATATATAACCCCCTTGCTTATCCAAAAAAAAAAAACATATATAACCCCCTGTAAACAAGATGCAAGTAAAATTTCATTTCTTGGGCCCTTTCAATTGTGTTTGTTTCTTCGCTCACAACATTTGGTTTGAGGTGTATGAATAAGCATATATTCTCTCCCGGTTATGGACTACTTCATATTTGCTTCTCGAGTATTGATTGTTTGACCTGCGCACCGAAATTTAATTAGTGCATATAGGACTTCTTGTTCCCAGATTTTCTAACTTCCGCTGTTGATATAGAGTATCAAAGTTTGCGTTTGTAAAAAAGTCTTTTCTTGAATTAGTAAGATTCTTGTAATTACAATCAAGAACTATATATAAGACCCAATTGTAATTCCTAGTATGAATGATTAATTATATAGGATTTGGAAATCGACCTAATTAACAAAAATTCAACTTCCTACACATCAGGCCTTCAAGGTCTGAGACTCCTTCACGCAAAATTGCAATCGTGGTGTTTTGAGTCAATTCATAGTACAAGATAAGAAGATATGTTTTGGCTTTTAGTTGAATCTAACTAGCCTCTATGTGATTAGGGTTGTTCGGAGAAATTGCCTGTGACAATGCTTTCTAGACATAGTATAAGTGAAGTATCAAATCCCCCACTCTTTTTTTTAATTATTTTTTGGATACAACGATTGTTTTTAATGCCATATTACATGAGGTGAGTCTCGGATATGCGTATGGTATCATCTCATTTAAGAGGGCGTTACAAATAACCAGATATCCGGAACTCACCTCATGCGAGATGGCCGCGAAGAATTGCTCTTAGCCAAAAAAAATACTCCCTCCGTCCCTTTTTAAGTGTCCTGCTTCGTAATTCCAACTTATTAAAAAGACATCATCATTATACTTTCACATCAACTTTTTCCTTCACTTTCCCTACTTACCCATCATCATTACACTTTTACTCACTAACTTTTCAAAATGGAATCTACTTTTAGGGACAAAATAGACAATGCACCAACTTTTACCTACTAACTTTACAAAATGGACACTTATTAAGGGACAGCCCAAAATGGAATACTGGACTCTAAAAAAGGGACGGAGGGAGTACTCTTAATCGTTACTCTTGGTCAAAAAAAATATTTTGGACGCGAAGAATTACTTCTGACTGTAAAGAATTATTATTGGCAGGAAAGAATTACCTCTGGCCGCGAAGAATTACTATTAGCCGCAAAGAATTACCTTTGGTTGAAAAGAATTACTCTTTGCCAAAAATTACTCTTGGTAGCGAAAAATTATTCCTGGCCGCGAAAAATTACTTTTTGCTGCGAAAAATTACAATTGGACGGAAAGAATTACCTCTGGCCGCTAGAATTACTCTTGGTCGGGAAAAATAATTTTGGCCATGAAAAATTACTCTTGGCTACACAGAATTACTCCTGGCTACAAATAATTGCACGTGGCCAATAGTAATTCTGTGCGGTTATGAGTTATTCTTAGTGGCCATGAGTAATTCTTCGTAGCCAAGATTATTTTTTTGGCCAAGAGTAATTATTTGTGGCTAGAGGTAATTATTTGAGCCAATAGCAATTCTTCGTGATCAGGAGCAATTCTTCGTGAACTTCTAATTTCAACCATTGGCTTCAATGGTTGAGATATTGGAGTGTTTTTTTTTGGTGTATTTGTTTGTGTTTCCGGAACTCTTTTCTTGTGTAAACGTGTGTGTTTGGATTCAAAATTAGAATCCGTTTTGGAATTAACGTTTGAGGGAGAGAGAGAGATAGCCTTAATCACAGTAATCGTTTTTGACTAATAATTGTTAGGAAAGTAAGAGAAAATATTCAAAATTAAGGAATCTGAGTAAGATTAAGAAACATCAATTTTAGTTTTGAGGAATGCTAGGTATAAAGAAAATTTACCTCGAAAACACCCCGAAAAAAGCAATCCGTGGTTGAAAATCACTTTGATGATTGGGTCACACACATCAAAATGAATTTCAACCACTAGTTGCTCTTTTTGGGGTACTTTCAGGTTAAGTTTTCTTTTAGTTTTGCTTTCATCCTTCTTCCAAATATTCATTCTTTTCAAATATATTTCTAATCTTACTATAGGCAAATCTCAGCCATAGAAAAAATATGTAGAGTCCAAAATATAGAAAATTTCAAAACCGCTACTCCATATTATATAGATTCAAAGGAGTATAATTTTTCAAGTTTCTTCATTTTTACCGGATCTAATTAATCAATGCTACTTACATCTTTATTGTAGAAATTTTGTACCTTTGGGAGACCAATATTATCCAATTTGCCTTTAGACTGCATTTTTTTGAAACTTAACTTTTTTATTTGTTTGTTGGATTCGTGTGATATCAAATATCTGTCTTATTTGTTTTAAATACGCCTTATTTGAATGTTTTCAACAACGGTCCATATTTTTATACTTTCGATTCGTCTCGTCAGAACGAACGATTAATCCCAAAAATTACGATGAAAAGCAAAACGAAAAATTATGAAAAAAATAAATAAAAGGAAGACAACCTTGGTTCGTCAAAAAGCAGCAACGTCTATATATTACATCCAAATATTAGTACCATCACTACAACTTTACTTTATTTTTTTTACATCCAAATATTAGTACCATCACTACAACTTTACTTTATTTTTTTTGGGTCCAACTACATGTGTGACACCATCTTGATAATTTCCATCCAAACATGCAGGACCTACACAATTAGGGCCCCACCCTTGACAAACTCGGTGAGGGCCAATGCAACTAAACCCAGCATAGCAAATCTTCCGTTCAACATCTCAGCATCGGAGCTCCAGAACGGCTTTGACTTTGACTCCACGCTCACTCCACTGGACAGAGGGATCAGAGACGCTATGGACAGCACACCGGTGGTCAACAGAAACCACGGGATCCCACCGTTGGATATCTGGGCAAACACATCCTCACCCTTGGATAGCTCCACGGCAATCGCCGCCACGAAGCCGACCATGGCGAGCCTGCCGTTGATTCTCTCCGGTCCCGGCCCGCTGAATGCTAACAGGTCGAAGAAATCGGTCTTAGCCTGTCATGGTTGGGGGAGCAATGTTTAGTATTAACCGTCGAAAATATTTGATGTAACAACTAAATTAATTACTACCTCCTTCTCATTTATTTTCTCACTTTTTAACTTTTCTTCTGTCCTAAAATGTTTTTCCATTTAAAAAAGTTAAAGAACACATCGTTATGATTCTGGTTCAGCCTTTCTCTTTTGAATTGGTGTGACAGCTTTAACTTAAATCCGAAGGCATTTTTTTGGAAACTTCTAATTTGGAAAGTGTAATGATTAATATATAGTCTCGTAATAAGTGGGTTTTCGTAAACAAAAATAAGCAAATTAGAAAGGGAGGAATACTCTTCTTGCACCACAATGAGAGTAAACAATTCTAAATAGTTTTAAGGGCCTAGGAGGTCTGATTTTCACTCCTTTTCCCCCAATATTTTGAACCCTTCATTGTTTTCTCTGACAAAATGACAAAATTTAAGAAGTATAACAAAAATTTAAAAATATACATTTCCACAAGAAAAGCAGAAAGTAAGCCAAAACTGTGAGAAACATCATAACAAGATTATAGGATAAATCTCAGATTAGCAAATTACAAGCATTAAATTAAAAAAATGAAAATCATAGTTATATATAGTTACAGCAATGGCTTCGTAAAGTATACCTTAGCCACCGTAGATTCAACTTCCTCTTTCTGAGGATCCTGCCACATCAAAAAGACAAATGATGATTAAGCTATATCTCCCCACAATCGTTGGATTAAGCACGGATCATCACCTCATATGATTTATGGTCATATAAGTAGCGAAGTCAGAATTTTATACACAGTGTTGCCAATTTAAAAAAAGTACTTTCATTCAAAAAATAAACCCAACTTAACATGTAGCTTTTGTAGGAGTATTATATTGGATATGACGTCATTTTGTTATTTGGACAACAATTGCAATGCTCATGTGTGATTATTACAATATATAAAAAAATTGAACCTTTTTTCATGATATTGTTGAATAATCTTAATTTTTTACTAGATCAAATCAAAATTATTTTAGAATTTTGGAGATTTATATTCTAATTGTACTGCATAAAATATTACTTTTTCCGTCTTTTTAAATATCCCAATTTGAAAAATACGCAATTTTAGGAGTCAATTTTCACTTCTCTTTACACATTTTTCTTAGTAAAATTTTCACATTAATTTTTATTTCCTTTTCCAAAATTATCTTCTATTTTTTTATTTTCACATCGACTTTAACCTTCACTCTCTAAAATTATCTCCACTTTACCTATATTAACTTTTCAAGGTGGACACTTATTTTAAAACAGTCGAAAATAGAATACTAAACATTTAAATAAAAATGGAAGGCGTTGTAAAAGTCTAAAATTGTTGGGTGGTTGGCCCCTCGGGTCTCTACATGCCTTCTCTGGGTCACATTAACCCGAAAGGCCTACCTCAAGCAACATTTACCGGTTTGGCCAAATGATTATGAAACCAAAAAATATCTATAGAGCTTGCTCCCAAAAGATTGCAATTTAATCCCACGAGCACCAAGGCCCAATATTTCAAACTGTGAGTTTACCGGGGATTTATATGTTCTCTAACATCATGTTCCTTGAATTATTTATTATTCTATAGGTTGCCCCGGACATTTAATTACCAAATCAAAAAGAAAGTAAAAAAAAGAAAAAGACCTACCTTGGCCATGCAACGCACAAGGACGCCGGAATTTCTCCCCTGCCGAGGCAAGTAGCAGCTGCTGCGAGGAATCGTCCTACTCAAACCCGCCCCCTTTGCGACACCGGTCACCGGGCTCACCATAATGGACTGCATGACTGAGGAAGTTGCCATTTGAGGGTGTTTACTAGGGGATAGAGAATTAGAAAAGCTCGCTTCAGAAGGAGTATTGGTTATATATGATCGAAAGGACTTGTCAGTGTTGCTTCAAGTTTGAGTTGTGAAGAAAATGTAAATGTGGAGATACATACATATATAGTGCAAGGAGAGAGAGAGAGAGAGAGAGAGAGAGAGAGAGAGAGGCAACAAGGTGGTGGATATTTCGAGAGAGAGAGAGAGAGAGAGAGAGAGTCCGAGAGAGAGGAAACAAGGTGGTTGATGTTTTGAGAGTCCACGTCATCGAGTTTGGATCCCAAAAAGGTCACTGGGTCACGTGGGTTCACATTCGGCCACATTTGGTGGAGTGGGTTGACGTGGTTTGTATATTAACGGGGAATTCAAGAAGGCCATGGATGGTCGTACAAGTGCACTATTAGGAGAAATTTCTCGGTTGCCGGATGGATATATGGTATTCGTTCGGCACATTCAGACCGTTCAACATATTTTTGGTTGCCGGATGGATATATGGTATTCGTTCGGCACATTCAGACCGTTCAACATATTTTTGAACAGTTCAAATTGAAACTCTCTCTGTCTTCTCATTTCATCACTTTCTCTCTCATCTTTCTCTCTTCAAATTCGAGCTGTCCAAAAATACAATGGATAGTTCAGATGTGCCGAACGAACACTACGTGCAGGTACCCACCGGGACCGAAAATTTTTCCGTACTTCTGGGGTTTTGGTTTTATGTGGAGGTTGGAGGTAGGCAATGCCACGTTTTTGCCAAGTACTAGTAATAGTAAGCGTTTCATACGTAAGTGCTGTAACATCGTGATCCCGACCTCAGGATCATACTGCTGTAGCCCGTTGTGTCGACAGTAATACCAGCGGCTACGGCAGGATTTTAGTTTAACGGTAGGGAAAATGTAAAGAAATTTTTTTTGCATACAATCACTGAATTAGATAGTAACTATATTTATTTTGCTTGAAGACTTATCGAGCCTAATTTATTTTATTTTATTGAGTTGTATGACTATTTACTCACAATTTTCGGTAAACTTTCATTTATTCTGGCATAATTGATTGATTCAGTGCCGACAATAGAAAGAAATATCAAATCATATACAAATTTTTAGTGCATTTTTTGAACTCAAAGAGTTCACTTGAACCCCCTCAAACCCTAATGGAGCCGCCCCTGAGTAGCACTGGCTTCCTTGGGGATGTTGTACTTCATAATGATGTTTTGTAGTGGTACGGTTTAGTGCCAAATTATCGTTTTTTTTTTCCGCAAAAGAAAGTTATTACTCCATTTTCATAAATGGTAAAAAGATTAAAAGAAATCAAGGGTATACCAGTAAAAGCCATCCGAGACCGAGGAAAGCAAGCCGCCAACCGAAACACCAAAAAATCTAACAAAACAGCCCTAGAAATCGATTTGAAACGTCGAGACACCTATCTAGCCAAAAAAAAAAAAAAACCCAAAAACAAACCCCTAGCCAAAACCAAAGTTTATTCATCATTTATACTAACATATGAACGTGGAATGAACACAATTATGAAGCATCATATGGCGTTGTATCAAGAGCATTCAATCAATGCTCCACTTTCTATAAATAAAAAATAAAAAAAATTGTTCCAAGAAACAAGAGAGTATTGGACGTCGCTAAGTATGACTTAACACATTCATAAGTGTGTGGGCTTTTCCTTCGATCGTACATATGAATCCCACACAATTTTTTGAGAGGGGAGAGCAATATTGCCCTTAAAACATAGAATAATTAATCTGTCCATATAATGCATTGTTGGCGGGTTTAGCTCCTCTTCCTGCTTTATCCAACCATTAGTATACTCAGAATCATCTTAATCATGTACTATCGTATATACTCCGGTAAGAATAATATTGTCTGTAAAAGATAAATTTGATTGGACAATATAGATAAGCCCGCGACCGGGTTGTAATTTTTTTTATGTAAAAAAATGAACGGTAAAAATAGAAAAAACATTTTTATTGTGCATTTTATAAAATGAAATAACACATGTTCAAAATCTACCACATATTTCCTCTGGCTATCCTCAATGATTGTTGTTAGTAGTGTAACCATACAAAAAATAAACTTGATCGGACATCGATCGGAGTATCAAAAATCGAATTTTGCTTTGTAAAATGGATAGTTTATCTTTATTATTATTGGCAGAAATCAAATCATCCATTTTATAAACCAAAATTCAAATTTTGATATATTTATCGATTTCAGATTAAGCTGATTTTTTGCACAAGGACAAAAACAAAAAATTAAAGAAATGCAAAAAAATTTGAATAAGGACAACCGCAAAAAATTGTGTTGTATAAGTTAATCATTACATTGAAAATTTTTCCTAATGTGGCAATAGGTAATCCAAAGTCATCCAATCACCTAAGTATTGTTTGCATTCAATGTTGTATCCATATTTCTAGTCACGGGTTCGAGTCACAGATATAGTCTCTCCACTTGTAGAGATAAGGCTGCGTACATCAATCTTTTTCCAAACCTCGCAATTGCAGGAGCCTCGTGTCGCCCTTTACATCCAGTGTATCCAAAGCCTTTTTATATCAAGAGAATAACATACCCCCTTCCTTATAAAAAAAAAAAAAAAAAAAACATATATAACCCCCTCTGAAGAGGATGTAGGAAACTTTTCATTTCTTGGGCCGTTTCAGTTGTGTTTGTTTCTTGGCTCACAACATTTGGTTTGAGGTGTATGAATAAGCATATATTCTCTTCCGGTTTTGGACTACTTCATATTTGCTTCTCAAGTATCGGTCGCTTGACCTGCGCACCGAAATTTAATTAGTGCCTGCATATAGGACTTCTTATTCCCAGATTTTCTAGCTTTCGCGGTCGATACAAAGTATCAAAGTCTGCGTTTCTGAAGAAGTTTTTTCATGAATCAGTAAGATTCTTGTAATTACAATCAAGAACTATATATAAGACCTAATTGTAATTCCTACCATGAATGATTAATTATGATGATTTGGAAATCGAGCTAATTAACAGAAAATCAACTTCCTACACATCAGGCCTTCAAGGTCTGACTCCTTCACGCAAAATTGCAATCGTGGTGTTTTGAGTCAATTCATAGTACAAGATAAGAAGCTATGTTTTGGCTTTTAGTTGAATCTAACTAGCCTCTATGTGATTAGGGTTGCTCGGAGAAATTGCCTGTGACAATGCTTTCTAAATATAGTCTAAATGAAGTATCAAACCCTCCACTTTTTTATTCTTTTTTTTGGATACAATGATTGTTTTTAATGTCATCTCACATGAGGTGAATCTCGGATATGCGTATGGTACCATCTCATTTGAGAGGGCATTACAAATAACCGGATATCCGGAACTCACCTCATGTGAGATGGCCGCGAAGAATTACTCTTAGCCGAAAAAAATACTCTTAACTTACTCATGGTCAAAAAAAATATTTTTGGACGCAAAGAATTACTTTTGGCCGTAAAGAATTATTATTGGCTGCAAAGAATTACCTCTGGTCGCGAAGAATTACTCTTGGTGGAAAAAATGCTCTTGGCCGCAAAGAATTACTATTGGCTGCAAAGAATTACCTCTGGCTGAGAAGAATTACTCTTTGCCAAAAATTACTCTTGGCAGCGAAAAATTACTCCTGGCCGCGAAAAATTACTTTTCGCTGCGAAAAATTACAATTGGACGAAAAGAATTACCTCTGGTCGCGAGAATTACTCTTGGTCGGGAAAAATAATGTTGGCCACAAATAATTTTGGCCACAGAATTACTCTTGGCTACAAATAATTGCACGTGGCCAAGAGTAATTCTGTGCGGCTAGGAGTTATTCTAAGCAGCCATGAGTAATTCTTTGTGACCAAGATTATTTTTTTGGCCAAGAGTAATAATTTGCAGATAGAGGTAATTATTTGAGGCCATTAGCAATTCTTCGTAATCAGGAGCAATTCTTCGTGAACTTCTAATCTCAATCATTGGCTTCAATGGTTGAGATATTGGAGTGTTTTTTTTGGTGTTTTTCTTTGTGTTTCCGGAACGCTTTTCTTGTGTAAACGTGTGTGTTTGGATTCAAAATTAGAATCCGTTTTGGAATTAACGTTTGAGGGAGAGAGAGAGAGATAGCCTTAAATCACGGTAATCGTTTTTGACTGATAACTGTTAGGAAAGTAAGGGAAAAAATTCAAAATTAAGGAATCTCAATAAGATTAAGAAACATCAATTTTAGTTTTGAGGAATGTTAGGTATAAAGAAAATTTACCCCGAAAGTACCCCGAAAAAAGCAATCCTTGGTTGAGAAACACTTTGATGATTGGGTCACACACATCAAAGTGAATTTCAGCCACTAGTTGCTCTTTATGGGGTACTTTCAGGTTAAGTTTTCTTTGTCCATAGGATTTTCGTTTAGTTTTTCATTCATCATTCTTCCAAATATTCATTCTTTCCAAATATATTTCTAATCTTACTACAGGCAAATCTCAGCCATAAAAAAAATATGTACTAATTCGAGAGTCCAAAATATAGAAAATTTCAAAACTGCTACTTATTACATAGACTCAATGGAGTATAATTTTTCAAGTTTCTTGATTTTTACCAGATCTAATTAATCAATGCTACTTACATCTTTATTGTAGAAATCATATATCTTTGGGAGACCAATATCATCCAATTTGCCTTTAGACTGCATTCTTTTGAAACTTAACTTTTTTTTATTTGTTTGTTGGATTCGTGTGATATCAAACATCTGTCTTATTTGTCCAAAATGCATCTTATTTGAATATTTTCAACAAACAGTCCATATTTTTTATACTTTTTCAATTCGTCTCGTCAGGACGAACGATTAATCACAAAAATAACGATAAAATGCAAAACGAAAAATTACTAAAAAAAATAAATAAAACGAAGACAACCGTGGTTCGTCAAAAAGCAGCAACGTATATATATTACATCCACATATTAGTACCATCACTACAACTTTATTTTTTTTACATCCAAATATTAGTACCATCACTACAACTTTGCTTTATTTTTTTGGGGTCCAACTACAAGTGTGACATCATCTTGATAATTTCCATCCAAACAGGACCTACACAATTAGGGCCCCACCCTTGACAAACTCGGTGAGGGCCAATGCAACCAAACCCAGCATAGCAAATCTCCCGTTCAACATCTCAGCATCGGAGCTCCAGAACGGCTTTGACTTTGACTCCACGCTCACTCCGCTGGACAGAGGGATCAGAGACGCTACGGACAGCACACCGGTGGTCAGCAGGAACCACGGGATCCCACCATTGGATATCTGGGCAAACACATCCTCGCCCTTGGATAGCTCCACGGCGATCGCCGCCACAAAGCCGACCATGGCGAGCCTGCCGTTGATTCTCTCCGGTCCCGCCCCGCTGAATGCTAACAGGTCAAAGAAATCGGTCTTGGCCTGCCATGGTTGGGAGTGCAATGTTTAGTTTTAACCGTTCAAAATATTTGATGTAACAACTAAATTAATTACTACCTCATTCTCCTTTATTTTCCCACTTTTTAACTATCTTCTGTCCTAAAATGTTTGTTCATTTAAACAAGTTAAAAGAACAAATCGTTATGATTCTAGTTCAGCTTTTCTCTTTTTAATTGGTGCGACAGCTTTAACTTAAATCGGAAGGTATTTGCGGAAACTTCTAATTTGGAAAATGTAATGATTATATAGTGTCGTAATAAGTGGGTTTTCGTAAATAAAAATAAGCAAATTAGAACTAGAGGAATCTTCTTCTTGCACCACAAAGAGAGTAAACAATTCTGAATAGTTTTAATTTTTAGTGGGAAGGTCTATCGTCTTTTTTCTGATTTTCACTCCTTTTCCCCAATATTTTGAACCCTTCATTGTTTTCTCTGACATAATGATAAAATTTAAGAAATAAAACAAAAATTTTTTAAAAAATATTTCCACAAGAAAAGCAGAAAGTAAGCCAAAACTGTGAGAAACATCATAACAAGATTATAGGATAAATCTCAGATCAACAAATATAAGCATTAAATTAAAAAAATGAAAATCATAGTTATATATAGTTACAACAATGGCGACGTAAAGTATACCTTAGCCACCGTAGCCTTCACGGGAGATCCAACTTCTTCTTTCTGACCATCCTGCCACATCAAAAAGTCAAACAATGATTAAGCTATATCTCCTTACAATTGTTGGATTATTCACAGATCATCACACCTCATATGATTTATGGTCACATAAGTAGCGAAGTCAGAATTTTATACACAAGGTTGTCAATTTAGAAAAAGTATTTTCATTCAAAAAATAAACCCAACTTATCATGTAGCTTTTGTAGGAGTATTATATTGGATATGATGTCATTTCGTTATTTGGACAACAATTGCAATGCTCATGTATGATTATTACCATCTATAAAAAAATTGAACCTTTTTTTTCATGATATTGTTCAATAATCTTAATTTTTTACAAGATCAAATCAAAATTATTTTAGAATTTTGGAGATTTATATTCTAATTGTACTGCATAAAATGTTACTTCTTTCGTCTTTTTTTAAATGTTCTGATTTGAAAAATATGCAATTTTAGGAGTCAATTGTCCCCTCCTTACACATTTTTCTTATCAATTTTTCCCTCCACACTACATTTTTCACATTAATTTTTATTTCCATTTTCCAAAATTATCTTTTACTTTATTCTTTTCACATCAATTTTCACATCCACCCTCTAAAATTATCTCCACTTTACTTATATTAACTTTTTATAGTGAACATTTATTTTAAAACAGTCCAAAATAGAATACTGAACATTTAAATAGAAACGGAGGGAATAGTAAAAGTCTAAAATTGTGAGGTGGTGGCCCCTCGGGCCTCTACACACCTTCTCTGGGTTACATGAACCCGAAAGACCTACCTCAAGCAACCACCACCGGCTTGGCCAAATGAATATGAAACAAAAAAATAATCTAAAGAGTTTACTCCGAAAAGATTGCAATTCAATCCCACGAGCACCACGGCTCAATATTTCAAACTGCGGGGCTACCGGGGATTTATATGATCTCTAACCTTAGGTTCCTCGAATTATTTATTGTTCTTCAAGTTCACCCGGACATTTAATTATCAAATTAAAAAGAAAGTAAAAAATAAAAAAATAAAAACCTACCTTAGCCATGCAACGCACAAGCACGCCTGAATTTCTCCCCTGCCGTGGCAAGTAGCAGCTGCTGCGAGGAATCGTCCTACTCAAACCCGCCCCCTTTGCGACACCGGTCACCGGGCTCACCATAATGGACTGCATGACTGAGGAAGTTGCCATTTGAGGGTGTTTACTAGGGGGATAGAGAATTAGAAAAGCTAGCTTCAAAAGGAGTATTGGTTATATATGATCGAAAGAACTTGTCAGTGTTGCTTCAAGTTTGAGTTGTGAAGAAGAAGTAAATGTGGAGATACATACATATATAGTGCAAGGAGAGAGAGAGAGAGAGAGAGAGAGAGAGAGAGAGAGAGAAGGAACAAGGTGGTGGATATTTTGGAGAGAGAGAGAGTCCGAGAGAGAGGGAACAAGGTGGTGGATATTTTTAGAGTCCACGTCATCGAGTTTGGATCCCAAAAAGGTTTGTGGGCCACGTGGGTTCACATTCGGCCACATGTGGTGGGGTGGGTTGACGTGGTTTGTATATTAACGGGGAATTCATGGAGGCCATGGATTGTCGTACAAGTGCATTATTAGGAGAAATTTCTCGGTTGCCCGATGGATATATGGTATTTGTTCGGTAGATTCAGATAGTTCAATACATTTTTGGACAGTTCGAATTGAAATTCTCTCTCTTCTCATTTCATCACTCTCTCTTTTATTTTTCTCTCTTAAAATCCGAGCTGTCCAAAAATACAATGAATAGCTCGGATGCACTGAACGAACACTACGTGCAGGTACCCACCCGGGACCGAAAAATTTTCCGTACTTCTAGGATTTTGGTTTTATGTGGAGGTTGGAGGTAGGCAATGCCACGTTTTGCCAAGTACAAGTAATAGTAAAAGTTTCATACGTAAGTGCTGTAACATCGTGATCCCGACCTAAGGATCATACTGCTGTAGCCCGTTGTATCCACAGTACTACCCGCGGCCATGACAGGATTTTAATTTAACGGTAGCAAAAATGTATACAAAAAATTTTGTATACAAAACACTGAATTAGATAGTAACTATATTTGCTTTGCTTGAAGACTTATCGAGCCTAATTTATTTTATTTTGTTGAGTTGTTTGATCTATTTACTCACAATTTTCGGTAAACTTTCATTTACTCTGGCATGATTGACTGATTCAATGCCGACAGTAGAAAAAAAATATCAAATCATAAACAAAAGTATACAAAATTTTAGTCCATTTTTTGAACTCAAAAGAGTTCACTTGAACCCCTCAAACTCTAGTGGAGCCGCCCCTGAGTAGCACTGGATTCCTTGGGGATGTTGTACTACATGATGATATTTGTAGTGGTACCGTTCAGTGCCAAAATATCGGTTTTTTTTTAGCAAAAGAAATTTATTAATTTTCATAAATGGTAAAAAGATTAAAAGAATTAAGGGTATACTAGCAAAAGCAACCTGAGTCCAAGGAAAGCAAGCCACCAACCGAAACATCAAAAAATCTAACAAAACAGCCTCAGAAATCAATTTGAAACATCGAGACATCTATCTAACCAAAAACCAAAAACAAACCCCTAGCCAAAACCAAAGTTTATTCATCATTTATACTAACATATGAACGTGGAATGAACACACTTATGAAGCATCATATGGCGTTGTATCAAGAGCATTCAATCAATGTTCCACTTTCTATAAAAAAATAAATAAATAATTTGTTCCAAGAAACAAGAGAGTATTGGACGTCGCTACGTGTGACTTAACACATTCGTAAGCGTATGGGCTTTTCCTTCAATTGTACGTATGAATCCCACACAATTTTTTGAGAGGGGAGAGCAATATTGCCCTTCAAACATAGAATAATTAATCTGTCCATAGAATGCATTGTTGTGTGTGAGTTTATCCAACAATGCATGTACGACTATCTTATATACTCCGGTAAGAATAATATTATCTGTAAAAGATAAATTTGATTGGACAATATAGATAAGCCCGCGACCAGGTTGTAATTTTTTTACGTAAAATGAACGGTTAAAATAGAAAATATATTTTTATTGTGCATGTTATAAAATGAAATACCACATGTTCAAAATCTACCACATATTTCCTCTGGCTATCCTCAATGATTGTTGTTAGTAGTGTACCCATACAAAAAATAAATTTGATCGGATATCGATAGTAGTATCAAAAATTGAATTTTGGTTTGTAAAATAGATAGTTTATCTTTATTATTATTGACAGAAATCAGATCTTCTATTTTATAAACTAAAATTTAAATTTTGATATATCTATCGACTTCTAATTAAGTTTATTTTTTGCATAAGGACAAAAACAAAAAATTAAAGAAACGCAAAAAAATTTGAATAAGGACAACCGCAAAAATTTCTGTTGCATAAGTTAATCACTAGCGTGAACGGAGTCGAGTCCAGTGGCCTGAAGTACCAAGACCGAGATCCCCTGTCCGACCTCAATCCGGACAGGTCACATCTCAGACGTTGATTTGCGAGATCAACAGCTGAGAGGGATGGGACAGACCCTGTCCAGATTGGGGTCAGACAGGGGATCCGGCTCCAAAATACCACGGGCCACGTACACGATCGCAAGTTCGCAACATGTCAATCTACAAGAAAAATGAAGTTTTGGTAAGCAACCTTCTTGAACCCGACGAACTTCTACGTGCCAATGCCGACACGCATCCCCCTTTAGCTTTTTCAACAATCTCTTTTCCCTTTTTTCTCTCCACGTTTTACTTTCTTGCAATGTTCTAAATGGCGCTTGGCGCTAGTAGGGCGGAGACCCACCTCCAAGCACCAAGCCGCCTAGGCGGCGTCAAGCAATTCGGCGGATTTTTTTTTTTAACTAACCATTATTCAATCAAACTATATTCCATGTATCCATAATGCAGGTTTAAACTTCAAAGTACAAACTCAAATGAAATTAAGTAATAGCAACTAGCAAATTAATAAGTTGAATGAGACAATAAGTAGTAGAGTTTCGCTCACCTCCCTTGTATTATTTTATATATATATTTTTTAGGCCGCCAAAGGCATCCAAAGACGCCGACGCCACCCCCAAGGCCGCCAAGACAGCCAAGCTCCAAGACCGCCAAGGCCGCCTAAGCGGCCGCCAAACACCGCCAAACCTCCCTGAGCACCAAATCAAATGCCAAGGGCTATTGGCGTGGCGGCAGGGCACCTCCAAGCGCCTAGGCAGCCGCAGTTAGAACAGAGCTCTCTTGTGGGTAAAGCAAAAGCAAAGAAAAATACCCAACAAAGCAAAAGTAATGCCTATTTTGGATCTGAATGCTCTCGTGATGTTACACTCAATTTATTTCTACCGGATTGGTATTATGGGCCGATGTAACATTGGGCTCACTCAATTTTAATTGAATGTAATCTTTTTCTCTTTTTTCTTTTATGTAGGCCTCTTTCGGTACCTCTTTCTCTGTGGTCCGTTTGGGGTCTTGCCTCGATATGCCCTTTGATGAGTTTTAATAAAATTTTGTTTTCTATCAAGAAAAAAAATCTATCTTTCGGTATTTGATTGGAAACATGTTTTTTCTCACAAGTTACGAGATGAATGATTTAAATCATGATTTAATCAGATATATTTTGCAAACATGTTTTTCTTTACGAATTAATTACATGATAAATGGTTTGAATCATGACTATGAGATGAATTCACGAAATGAGAGTTTTTTCGGTATAAAGGCTTGAAATTCATCGGTTACTTGTTTACAGATTAATTTAAACAAATTACTAACATACTGTACTTGCATTTTTTTTTAAGGATATAAATGTTATCAGTTCTCTCTCTACTAAGATCCAATCCATCTTATACGCCAATGGAACAACCTTCATACACGCTTACCAACGGAATTGGGGGTGCCTGTTGTCTGCAGGGATAACATGCCGCGTGTACGTTGTCCTTCATCCGAGTCATCCGTGCTCGGCAACAGACGGCTCAGATTCAGCCGTCCACCAAGATGAATCTGAGCCGTCCGTTGCCAAGCATGGACGGCTCGGATGAGTGACAACACGCATGTTGTCCCTTGCGGACAAGAAGCATCCCGGTTTCCTTACGTAATACATCTTATACTCCAAGACGGCCAAGTATCAACGTAAAATTTTGAAGATAGCTTTTGTAAATTGTGCTAGAAATGCTACCATCGCCTCCGGTTCTTAGGTGAAATGACAATTTCTTCTTTGGGTACTAACCAAATAAATGAAGTACCCAATAGCTTAGGCATTTAAGCTATCCATACACATTCTACATATGGGAAAAAAAGGGAGACTTAACCAAAAATTTCTCATATTTATATTTTTTGAGCTTAAGGACAAGCACCTATTGGAATCAAACAAATAGACAAATATATCTATGAAAGTGCCTAAAATCCTAGAGTACCTTTTGAAAGTGCTAAAACATGAGACTATCCTTTACATATTAACTCGCCCCAACTCCAATATCTATTACATATTTCTTTTGATAAGTTAAAAGGAAAATGCTAGCTAACCTCTGCCCATTAGGTGTAGGTTAATGGGTAAAATGTGTATTGATATCCGAAAAAAATGTATTCAAACTTGTTTGTCATTACATACTTATTATCCTCCGCTTAGTGGGTTGAGGTTAGCAAGACTATGAACTAACCGTAAACTAAACATGATTATAAAAAAACTAAACGCATTGGATGTATCCCTTTTTTCTTTTTCTCTTTCTTTTGGCTCTCTCTATGTCTTAAGTTTCTCTCTTGTATATAGAGTTTGGCCACCTCAAAAAACCTTTCGATGAGTTCTAATAAATCGTGCTGCCTATCAAAAGCAAAACACTACACATGATAAAAATCGCAGTCTCTCTTGAATTTTTGTTATTGTATATACGTTGATGCTTTCGTTTGTTCCATTTTTCGCAAGCTCTCAATACTATACTTGCTCCTACTTTCCAAAAGACATTCTTACAACTCCTAGTCGTTGGTGTAAATGTCAACGCTGCTTTGCCAATTCGTGGAAGCAAAACATAGCGTGTTATGGTTGAAGGTGAAGAATTTCCCACTGCACGGAATTTTTCTAAATGATCCAATAGGTAATTAATTAATTCATCAAAGCCATCCAATTAACTTGTTATGTTTATTATATTTCTGTTCACTTAACATCCTAGTGTATGTATCCGAAGCCTTTTCATATCAAGAATCACTCTCTGAACAGGATGTAAGTTTTCCATTACTCGAGTCCTTTCAATTGCGTTCTCTATGCCGAAAATCCTTGTGGCCAAGGTGTTTTTTGGCCGTTGAATTAAAAACATATATATATATATATATATATACCCACAATCCAACGGCCGAAAAATCTTTCGGCACAGAAATTTTCAGGATAGGGGAGATCCAACTCATACAAATTAGACCATCTACACAAGGGCTCCCCCTTTAACATACTCGGTGAGGACCAATCCAACCAAACCCAGCATAGCAACTCTCCCGTTCCACAGCTCAGCATCAGAGCTCATGAACCCCTTTGACTTCGACTCCACAGTCACCCCGCAGAACAGGGGTACCAATGATGCTACAGATAACAAAACGGTTGTGTACAAAACCACGGGATCCCACGGTCAAATATCTGGGCAAACACATCCTCGCCCTTGAATAATTCCACGGCTATTGCCGTCACGAACCCCGTCATGGCTAGCCTGCCGTTGATCCTCTCCGGTGCCGGCCCACTGAATGCTAGAACGTCGAAGAAATTGGTGCTGACCTGTCATGGTTAATTAGGGAAATGTCTTAGAATTGTCTTTTTAATTACCTTCAAATATTTCTCCATCGAATATGTGAATAAAAATCAAGACAATATTGCTACGTACAACAACGGCTAGTTTAATGTACCTTGGCCTTTGGAGGAGGGGGTGACGACGGCGATGCAGTGGTGACGGGTCCCACTTCCTCCTTCTGACCATTCTGCTATGTCAAACAATCAAACGGTGATTACGCAATCGCCCGGCTGATCATAATATGAAGCAGAATTGGATACTGCTGTCGACCGTTGACGTGGAGGCCATGGGGTTTTGGTTTTATGTGGCTTGTGCATTAACGGGGAATTCAAATTTGTGGTTGTAAAGGCCATGGGGTTTTGGTTTTATGTGGAGGTTGGAGGTGGACAATGCCACGTTTTACCAAGCAGAATTGGATACTGCTGTCGACCGTTGAACCATCAGAAGCTCACTGGATTCCTCGCGAACGTTGTACCCCAAATGGCACGACTCATTCTCCGCTGATCCAGAATGTTCTACTATAATACTCCTACTCCTAGTTGTAATGAACCTGGGATGAACACATTTTCGAAAAGAATTTGTTAATTGTTTTTTAAATAACCGAATGTCCCGGTCAATTCGCATGCACCTCACTTAATTCTGGACCTTTAATTTAATGATTAGGCAATTAAACCCTCTAATGTCCCCCAAAGGTTTGGAATATTGTTTGGATTTTGTGAAATTTGAATATACGACCTCATGAAAAATAACCACTTATTACTTTCACATGTCCATTTGGCCAGACCCATTGGAATTTGCATTTAATAATTGTTCAAAGATACCAGAGATTATTTGATGCCACCAAGCTAGCATGACTCAACGTATTCACATGGGTGGTTGCATGGTTTTCGTTTTACGTGGAGGGAGGGAGAAGTTTTTTGGGTGCCGTGCGGGTGGTAACAAACACATAGTATCGTCGGCAATTCAGACGTCCAAACGTGTTTTGAACGGTTCATAACTAGCATTTTATTATCTCAAACTTCCACAAAAGTTCATAACAAACAGATAGCGTTTTAGTAATGTATATGGAATCAGCTATTTTTCCGTGTTTAGGGGAACCCAAAAAACAAGAACCAAAATCTGTAATCTTTTTCTTTCTTCTCTTAAAGATTTTTGACAAACACCTGGTATATAGGCATACCCATTACAGGAGGAGGGATTGGTCATTAGTTGGTTTAAGCAACCATAGGAAAGTAATTTCACATGGCTTGTGTCATGATTGGATTATGAATACCAAATATGAGAGCGTATTGTGTATACCTCCTAAAGACCACCTTGGTTGTCCATTGGATTAATAGGTCCAACCCATTTTGGGTTACCAAACAAGATATTGATAGTCCCTTGGAATTGGTAGTCCAATCCTAAGGGCTAATACCCTTATCAAATAGGGCCTCGAATCCTAAATACCAAAATGTACAAGCTCTATATGTTACTGCTGCTTTGCCAATTCGAAGAGGTAAAATATTGCATGTTATTTGGTTGGAAAGTGAAGAATTCCCACTACATTGAAATTTTTTCCTAACGAGGCAATAGGTAATTCAAAGTCATCCAATATTACCCAACTGTTGTTCGCATTCAATGTTGTATCCATATTTCTGGTCATGAGTTTGAGTCACGGAAACAGTCTCTCTACTTGCAGAGGTAAAGTTGCGTACATCAACCTTTTCCAATGTTGCCCTTTGCCCTTTACATCCAGTGTATTCAAAGCCTTTTTATATCAACAGAATAACATATATACCCCCTTCCTTATAAAAAAAAAACATATATAACCCCCTCTATAGACGATGTAGGAAACTTTTCATTTCTTGGGCCCTTTCAGTTGTGTTTGTTTCTTGGCTCACAACATTTGGTTTGAGGTGTATGGATAAGCATATATTCTCTTCTGGTTTTGGAGTACTTCAGATTTGCTTCTCAGGTATCGGTTGCTTGACCTGCGCACCGAAATTTAATTAGTGCATATAGGACTTCTTGTTCCCAGATAAGAAGATATGTTTTGGCTTTTAGTTGAATCTAACTAGCCTCTATGTGATTAGGCTTGCTCGGAGAAATTGGCCGTGACAATGCTTTCTAAACATAGTCTAAATGAAGTATCAAACCCCCCCCCCCCCCCTTTTTTTTTATTCTTTTTTTTGGATACAACGATTGTTTTTAACGCTATCTCACATGAGGTGAGACTTTGATATGCGTATGATACCATCTCATTTGAGAGGGCGTTACAAATAACCGGATATCCGGAACTCACCTCATGTGAGATGGCCTCGAAGAATTACTCTTGGCCAAAAAAAATATTTTTGGACGCGAAGAATTACTTTTGGCTGCGAAGAATTACCCTTAACCGCAAAGAATTATCTCTGGCAGAGAAGAATTACTCTTTGCTGAAAAAATTATTCTTGGCCACGAAAAATTAGTCCTGGCCGCGAAAAATTACTCTTAGCTGAGAAAAAATACTATTGGACGAAAAGAATTACCTCTGCCGCGAAGAATTACTCTTGGCCGGAAAAAATAATTTAGCCACGAAGAATTACTCCTGGCTGCATTGAATAAGTCTTGGCCGCAAATAATTGCAAGTGGCCAAAAGTAATTCTGTGGGGCCAGGAGTAATTCTAAGCGGCCATGAGTAATTCTTCCGGCCAAGATTATTTTTTTTGGCCAAGAGTAATTATTTGAGGCCAATAGCAATTTTTCGCGGTCAAGAGGAATTTCTTCGTGAACTTCTAATCTCAACCATTGCTTCAATGGTTGAGATATTGGAGTGTTTTTTTTTTTTTGGTGTTTTTGTTTGTGTTTCCGGAACGCATGCTCGTGTAAACGTGTGTGTTTGGATTCAAAATTAGAATCCATTTTGGAATTAACGTTTGAGGGAGAGAGACATAACCTTAAATTACGGTAATCGTTTTTTACTAGTAACTGTTAGGAAAGTAAGGGAAAAAATTCAAAATTAAGGAAACTGAATAAGATTAAGAAACGTCAATTTTAGTTTTTCTTTCATCCTTCTTTCAAATATTGATCATTCTTTCCAAATATATTTCTAATCTTACAACCCGCAAATCTCAGCCATAGAAAAATTATGTAAGAATTCAAGAGTCCAAAATATAGAGAATTCAAAAACTATTATTCCATATTATATAGATTCAATGGAGTATAATTTTTCAAGTTTCTTTCATTTTTTCCTGATCTAATTAATCAATGCTACTTGCATCTTTATTGTAGAAATTCTATACCTTTGGGAGACTATATCATCGAATTTGCCTTTAGGCTGCATTCTTTTTAACTTAACTGTTTTATTTGTTTGTTGGATTCGTGTGATATCAAACAGCTGTCTTTTTGTCTAAAATGCGTCTTATTTGAAATTTTCAACAATGGTTTATATTTTTATATTTTTTTCGATTTTTTTTGTCAGGACGAATGATTAATCCCAAAAATTACGATGAAAAGTAAAACAAAAAATTATGAAAAAAAAAAAATACAAGGAAGACAACCTTGGTTCGTCAAAAAGCAGCAACGTTTATATATTACATCCAAATATTAGTACCATCACTACAACTTTACTCTTTTTTTTTTTTGGGTCCAACTACACTTTATTTTTTTTACAAGTGTGACACCATCTTGATAATTTCCATCCAAACAGGACCTACACAAGGGCCGCACCCTTGACATACTCGGTGAGGGCCAATGCAACCAAACCCAGCATAGCAAATCTCCCGTTCAACATCTCAGCATCGGAGCTCCAGAACGGCTTTGACTTTGACTCCACACTCACTCCGCTGGACAGAGGGATCAGAGACGCTACGGACAGCACACCGGTGGTCAGCAGAAACCACGGGATCCCACCGTTGGATATCTGGGCAAACACATCCTCGCCCTTGGATAGCTCCACGGCGATCGCCGCCACAAAGCCGACCATGGCAAGCCTGCCGTTGATTCTCTCCGGACCCGGCCCGCTGAATGCTAACAGGTCAAAGAAATCGGTCTTGGCCTGTCATGGTTGGGAGTACAATGTTTAGTATTAACCGTTGAAAATATTTGATGTAACAACTAAAATTAATTACTACCTTTTTCTCATTTATTTTCTCACTTTTTAAATTTCTTCCGTCCTAAAATGTTTGTCCATTTAAAAAAGTTAAAAGAACAAATCGTTATGATTCTAGTTCAGCCTTTCTCGTTTGAATTGGTGTGACAGCTTTAACTTAAATCGGAAGGCATTTTTTGGAAACTTGTAATTTAGAAAGTGTAATGATTAATATATAGTCTCGTAATGAGTGGGATTTCATAAATAAAAATAAGCAAATTAGAAAGGGAGGAATACTCTTCTTGCGCACCACAAAGTAAACAATTCTTAATAGTTTTAAGGGCCTAGGAGGTCTGATTTTCACTCCTTTTCCCCAATATTTTGAACCCTTCATTGTTTTCTCTGACAAAATGCCAAAATTTAAGAAGTACAACAAAAATTTAAAAATATATATTTCCACAAGAAAAGCAGAAAGTATGCCAAAACTGTGAGAAACATCATATAACAAGATTATAGGATAAATCTTAGATCAGCAAATTATAAGCATTAAATTAAAAAAATGAAAATCATAGTTATATATAGTTACAGCAATGGCTTCGTAAAGTATACCTTAGCCACCTTAGCCTTTACGGGGGATCCAACTTCCTCTTTCTGACCATTCTGCCACATCAAAAAGTCAAACGATGATTAAGCTATATCTCCCCAATCATTGGATTAATCACAGATCATCACACCTCATATGATCTACGGTCACATAAGTGGCGAAGTTAGAATTTTACTCGCAGGGTTGCTGATTTAAAAAACGTACATTCATTCAAAAAATAAACCCAACTTATCATGCAGCTTGCCGAGCAAAAAAACTTATCATGTAGCTTTTGTAGGAGTATTATATTGGATATGACGTCGTTTCGTTAATTGGACAACATTTGCAATGCTCATGTGTGATTTTCCCATCTATGAAAAAATTGAACCTTTTTTACATGATATTGTTGAATAATCTTAATTTTTTACTAGATCAAATCAAAATTATTTTAGAATTTTGGCAATTTATATTCTAATTGTACAGCATCAAATATTCCTCATTCTGTCTTTTTTTAAGTGTCCCAATTTGAAAAATATAGGAGTTAATTTTCACCTCCGTTTTACACTTTTCTCTCCCCTTTACATTTTTCAAAACAATTTTTTATCTTTACTTTCTATAATTATCATTTACTTAAACTTTTCCCATCGCCTTTTACCTACACTCTCTAAAATTTTCATCCACTTTACCAATATTAATTTTTCAAAGTGAAACACTTATTTTAAGATAATCCAAAATAAAATACTAGACATTTAAATTGGAACGAAGAGAGTAGTAAAATTCAAAAATTGTGGGGTGGTTGGCCCCTCAGGCTTCTACACACTTTCTCTGGGTCACATTAACCCCGAAAGACCTACCTCAAGCAACTTCCACACCCGAAAGAACTACCTCGAGCAACCTCCACCCGTTTGGCCAAATGAATATGAAACAAAAAAAAAAAACATCTAAATAGCTTGCTCCCAAGAGATTACAATTCAATCCCACGAGCACCAAGGCCCAATATTTCAAACTGTGAGGCCAGCGGAGATTTATATGTTCTCTGACCTTAGGTTACTCGAATTATTTATTGTTCTGCAAGTTGGCCCGAACATTTAATTATCAAATCATAAAGAAAGTAAAAAAAAAAAAGACCTACCTTAGCCATGCAACGGACAAGCACGCCGGAATTTCTCCCCTGCCGTGGCAAAAAGCAGCTGCTGCGAGGAATCGTCCTAGTCAAACCCGCCCCCTTTGCGACACCGGTCACCGGGCTCACCAGAGTGGACTGCATGACTGAGGAAGTTGCCATTTGAGGGTGTATACTAGGGGATAGAGAATTAGAAAAGCTAGCTTCAAAAGGAGTATTGGTTATATATGATCGAAAGAACTTGTCAGTGTTGCTTCAAGTTTGAGTTGTGAAGAAGAAGTAAATGTGGAGATACATACATATATAGTGCAAGGAGAGAGAGAGAGAGAGAGAGAGAGAGAACAAGGTGGTGGATATTTCGAGAGAGAGAGAGAGTCCGAGAGAGAGTGAACAAGGTGGTGGATATTTTGAGAGTCCACGTCATCGAGTTTGGATCCCAAAAAGGTCACTGGGTCACGTGGGTTCACATTCGGCCACATTTGGTGGGGTGGGTTGACGTGGTTTGTATATTAACGGGGAATTCATGAAGGCCATGAATTGTCGTACTATTAGGAGAAATTTCTCGGTTGCCGGATGGATATATGGTATTCGTTCAACACATTCGGGCCGTTCAATATACTTTTGGACAGTTTGAATTGAAACACTCTCTCTTCTCTTATTTTACTACTTTCTCTTTTATTTTTCTCTATTTAAATCCGAGCTGTCCAAAAATGCAATGAATAGCTCGGATATGCCGAACGAACACTATGTGCAGGTACCCACCCGGGACCGAAAAATTTTCCGTGCTTCTAGGATTTTGGTTTTATGTGGAGGTTGGAGGTAGGCAATGCCACGTTTTGCCAAGTACAAGTAAGTGCTGTAACATCGTGATCCCGACCTAAGGGTCATACTGCTTGTAGCCCGTTGTATCGACAGTACTACCAGCGGCTACGGCAGGATTTTAATTTAACGGTAGCAAAAATGTATACAAAAAATTTTGCATACAAACACTGAATTAGGTAGTAATTATATTTACTTTGCTTGAAAACTTATCGAGCCTAATTTATTTTATTATGTTGAGTCGTATGACTATTTGCTCACAATTTTCGGTAAACTTTCATTTATTTTGGCATAATTAATTGATTGATTCAATGCCGACAATAGAACGAAATTTCAAATCGTATACAAAAATATACAAAATTTTAGTGCATTTTTTGAACTCATAGAGTTCACTTGAACCCCTTCAAACCCTAATAGAGCCGCCCCTGAGTAGCAATGGATTCCTTGGGGATGTTGTACTACATAATGATATTTGTAGTGGTACCGTTTAGTGCCAAGATATCTTCTTTTTTTTCCAGCAAAACGAAATTTATTAATTTTCATAAATGGTAAAAAGATCGAAAGAATCAAGGGTATACCAGCAAAAGTCACTCGAGACCGAGGAAAGCAAGCCGCCAAGCGAAACACCAAAAAATCTAACAAAACAGCCCTAGAAATCGACTTGAAACATCGAGACACCTATATAGCCAAAAACCAAAACATACCCCTTGCCAAAACCAAAGTTTATTCATCATTTATACTAACATATGAACGTGGAATGAACACATTTATGAAGCATCATCTGGCGTTGTATCAAGAGCATTCAATCAATGTTCCACTTTCTATAAAAAATAATAATAATAATAATTGTTCCAAGAAACAAGAGAGTATTGGACGTCGCTAAGTATGACTTAGCACATTCATAAATGTGTGGGGCTTTCCTTCAATCGTACGTATGAATCCCACACAAATTTTTGAGAGGGGGAGAGCACTGCCCTTAAAACAAAGAATAATTAATCTGTCCATAGAATGCATTGTTGTGTGTGAGTTTAAAACGGTGGGTTTAGCTCCCATTCCTACTTTAGCCAACCATAGTATACTCAGAATCATCTGAATCATGTACTATCTTATATACTCCGGTAAGAATACTATTGTCTGTAAAAGATAAATTTGATTGGACGACATAGATAAGCCCGCGACGAAGTTGTAATTTTTTTTACGTAAAATGAACGGTTAAGATAGAAAATATATTTTTATTGTGCATTTTATAAATTGAAATACCACTTGTTCATTATCTACTACATATTTCCTCTAGCTATCCTCAATGGTTGTTGTTAGTGGTGTATCCATACAAAAAATAAATTTGATCGGACATCGATACGAGTATCAAAAATTAAATTTTGTTTTGCAAAATGAATAGTTTATCTTTATTATTATTGATAAAAATCAGATCGTCTATTTTATAAACCAAAATTCAAATTTTGATATATCTATCGACTTCTGATTAAGTTGAAAAAAATTCAAATTAAAGAAACGCAAAAAAAATTGAATAAGGACAACCGCAAAAAATTGTGTTGTATAAGTTAATCACTAGCATGAACGGGGTCGAGTCCAGTGGCCCAAAATACTAGGACCGAGATCCCCTGTCCGACCCCAATCCGGACAGGGTTACATCTCAGCCGTTGATTTGCGAGATCAACGGCCAAGAGGGGTGGGACCCTGTCCGGATTGGGGTCAGACAAGAGATCCGGCTCTGAAATACCACAGGCCAGTGGACCACTATTGCAACTAGGGGTGAGCAAAATAACTGTCAAGCCGTAAATCCAATCTAAACCGAATGGTTTATTTCGGTTTTTTATCAATGTGGTTTGGTCCTAGCTTTAAAAAAATTGAAACCGTGTTAAATGGTTTGGTCTATGACTTTACGTCAATGGTTTCGGTTCCAAACTGATCCGGACCATATAGTATATATCTACAAAATTTGTATATATACATTGAATAAATTTAATTTCCTTATCTAATGCCCTATTTCACCACTCTATTCTTTTACTTCCAAGAATAATTTCCTAAACTTCGACATGATAACCCATCCCTATATTAATTTCTCATCACTAAACATGCATGACATGAGCTTAGTAAACTGATTTTCCAAAATTGTTTTGCTGAGTAACTAATTTCTTAATATATGCCGATATAAAAAAAAAACTAATTTCTTAATATAATACTCTATTCCATGGCTATTGATCATTCGCTAAGCACATGTATTCTACTCCTATTGGTTGATGCTAGTGAGTTTTGGTTTATCTTATCTATGCAATTAAGTGCTTTATATGGTTTATGAAAATGATATTTCAATTTCAAGCGAACCGTGATTCAAAATCAAAACCGAACCGTATTTTAATATGATTTGGATTGGTTTAGTTCTATGAATTTCATGGGTTGATTTGGTTCTCCAAATTCATAATCCGTACCAATTCGGTTCATACCCACCCCTAATCGCAACATGTCAATCTAGAAGAAAAATGAAGTTTTGGTACTTGAAGCAACCTTCTTGAACCCGACGAACTTCTAGGTGCCAATGCAGACACGCATCCCCCTCTAGCTTTTTCAACAATCTCTCTCCCCTTTTTTCCTCTCCACGTTTTACTATGTTGTGGGTAAAGCAAAAGCAAAGCAAAAATATGATGCTATGGTATCCCCGGTCATTTTGGGGACACCGTAATTTTTGGCATAACTGTACTATTAGGAGTATAACTAAAATCAATTACAAACATAATAGAACCCAAACAAGACATAACTAAGGAATATCCAAAAAACCAACCATAGCTTAACTAAGTCCAACCAAAGCATAACAAATAAGTTATGCCTTGTTATAGTTTTGGTTATGCCTGCTATGGTTTTGTTATGTTTGTAATGGATTTTGGTTATACTCATAATGGTTTTGTTATGCCAAAAGTTACGGTGTCCCCAAAATGACTGGAGACACTGATGTCATTCCGAAGAAAAAAACCCAGCAAAGCAAAAGTAATGCCTATTTTGGATCTGAATGCTCTCGTGATGTTACACTCAGTTTATTTCTACCGGATTGGTATTATGGGCCGATGACACTCAGTTTATTTCTACCGGATTGGTATTATGGGGTGATGTAATATTGGGCTCATTCAATCTTTATTGAATGTAAACTTTTTCTCTTTTTTCTTTTATGTAGGCCTCTTTCTTTACCTCTTTCTCCGTGGTTTGTTTGGGATCTTGTCTCGATGTATCCTTTATCGAGTTTTAATAAATTTTTGTTGCCTATAAAAAAAAAAAAAAAAACTTTATCTATCGGTATACGCCAATGGAACAACCTTTATACACGCTTACCAACGGAATTGGGGGTGCCTGTTGTCTGCAGGGATAACATGCCGCGTGTTGTCCCTCATCCGTGCTCGGCAACAGACGGCTCAGATTGAGCCGTCCGCTGCCAAGCACGGACGGCTCGAATGAGCGACAACAAGCATCCGGGTTCCTTACGTAATACATCTTATACGCCAAGTATCAAAGTACAATTTTGAAGATAGCTTTTGTAAATTGTGCTGGAAATGCTACCATCGCCTCGGGGTTCTTTTAGGTGAAATGACAATTTCTTCTTTGGGTACTAACCAAATAAATGAAGTACCTAATAGCTTAGGCATTTAAGCTATCCATACACATTCTATATATGGAAAAAAAAAAAAGAGGAGACTTTAGTCAAAAAAATTTCATATTTATATTTTTGAGTTCAAGGACAAGCACCTATTGAAATCAAACATAGAGACAAATGTGCCTATGAAAGTGCCTAAAATCCTAAAGTACCCTATAAAAGTGTCTAAAAGTGTCTTAGAGAACCTTATGAAAGTGCTAAAACATGAGATTGTCCTCTGCATATTAACCGCCCCAGTAACTCCAATATCTATTACAGATTTCTTTTGATAAGTTAAAGGAAAATGCTAACCGCCCATTAGATGTAGGATCGATAATGGGAAAAAGTGTATTCGAATTTATTTGTCATTACATACTTATTATCCTCCGCCTAGTGTGTGGAGGTTAGCAAGACCGTGAATTAACCGTAAACTAAACATGATAAAAAAAAAAACTAAACATGTTGGATGTATCCTTTTTTATCTTTTTCTCTTTCTTTTGGCTCTCTCTATGTTTCAAGTTTCTCCCATGTATATAAAATTTGACCGGCTCGATGTACCTTTTGTCAAGTTCTAATAATTAAAATCTTGTTGCCTCTCCAAAATGAAAAACTAAACATGATAAAAATCGGCAAATCGCAGTCTCTCTTGAATTTTTGTTATTGTACGTTGGTGCTTTCGTTTGTTCCATTTTTCGCAAGCTCTCAATACTTACAACTCCTAGCCATTGGTGTAAATGTGAATGCTGCTTTGCCAAATCGTGGAAGCAAAGCATAGCGTGTTATGGATGAAGGTGAAGAATTTCCCACTGCACGGAATTTTTCTGAATGACCGAATCGGTAATTAATTAATTCATCAAAGCCATCCAATTACCCAATTAACTTGTTACGTTTATTATATTTCTGTTCACTTAACATCCTAGTGTATGTATCCGAAGCCTTTTTCGTATCAAGAATCACTCTCTGAACAGGATGTAAGTTTTCCATTACTCGAGTCCTTTCAATTGCGTTCTCTATGCCGAAAATCTTTGTGGCCAAGGTGTTTTTTGACCGTTGAATTAAAAACATTAAAAAAAAAAAAAAGATCCCATAATCCAATGGCCAAAAAATCTTTCGGCACAGAAATTTTCGGGACAGGGAGATCCAACTCATACAAATTAGACCATCTACACAAGGGCTCCCCCTTTAACAAACTCGGTGAGGGCCAATCCAACCAAACCCAGCATAGCAACTCTCCCGTTCCACAGCTCAGCATCAGAGCTCATGAACCCCTTTGACTTCGACACCACAGTCACCCCGCTGAACAGGGGTACCAATGATGCTACGGATAACAAAACGGTTGTGTACAGAAACCACGGGATCCCACCGTCGGATATCTGGGCGAACACATCCTCGCCCTTGAATAATTCCACGGCTATTGCCGTCACAAACCCCGTCATGGCTAGCCTGCCGTTGATCCTCTCCGGTGCCGGCCCACTGAATGCTAGAACGTCGAAGAAATCGGTGCTGACCTGTCATGGTTAATTAGGGAAATGTCTTAGAATTCTCTTTTTAATTACCTTCAAATATTTCTCCCTCGAATATGTGAATAAAAATCAAGACAATACTGCTACGTACAACAACGGCTAGTTTAATGTACCTTGGCCTTTGGAGGAGGGGGTGACGACGGCGATGGAGTGGTGATGGGTCCCACTTCCTCCTTCTGACCATCCTGCTGTGTCAAACAATCAAACGGTGATTACGCAATCGCCCGACTGATCATAATACAAAGCCACTGGGTCATGTTCGTTTGGAGGACTCATAATCTCTAGCACGGTCTTTAATAATTTTTCTTTCTATATTTCTTCCCACTTATTATATTTAAAAATCTTATTCAAAACCCAAAATGAATAGAGTCTAAAACATCAAACCAGCGAGTTTCGACTTACCTTGGCCATGCAGCGCACGACCACGCTAGAATTCCTCTGTTGGCGTGGCATGTAGCAGCGAGGAGTCATCCGACTTGAACCCAACCCTTTGGCGACGCCCGTCGTCACCGGGCTCACCAGAATTGACTGCATTGCCAATGACGTGGCCATTTGAGTGTTGTGAAGTGGACTATGGAATAAATTTGGAGCTCCAAAGGGAATGGCAATGGCTATGAAGGAAACTTGCTACAATTTGAGTTGATGACTGATGAGAGAAAGAAGTGAGTGTGGAGATAGTTATATAGTGGAAAGAGAGGGAACAAATTGGTGGATATTTTTGGTTCCACGTCATCGAGTTTGGACCTCAAAACCAAAAGGACGGGTCAATCTTCTCTGTCTCAAAAATTTTTGTGTTTCTTTGCCCAGAGGTTTTTCAACTGTTGGATTGTGTAATTTTTATTTCTATGCTTTAAATCCAACCAAAAAAAATCTCGCGTCACAAAGGCACGAAATTTTTCGAGACAAAAGATCTTGCCTCAAAAGGACGTGGCTTGTGCATTAACGAGGAATTCAAATTTGTGG
This sequence comes from Rhododendron simsii, assembly GCA_014282245.1. Classification (NCBI taxonomy): domain Eukaryota; kingdom Viridiplantae; phylum Streptophyta; class Magnoliopsida; order Ericales; family Ericaceae; genus Rhododendron; species Rhododendron simsii. The sequence goes on from CM024954.1 coordinate 3,612,421, forward strand.
TTGTAAAGGCCATGGGGTTTTGGTCTTATGTGGAGGTTGGAGGTGGGCAATGCCACGTTTTACCACGCAGAATTGGATACTGCTGTCGACCGTTGAACCATCAGAAGCTCACTGGATTCCTCGCGAACGTTGTATCCCAAATGCACGACTCATGATTCTCCGCTGATCCAGAATGTTCTACTATAATACTCCTACTCCTAGTTGTAATGAACCTGGGATGAACACATTTTCGAAAAGCATTTTTTAATTGTTTTTTAATTAACCAAATGTCCGGGCCAATTTATTTACACCTCACCTAATTTCCAGGCCTTTAAATTAATAATTGGGCAATTAGACCCTCTAATGTCCCCCAAGGTTTGGAATATTGTTTGGATTTTGTGAAATTTGAATATACGACCTCATGGAAGATAATCACTTATTGCTTTCGCATGTCCATCTGGCCAGACCCATTGGAACTTGCATTTAATAATTGTTCAAAGATACCAGAGATTATTTGATGCCGCCAAACATGCCTCAACCTTTTCTTAAAGGGTGTGTGGGCTTCACCTTCCTAGTGTGTGAATCCCATACAATTTTATGAGAGGAAGGAGTATTGTCACTAGAGATTGCATTGTTGTATGTAGTTTAATGCGGGTGGGTTCATCTCCTTGTCATACTTTATCCCACCATATTCTTTGGGATATTATCTTTATGAGTTCAATCAAGTGCAACATTTATAATCCAAATCATTTATTTATTTATTTATTTGTCAAAGTTTAGGATATATTTTATTAATTTCTCTCACAGCATCTTTGGCCACAACATGCGCCACCGAATTGCCAATCATTTATCTTATAGACCCCTTCAAGAAAAATGTCTGTAACAAGATAAATTTGATAGAATATTGATAATTAAGCCCGCGACAAGTTGTATTTTATTATGTAAATTTAAATAGTTGCAAAATTTTGAATACATTTCTCGTGCATTTTTCAGAATCAAATACAACTTGTTCATCTATCTATCAATATCCGATTTAAAACCATTTTTTCTTGTAAGTTATGAGCTGAACGATTTGAAGCATAGGTTGATTGCATATATTGGAAACCTATTTTTTGAGTGATTTTGGCACTCTCATTTTCTCTAATAACACTCCTTTTTGTATCTCTATTAGGTGATGGAGATGGAAAAAAAAACGGGAGAGCTATTAAAAGAAATGCGAGTGCCGAAATCACTTCCCTTTTTTTCTTGATAGAAGTTAAGAGATAAACGGTTGAATCATGACCGATGGAATGACTTCACAATATAAGAGTTTGAACAGTATAAAGGGTTGGAGTATGAAGAGGTGGACAAATTTGATACTATAGTAGTCATTCATGTTCTAGGCTTATTGATGTTTTTTATTGTATGATATTTTACTAATTTTGCAAAAATCTTTTTTCTAGCTCTATATTTTGAGGATCAAAATCCATCATATTTTGAGGATTAAAATTCATCTTCTCTCATGCAGTTAAAGTTAGTGGCCAAAAAGACTAAAATATTCTGCCCAAAGAATTTGCATTTTGCCCATGTAAAAAGAATTGAAATTAATTAAAATGACTTTAAAAAGTTTTGAGTTTTGTATTATAGTTTTATTTTTCATGGTTCTTCACTTATTTTTTCCGAATTGATCGAAGCAACTTTCACATTAATGTACAATGATGTTATTTCTTTTAATTTATATATGTGACATGAATTATTACCCTAATCGATGGAAAAAAAAGTAGAGATTATGCACAATTTAGACACTGGTATCATCCAAAATTTTAGTGCATTTAAAAGCCCCAATGATACATTAATTATCAAAACATTACTAATGACTACAACTTTACAAAATTCAACATGTTTTTGGTGGGTCCAACTACAATTGTGGCACCATCTTGATAATTCTGAATTTCCGTCTAAACAGGACCTACACAATTAGGGCCCCACCCTTGACAAACTCGGTGAGGGCCAATGCAACCAAACCCAGCATAGCAAATCTCCCATTCCACATCTCAGCGTCGGAGCTCCAGAACGGCTTCGACTTCGACTCCACGGTCACTCCGCTGAACAGAGGGATCAGAGACGCTACGGACAGCACACCGGTGGTCAGCAGGAACCACGGGATCCCGCCGTTGGATATCTGGGCGAACACGTCCTCGCCCTTGGATAGTTCCACGGCGATCGCCGCCACGAATCCTATCATGGCGAGCCTGCCGTTGATTCTCTCCGGCGCCGGCCCGCTGAATGCGAACACGTCGAAGAAATCGGTGCTGACCTGTCATGGTTAATGAAATGTTTTTAGAAAGCCTACAAGTACAAAATCACAGGGAATTAATTCTAAACAATGGCTGGTTAAATATACCTTAGCCTTCGGGGGAGGTGGAGGAATCGGCCGGGGTGACGGAGTTGATGGAGTGGCTGTGGGTGCCGCTTGCTCCTTCTCACCATCCTGCTACGCCAAACAATCAAATGGTGAATCGGTGATCTCGGGTGGGGGAGTCGACAGGGGTGACGGAGTTGATGTCATCATTCTTTATTTTTTTAATTATTGTAACAATTTTAAGGATTAATAAAAAAAAATTTGCCGTCCAGAACTTAAAAAAAAAAAAAAACAATTAAATGGTGAACGTGCAATCTCTTGACTCTTAATAATAGAAATGCAGACCAGATTGACAAACCTCGGCCGTGCAGCGCACTGCAACGCTAGAACTCCTCCTCTGATGGGGCATACGGCAGTAAGGGCTCAACCGATTCGAACCCAACCCTTTCGCGACGCCCGCCACCGGGCTCACTAGAATGGACTGCGTCACCGATGAAGTGGCCATTTGAAGTTTTAACTAGCTAGGGAAGGAATCAGAATTTTCAAAGGAAATTCCTGAGAATGCAAAGAAACTTATCACTTCAGTGCTACGAGTTTGAGTTTGAGTTTGATGAGAGAAACAAATGAATGTAGAGATAGTTATATAGTGGAAGGGAGGGCGGGGACCCTGTAGTGGGTAATCCGAGTAATTCATTTGGACAATCAATGGTTTATATATTTTTGTATGTTACTCCCTCGGTCTCTCCGTCCCTTCATTAGAGTCCAGTATTTTATTTCGACAGTTAATGGTTTATATATTTTTGTATGTTACTCCCTCGGTCTCTCCGTCGCTTCATTAGAGTCCAGTATTTCATTTCGAGTTGTCCCTAAATAAGGTTCCATTTTGCAAAGTTAATGGAAAAAAATAGATACTTTTTTCATTTTACCTCTAAAAATGGATTAAGGCTTAAAAAGTTAGTGGGTAAAAATATAATAATGATATCTCCATAGAAAGTAGTTATGAAAAAATGGAGTTAAAAATTGATGAAAAATGCATAATGATGATATTTTCTTAATAAATTGAAATTACGAAATCTGAACATTTAACAAGGGACAAAGGGAGTATCTTTCATTGGTAAAAAATAATTTTAATCGGTAAAAATTAACAAAGAATTTGAACCATCGATTGGAAAAACAAACGGTCCAAATGAGCATTAAACTCCTGTGGTGACGTGCTCACTACAGAGTCCTCTTATTCCTGTGAGGAGAGGAAACAAATTAGTGGATATTTTGAGGCCCACGTCGACGAGTTTGGACCCCAAAAGGGCGTTGGGTCACGTGGGTTCTCATTTGGCCACATATGGTGAGGTGGGTCGACGTGGTTTGAAAGCTCACCGTGAGTTTCAAGCTTGGCGTGGAGGTTGGTATGGTGGTGGCCCGGTGGGCACGGCCACGTTTTTCCAAAGCGGAGTTCGATACGTAATAATAATTGCTGTAACATCGTGATCACGACCTAACCCCATTGATACTGCTGTCGCCCGTTGCATCGTCAGTGCTCGTGGGACTGGATTCCTCGCGAAAGTTGTAACCCCAAATGCACGATATTGTTCCACTCTAGTGATCCAGAATGTTCCATTGCACCACGGTGCTGCTACCCCCACCGCACTAATTCAATGCTCATACCACATAGACATCTGAACTTAAGTTTATTTCAATTAAACACCTGTACTAACAAAATTCTCAAAATTAGACACCTAAACTTAAATTTATTTCAATTAAACATCTGTACTAACAAAATCCCCAAATTTAGACCCCCGCCGTTATATTTCGTCCCAAAAATTACTGACATGACATCTCTAACCCGTTTAAGTTGCCCTATTGCACATGTTTCCAACAAGGGACGATGCACCCAAACGAAACCAATAGGCAAACTTCATCGTTCCCTATTGGAAATAGTGCAATGGGGCAACTTAAACGAGTTGGAGATGCCATGTCAGCAATTTTTGGGACGAAATATAACGGCGGAGGTCTACATTTGGAGATTTTTGTTAGTACATGTATTTAATTGAAATAAACTTAAGTTCAGGTGTCTAAATTTGGAGATTTTGTTAGTACATGTGTTTAATTGAAATAAACTTAAGTTCAGGTGTCTTTGTGACATTTGGTGCAAAGTTCAGGTGCCATTTTGAAAATTTCCCTATAAATTCAACATGGGCCCCACCAAAATGGAATCTACTTTTAGGGACAAAATAAACAATACACCAACTTTTACCCACTAACTTTATAAAATGGACACTTATTAAGGGACAGCCCAAAATAGAATACCGGACTATAAAAAAGGGACGGAGGGAGTAGATATTATCGAAAAAGATATAAATGTATCGTTTTTAGAAACTCTAATATGTCTAGCTTTAGAAGCTCTAGAATATTATTGCGAAATATCTAGAGTTTATTTTTTTGTAAAAATTAATCACATTTGTAATTTTAGAATTACCTCAAAGGTTAACATTGAAAAATCTGTCAATAGATTGCATTGTTGCGTGTCAATTTAATATGGGCGAGTTCAGTTCATCTTCCTACTTTATCACACCATACTCTTTAGGATGTTATAGTTGATGACGGTCTGCTTGGGAGCCCGATTGTGCATTGTGATTGGGCATTTTTTTAATTTTTTGTTAGGGTGTGAGAATAAATTTCCTCACAATGTATTTTAAAAACTACACTTTAGAGGTACAACCTGAGAATTGACCTTTAAGGGGTTTTCTTATATTCTCATTTTAGATTATCTTTCTAAATTACTTATCTAGTTCAAGTATTATCCTTAAAATGCCCGTTCATAATCCATGTTGAGCATTATCCTTACAAACACTACTCTATTGCAAAATCTATTTTGTACGTAACTTTCAAACACTCTGTCAAATTCATAAGCCACAATCCATTATCTATTAACTTACAATCCAAAATGATAAATGCAAAAATAATTAGGCTGGCAAACGGGACCGGAGTACATTTGAAGCGCAAGATTGATAATCCAAGAAGAGTATGTTTGCGAAAGATAAATTTGATCCGACATAGATAAGCCCGCAACCAAGCTGTATTTTGAAATGCAAACTATATTTATTGTGTATCGAACGAAATACAACTTGTTCATCCATTTGGTTTCCCCTGATTAAAATCCATGTTTTCCTTGGTAAGTTGCGAGATCAACATTAGCTGATGGTTTAGGACAAACGTTATCAGATTGCTACTAATTTAGAACCAATCAATCTTATATGCCCGTGGAACTGCGTTATTACAAGCTTACATTGTAAACGAAAACTCCAAGGAAATCGACCATGGCCGCAAAACGCAAACTCTAAGGAAACCGACCATGGCCATTGGTGGCCGTACGTAGCAGCTTCCCATTGTAAATGTAATGAATTGTTGATGTATGTCTGCTTCTGAGGATTAGATAATCTCCTATATTGGTCGAAAATAGAAAGTTGGGCTACCTAAGAACTCTTAAAAATTTTGAGCTGATATCTTATCGGAAAACAAACACAAACCATATAATCGAAATCAACCAAATAAGAAGGTAGCACGAAATATCACTTTAAAAATCAAAATTCTATACACATAAAACCCTCAGATATAAGCAGCATTTGTTCGTTCCTCAGTACACATAGCATCTGAGGTAGATAAAATATACACACATTCACAAGCAATTGATTTCTTTCAGTTATTAAGAGAACGACTCTTCCACCAGCATTCACAAGTAATAACTTATCAACTGGAGTTTATGCTTTTGGTGGGGTATTTGCAGACCTATAAGAAAATGGAAGAAAGACCTGGATCTCTCTTTGTCCACCCACTTGATCAGTAGGAATTGCATCAGAAATTTCTTTCAAATCCTTGGTTGTAAGCTTCACTGTCAGAGATCCAATGTTGGCATCAAGGTTCTTAACTTTAGTTGTTCCTATGAAAACAAACACAGCCACAATTAGATAAATTTACGCCAAGGGGCGTTTGGCCTGATGGCATTAGGAGTACACTTAGGTGCCAGAAGAAAAGAGATTAGGAGTTCAACTCCTCTTCCAATGTGCTAATCTAGCTATTCTAACAATGCTAACATTCGCCGATAAAAAAAACATAACTTACTCGCCCAAAATCTTTGGTCAGGTATTGATCAATTCATTGCATATGAATTAGCATGTGTTGAAGATTCATAAAGTGGAACTAAAGGGAACCAGCTCCTCTATAGTTCTTACAAGGGGAGGGGCTCGATCGTGATGTTTGTTCGTTTGTGAGTCCTTCCTGAACTGACTTTGAAGATTGAAATTTGTTATCATTAGAGCTAGTTGAGAACATCAATTATGCCAATAGTAGCGTTGAGTTAATATTAATGAATACATGATCATAATACATTTATCATGAAATAAACAGGTTTCAATCCAGTGTGCCAACTGTTATTTTCAAATAATGAACAGTTTTGATCATCAACATGATACGAGAATACAAGAAGGCCTGCAAATAGCCCCAGCAACATGATCTAATCCCTAATAAGGGCGCGGGAGAATCGGAACGCGTACAGCAGCGTACTGAATACTTAGATACAGAAAGAATTTGGCTTCTCTTGAGGTTAGTCCAAAAACGTCGGAAAAATTACTGAAGATGAAATCTAAAGAGCGCATAAGTTGATTAAGAGAGAGCTTAACATACCGGGGATCGGAACGACATCATTTCCTTGATGGAGAAGCCATGCCAAAGCTAGCTGAGCAGGGCTGCAGGCATGTTTTTCTGCCAAGTCTGCAAAATGAGCATAGAGAAATTTGTTTTTCTCCAAATTCTCCCCTGTGAACCTTGGATGCCCAGCCTGAGACTGTGAGACAAACAATGTATAAGTATATCTCAACCATGAAATCCTGTATGTCCATAACGACCGCTCAGATGTATAACTCGGAAGATATATTTTGAAATTTTAGAGACTATTCTTGCCCAAGATCAAAACAATGTGTTGTTAAAACAGAAAATTGCATCGGACACAGATGTGTCAGCAGGAGTTCGATGTGTTCAATCCCAAGTACATTGTGGGGAACCACACGCATTGGACATTTCTGACCCATCTGTGTCCTTGCACTGTAATCTTCGTAACATTGCATTTTTTTCCCTCCAAACATTACATTGTCTCCCAAATATAAAAATCACAAGTGTTTTCAAACATCTCTCTCTCTTTTTTTTTTTTCCGAGATTAAAAAGAAGGAAATAAAAACAAAACCAAACCAACCAGACATATGCTAGTCATATACCAAAAAGCTCTCTGAAGGCAAGCTTTCCACAACTCCCTTCCCACCAAAGAACCCATGACCAAGAGGGCTATACGCCACTACTCCGATTCCAAGCTCCCTGTGGTTTTAAGGCCAAAAAGGTTGCAAATTGGTTCAGACTCATCCAACACTTGGCTATGTTCTTGATGTCTTTTTAAGTCTGAAATAACTTCTAGTCATTAAGCGTTGATATTACAAAAATATAGTCCAATAATATCAAACTAACCTACACAATGGAAGTACATCCTCTTCAATTTCACGAGTCCACAGAGAATACTCCATTTGAACGGCAGTGATTGGATGGATAGCATGTGCTCTCCTTATTGTGTCTACACTGGCTTCCGATAATCCAATGTACTTTATCTTCCCCTCCTCCACTAGCCTCTTCAGCTCCCCCATCTTGCTCGCATCAATTCAAAACAAACAAGGTCAAATACAATTTATTGGAAATCTAGAATGGAAAACTCTTTGGGCACAACTGTACCGACAAAAATTCGGACATCAACGTGTTTGGAGGTCTCCAATCCCATTTGCATCATGTGAAACACATGCACATCAACGACTCTGAACACATTTATGTGCCGTTGCACTATTCATCTAGAATAGGGGCTATTTTGATATATTTATAGGAATCATTTTATCTTATGCTTACAGTGTCCTCTATTGGCACAGAGGTGTCCACGCGATGCTGGTAATAAAGATCAATATAGTCCACATCAAGCCATTTGAGACTTGCTTCACAGCATTGGCGCACATATTCAGGGGTACCTTTGACCTCTACATGACTCAAATCGGCGGGCATGATAATTCCGAATTTCGTGGATATCTGAATTTGCTCTCGAGGCAGCTGCTTCAGTGCCTGAAAAGTAACAAGATAGTTTTTCTTATAGTTTCAGATCAAGATGCAAGTTGAGATCTGCATATCTTTATAATGACGGACTCATGGCGACATCATCTGTTACAAACTTACATGAACCAAAATATACGTGTCGGATGCGAATTTGAGTCTAATGTCAGATTCATCACTGTCTAATTCAACTTTGAATGTTGAACAAAGTACCTCAATAGAACCCATTGCATGGTATTTCATGCATAACTTGGTAATTTTAGGATTACCTAGTATGCTTTCCAAGGGGATGTCCAACTAATCGAGTGTCCAAAATTAAGTATTTAACATTGGCATACCATATCAATCACCTTTGACTTTTGACCCCAATTCCTTTTCTTTTCACTTTTGAGTCCTTCCAAAGTAACAAATCTTCATTTAATATCAATCAAGAAAATTAGACTAAAGGAAAACGGTACCTACGACTACAGTTCATTTCACATTTGTTATCATTTGCATTGTCAAGTTAGAACTATAAAAATGCGGAAAGAGAACTACTGTACCTTGCCAACCATTATCTCATTGTCACGATTTTGTCAATAGATATCAGCTGTATCGAAGTAGGTGATACCCTTCTGAAATGCATCAATTATAAGGGAACATCCAGCTTCATGGGAGAGTGGAGCATTTAATATTCCAGAAAGTCCTCCGCATCCAAAGCCCAAAGTAGAAACCTGCAACACAAAAGGGACAGCATCACCAGGGCCGGCCCTAACATTTTGGTGGCCTAAAGCGAATTCTAAAAATGAGGCCTTATATTTTTTAACCAAAAAAAAAAAAATCAATGTATGTGTCTAATATAAAGTAAAAAAATTAAACATACTAGTTTAGCTTCGTAATTTAACTAAAATAAAATATTTAATTGTTTTATGCAATAGGAAAAATTGATTTAAACGTACCTCTCATACACTATGTTTTCTCTAACTAATTATTTATTAACTTTAATTGTACAAATATTATTTTTAATAATGATGGAATTAATTATTTTAAACCCGTTTTTTTTTTTTTTATCAAAAGTGTTTTCTTTGTGAAATAGACATTAAAAGAAAAAAAAATGAACGAAATAAAATTAAAAAAGAAAACTTATCGAAACATTTATCGTGTGCAAAATGTTTTAAATCTTAGTCTTGAGTAACATTTACAACAACTAAAGCACAACTAATATTAGTACATATATATTAGGACAAGCCATGTCTGGGGAAAAAAAGTTATAGCTAGATGAGGCCTCCTAGAGTTCGAACCACAGACCTCAGAGTTTAAGCACAATGCATCAACCATCACTGCTGGAACTCTGCTTACACTATAACTCGGAAGAAATTATATATAATATATTATTGTGTTATGTGAAAAATGAAGCCCAATTTTTGCTCGAATTTTGGAGGCCGGCCGCACCTCGGGCTTCACCTCAGGGCCGGCCCTGAGCATCACATGGCTGAAATTGTATTATTTTCAACAGAGAAATCAATACCCGCTAAGGAAGCTACTTATTGCATTAATACTAAACAATCTAAACTACCTTTGCTGTTCATATGATCTCTTAGATTGGAAATCCTAAGTCAAGCGTAAAACGGTCTCTGGAAAACATCCCAAACTACTAGTATAATTCACGAGAACAAGAATTGAGAGCACGATCACAAAGTAAGAATTGAGAGCATGAGCGGAGGGTATCTTGAAGGATTATGTGACTAAGGTTGGGCACTAGTAAGGTAAAGCTGAGAATTAAGATCTTGTGATTAGTCAAATGTACGTTTTTTCTTTTTCTTCTTCCTTTTCGTTTCTTTGTTTTTTTTTTTTTTTTTTTGCTTCAAACTGAGTGGTTTGAGATCTTTTTTAACCAATGACAACTGGGTTTCAACTTAAACCCAAGTGGAAGACGGGATTTAAGACTTCAACTAATAAGATAACTGAGGTTCTGTTTCGTAGGGGAATTTGGACAAACACATGGCAGACAATTCACAATCAGAAGCAATTTCCATCCTCTATATACAGATTTCTGAGAATTTTACCTCCAAGCCTTGGCTGCCCAATTTCACTTTCGGGACTTGGATTTGGGAATTCTGCTGCTCCATTACTCCTCCACGAGAAACCTGCAGATCTTAGGTCGAAGAGATGTTCCCTGCGAAAAAGGAAATGGAACCTCTTAATTTATCAATATTGGCACAGGTAACCTGCCCTACAAAAAAAATTACTTCAGGTTTCAGGTGCTATTAATTAAAAATTTAAAATCATTAGGTTCAAAAAGTGCTTTCAACATGATAGTACTGATTTGATCAACATCAAATACACTAGTAGTAATAGCTACTCCACCTTGGAGCTCACACCTGCTTGATCTGGCGAGCAGTAGGTAAAGATGCTACGATCTGGCGAGCAGTAGGTAAAGATGGTACGAGGTTTTTATTCACATTGCCAAACATGTAATCCTGAAGCTGTTGACTTTGTGGCTTGTAGTGAAGAGTGAAGACTGAGAGCATCCGCATTAGGCTCTTTAGATTTTGGACCAAATTACACCTCAAAAGCTCACTTTATTACTTTAGCTACTCACTTTTAAAATGTCTACTGCATCAGACTCTCTATATTAAAGTTATCTCATTAAAAATATTATTTACTCTCACTTTATCCTCAGTTAAATATTTCTTGCCAAGAGCCTTGTTTGGGGCACGGCAAATGGGTAAAATTTTTGCGGAGCCCATTACGAATTTTACAAAGATGATACAAACTGCAAGTTAATCCTGAAATGTTTTTTTATGGGTTTCTAAAAAAAAATTAGCTCAATCCGATATCGGTAAGAGCTACAGTATTTCAAAATTCGTAGGGCGAATTCGTAGGATACTATACGAATTTTGAAATAGCTCTTACCGATATTGGATTGAGCTAATTTTTTTTAGGAACCCATGAAAAAATATTTCAAGGATGACTTGTAGATTGAATTATTTTTGTAGAATCCATAATGAGCTCCGCAAATATTTATCAATTTATTGCCCATTTGTTGTGGTTCAAACAGAGCCTTTGGCAGAGTGCTGTTGGGAATAGATTTGGTGTAAAAAATTAATAAAATAACTAGTTTAACCCTTGAACAGTGCCTCGTCTCTACAAACGAGTGACTGTAGCTTTTGTAATTTGATCCAATGATGAGCGAGGCTGAAGCACGAAGGATTCTTGCACAATTACTCGCTACTCTAGTGCCACGAGGACAGTAGCGAGGCACATGCAGATGCTCTGAAGAGGGAGTTCCCAACCCTCTATTGGGTTTTTTAAAGTTGATTTCCAAACACCCTCCCAAAAGTGGGTAAGACTCCCTTAAAAGTGGGTAAGACTAAATTTTTCTTTTTATTTTTCTCATTCGTCTAGTCAAGACGAATCTATAATCTATAAAGGTTCGTAAATAATACTCCTTCTTGAGCCGAGCTGTGAATAAGCCTAAGTCTAGGAGATGGTTCTAGAAATTTTCTAAATTGCTCTATGAAACTCTAGATTATTTGGAAAAACCTCAATATCTTGGTGAGAAACATGTCACGTATTTGTCAGAACGCTTGGGTCGTGACACGAGCCTGAGCTACTTATGAATAACTCACTCCATTGGTATCCATATGCTCGGAATATTGATGGTAGAGGGGCAAAGTGTCAAGCGTTTTAATTGAATGGGAACAAGCTATCAAGAGTCACATACTTCAGGGGTCATGGTGTATTAAACCACCATATGCACATTTGTACATCACACGGCGTCGTCTCCTCAAATGGAGTTGCCAATCAGAGAAAGCTAATTCAGAGATCAAGGACCATCAAGAAAGGGTTTTGGAAGAGAAGACGACGGGAAAATGGAGAGAGGAGAGAGAATGAGGAGAGAGAAGAAAGCGGTGGCGGCGACGGCGCTGGCAGGGCTGCTTCTGCTCAGCTTGGTGAGCGACGTCTCGGCCCTTTCCGTGACCGTAAACGACGTCGAGTGCGTGTACGAGTACGTCCTCTACGAAGACGACACCGTCTCCGGTAACTTCGTCGTCGTCGATCACGACATCTTCTGGAACTCCGACCACCCTGGCATCGATTTCATCGTAATCTCTCTCTCTCTCTCTCTCTCTCTCTCTCTCTCTCTCTCTCTCTCTACACACACGCACACTTATATACCAGAGGCCTGGGGCAAACGCGATGCGTGTGCAAATCGTGTTACGAAGAAGGGGGAAAAGTGAAAATCTTGAATTGAGATTAACTCGTTATGAAATCTGAGATGTGAAAGAAAAGAGGGGAGAGGAAGATTAGGGTTACAGTTATTCTTTTCTCCGATTGGCAAATTCTTTGAGCAGATTAGGAAATTAAAAGTGTGAGCCGGCTTCATAACAGCCCTTCAAACCAAGAAGGTATTTCCTCTATAGTACTCCCTCCGTCCCAAAATGTTTGCCTGGTCTGCAAAACAATGACTTAAAAGAGTTTCAAACTTTCTTCACAAATTAAAAGAACTCATTGTTTTCTACGAGTAGTATGTTGTTGAATTTTTCTAGCAAAATTTGAATATTATTTTTAAGACCCCGTTTTGCGGACTAGACAAACAGTTTAGAATGAAGGGAGTAGTAAATTATGATAGTAATAGAGGATATATATATATATATGTATGTATATAAATGTTTTTGTTCGTTGTTTCGATTTTCTTGTTGATTGGTTGAATTTCTTGCTGGATTTGGAATGTGAATTCTCCGGATTGTTAGGGTTTATGGACTAGGTCGTTTGATTTTAGGTTTGAGTAATTGGAGAGAGTCTATTGATGGGGATTAACCAAAGAAACCAGATGAAGCCTTTTGTCCCAAGCAAATGGGGACAGCGACATGATCTTTTTTGCCTCCTTTTTAAACCTATTTGATGGGGATTGATGGGGTCTTATGATAGGAAGACATGAATCTCGGTCGTGGAGTTGATGGATTAAAGGTGATATAAGTTGCTACTTTGGTGGGTTGATAGTTCAAGACTTTATTATATGTGTCGGGCTAGGATAGAGATAGTTCAGTTTACTATTTTTGTTAGGTTTGTAATGCAGGATAGGACATGCATGAAGTACATCTGTTTATGTGGGGATTTGCTCTTATATGTTGATATATATTGTTTAATTATAATGGTGTTTTGAAGCTTTGTACATTACCTTTGAGCCTTTTTGGGCATGCCATTTCCTGCTCAAGCTCCTAACGGACCTAACCTGTTATCAACCACCGCTTGCCTTTATTATTATTATTATTATTATTTTCCACTCTATTATGTGTGTACCAACGAGGAGCCCCTTTAGGCCCTGTTTGAGTGGGGGGGGGGACTCCCCTCACGTCTCCTAATCCCATGTCTGTGTTGTTTTTAGTTCCGGGACTATTAGTCCCAGACTAGTTATCCTTCAAGGTTAGGACAAAATAATCCTGGGGTAGGGGGGGGAGGAGGGCGAACTATTAGTCCTGGGATTAAGGGGAGCTCCGGGCTAGAGATTAGATTACCAATATGCCCCTAGATAGCTTAGGAATTACACATTTGGCTATTCTATGTAATTAAAATTTTAATTTTGTTATACTTCTAGTTGAAAAAAATACTTTTTCTATCAACCTCACAAAAAAAAAAAAAAATTTTATGTTACATTTTATCTCAAAGTAAAACCCTAGCTCACTGTGAGGAGCTCCTGTTTTTTTTTTTCTAGGCAAAACAATCATTGGAGAGCCAAAGAAATTAAGAAATAGTAAGCATTCCAAAAAATTTTAAATTTCTTGTTTTCTTTTCTGTTTAATTTGGATTATGGGTTGGAACTTGGAGTCCAGCATCATACCTGAAGGAAAAAAAATCCAACCCACTTTAATTCCTTTCAATGCCCACACCTCTCTCTCTCTCTCTCTCTCTCTCTCTCTCTCTCTCTCTCTCACAATAAAAAGAACAAAACTGGTCCTGGTACTCCCCAATAGTCAATTGAAAATCAACTCTTTTTTTTCCCGGATCAAATTAATTGAGGTGGTTGTAAAGAGTAGTCGCGGTGAAATGAACAATCACATCTTATCATCCAGAATCACGTTGTCTCTCATATGAACAATACCATAAGCTTACGAGAAACAACACCGAGAGTGAATCAGTGGTTGGGTTGGGTTAAGGCCTACTGTCTTTGGAATCAGTAAATTTATTTAGTCCCTGGTTTCGTGCAGGTGACATCTCCAGCAGGTAATGAGGTGCAAACTTTGAAGGGAACATCTGGGGACAAGTTTGAGTTCAAGGCTCCAAGAAGTGGAATGTATAAATTCTGTTTTCATAACCCTCACTCAACACCAGAGACAGTTGCTTTCCACATACATATTGGCCACATTCCCAATGAACATAACCTTGCGAAAGATGGTTTGTCTAGTTCTCTTTTATTTAATTATGAGTTTGCATGTACATTTCATTGTAATATAATCTCTTCAGTAGCTACTTATGGACTGCGACTACGTAAGTATTATGGCTAACGTGTTTGAGACTGGTATGAATAACATCCATTTTTTCGTTCTTTGTTTTAATCTGGTGGTTTTTTGCAGAGCATTTGGACCCTATTAATGTAAAGATAGCAGAGTTGAGGGAGGCGTTGGAATCTGTTACGGCAGAGCAACAGTACTTGAAAGCACGTGATGCTCGCCATCGTCGTAGTAAGCTGTTCTTTCTCTTCATATATTTGTGTGGTGCTTAAATTGATGTGGTCATCAAAATTGCGGCGGTCTTGATGTACATGGTTTTGCAATGTCAAACAAAACTTGTGTAGAATCTAGAAGATGTGATATTGTTAATCCTGGATTGTCTCTGTACAGCAGAGATTCTACCTCTGCAGCATACTTCCCTGACTGCATGTTTCTGTTCCAAAATCGTTTTAATATGAAGAAATTGCAAGGAAGAGCAGCACCCACTTTCACTTACACATGGGGAAATTAGTATTTACGGTTTTTTGCATCGTTTTATCTGATGATGGAGATGGATTTTGATGTTATGCGGGACAAACCAAATTTTCTGTCCCAAAAATTGTAGTTCTGTTTCATTTTACTCAACCACGGGTGAAACATTGGTTTGACTGCACATGTTGACTGGAGAATGGTATGCTTTGTCTGCCGTATTTCCCTTCTATGCAAGGACTGCAATACTAATGTAGTTGATGGGATGAATAGCTTATATTCAGAGAAGGAAAACTATTTCCAGGCCATTTTCTGTTAAAATAAGTACCTATGTACATAGGTTTACAGGGAGAGCAAATTCGATGATTATGATTTGAACTTATTTCCTATATAGAGGTATATTGGTCAAAGATAATGCTGTAAACTCAACTTCAATACTTCATGATATTCCTGAATCACCACCAGTGAATACTTGTGCCCTCTCCCTGTTGATCAACTACCAAGTCGTCTCCACAAGAAGACTTATGTTCGTAATTTAATGATTTCATGATAGGCTATTCCACCGAATAGCCTGGTACTGATTCACCATCTTTGTTTCTGCTGCAGCTAATGATAGCACGAGGAAACGGGTTGTATTTTACACAATTGGAGAATACCTTTTGCTGGCTTGTTTGAGTGTACTTCAAGTCCTGTACATACGGCAGCTGTTCAGTAAGTCGGTTGGTTACAACAGGGTTTGAGGCAACTGGGTTTGTATTTGGAGTCTAACAGATGAGGTTACAGCAAACAATTTTTTTTTTTTTTATTAGCAACCCATGCGCAAGATCATAGTTGTTTATTTGGGATATAACATCTCCGGGATAGTGTTTTTCTTTACCTTATTTGCTGATTTCAATCATGTCAAAATTGACGTTTTAAGTGCGGGGAAGCAATTTATTTGCAGTAGTTGAATTCACATCATCTCATTCATTCTTTCGCTTCGTTTCTTGGATAAGCAGCATATCTCTACATCTTGAGATACTCCGTACTTCAAAAGAACATCTAAAGCAGTAGAAAACTTGTGACTTGATTTTATGTTAGGATTATGAATATTGGAGAGATTATGAAAGACTGGAACCACAATGCGTTTGAAGCTTCAACACTTTATGGATGAGCCGGACACCAAGTCATAGAGGAGTATGGTCCAACTTAAACTAACGAATTCCAAATTTATTCAACCTCGACTCGTTTATCAGTCCCAACTAACGTATCCAATGAATTTTGATCAAATACCAAGACTAGGCTCGAAAAAGTTGATCTCCGCAGAGAACTTGAGTAACTCAATTTACTCAAAATGGTTTGGAGCTAGTTCGGATTTCATAACAAGCCCATATCCAATGAGTTGTTAACTCAAAATGGCTCCGGGCTTGTTCGGATTTCATAACAATCCCATATCCAATGAGTTGTTGACTCCAAATGGCATCGAGCTTGTTCGGATTTCATAACAAGCCTGTCTCCAATGAGTTGTTAACGACGGTATTGAAGCATGTTAATGAATTCAGAAAATGAGTGGCACACTGGTATTTGAGAGTTCTTTTGAACAGATGATGAATCAGTGTGCTGATAGGCTCATGTATGCGTACGTTATTATCTATTGTCGTAGCTTAATCATGCACTTACCAACTCGTTGAAATTGCCCAAATTTCTTCATTCAATATACTGCTGCTAAGGTTAAACCAACAATTACCAAAATGTACTGGCTTGCATGTCTTGAACTGAACAACTTTAAGCTAAACTAGAGGTAGGCAGCACCAAGAAAATATCTGACAACTCTCAGTAGATAGCAGGATTTGGCAGACAGTAAAAAAAGACCAAGTAATTCCTCTGAGTAAACTTCAGTCCTTCGCATCCGCTATTCCTCCTGCTGTTATCTGAAAGATGTGCTTTTTGTCAAGAAGAACTTCGGGCCAACAAAGCAATCTTGGTACTCGAAATTGAGATGTTGAATATTTGAATGCAAAGTGAGATTTGAGCAATTTTGGTAATCATGATAAGAGCTAAACGTAAATAAGAATTGAGATAACTGGGGAAGGATATTGCTTCAGCTTCTGGCAAATTTGGGGCGTCGAATACCTTGCAAACACGCTGTTCCCCTTTGCCCTTTCTAAACATCAACCTTATAGTTGCTGCATGGGCAAGCACATGCCCTCCTGCTGGCTTCTTCGGATCTGATATGAACATCCCGCCGCCCGGATCAGCAATAACTGCATCCACATATTCCCATTGATTAACAATAACGTTGCAGAAGTCCATTTTTGTTGTCAAAGTATTTTGTGCAGTGAAAGAATAGAACGGTGGGAATGGCTTAGTAACTAACTCAGAATCAGAAAATTACAAATGTTTCTCATGACATGGTTTCAGATTGAGGTTTTACCTTGGTTAGTCATGTAGACAGCAACATTGAACTCTTCGGCTATCTTTGTTAGCCGAGAAAGCATTTGAGCCAGCTTTTGCTGCAAATAGGAAAACACTTCGGCCATTGAGAGAATTCACACTTAAGGAAAAAGGTTAGGAAGTAGGTATCTTGGCTTCCAACAACAATTTCAGCATCAACAGAAGATGGTTCAACTTCTATACCATAAATTGAGCAACTACAACTAAATTACTAGCATCCACTACAATAAGTTCTGAAATTCTTATTTGAAGCTTAAAACGTCTATTGTAGGCTGTGAAAGGTGTTTAACAGAAGATATGTACATTCGTAAGTGCTGAAATTCAGGTAAAGAGATGGACCATGAGCTTAATTGCTGAAAATCGGTTTTGAAGTTGGAATGATGTCATTAGTTGCTAACTTATGGCTCAGTGACTGACAGTATGCATATTGCAGTAGATATCACAACACACTAGAGACTCGAGTAAACCTGTCGCTCTGCAAGTTCTCCTCTTCCGGTGAAATCCACACGAAAAAGAGCAATTATAGAATCCACAATCTGGAAGTTCAATTTATTATCACATCAGTATACTGAATAGCATTATAAGTAATGGCATCATAGGGCTATTTATGTTAGTAATCTCTCACCAGAAGTCTGAAAGGTTCCTCAGACATTTTGGCAGCCAGACCAAGAAGCAGGTTGTACTGATGCTCATATGTGTATGCACGTGCGTAAATGATCTGTCCCATTAATACAAACTAGGCATATTTAGTTCTCGTTTTCACTTATTATATTTGTAACTCATTATGCTGGAAAGGAAAATGTGAGGCTTACATTATCAAGGACAGCTCCCGCATCCATGCCAAACCTTTCAGCTATTGGAACTATCCTATCAGGCCGGCTGCAGAGCAAATGTAGTTAAGAAGAAACACAGATTTGGTAGAGAGAGATTCTCTTGAAGGAGAGCTATTGAATGCCAATTCTTGTGCTTATGTTATAATGGACCACTACAAAAACTGCAGGTTATCAGAAAGGATACAAAGTTCCTTCAGTATCAATGTATGCAACCTTTCCATTTCCTCCTTTCATGCTTGTGGGAAGCTACAAAAGTAAAGGAAACCAGATAAACTACTTTCAAGAGTTAACTGAGAGCCCAAACACCAGAGACAGTAATTGTAAATGGCACGGAACCAGGACATCATGCTTCTTATTAACATATAGGTGGTGGGGAAAGGATAACTGATCTTCTAAACTACCAACTCATTCTCGAGTTTTGTCTTTGGATGCCCAAACAGGAGACAAAAAGCGACCATAGTGCCATTTTTGGCAACATCGTTCCATTGGTGTCAAGACTTTCTAGGCACTAATTTCATTTGAGCGGTTAGATCACAACCGTTATGTCCAAAATGGCTTTGCCAAATCTTGAGCCAAATTAGGCACACCAAAATTCCATTTTACTTTGGATGTTTAGGTAAACCATTGAGATGTCAAAGCTAAACCTCAGGCCAAAGGAGAGTTTTGGCATGAGAAATGGTTAACTAGGAGACGCTCTATCCATAAAGATATCAACAAGTCAAAAACTAACAAAAGTAATACTAGATGCTTGAAGACAAATATGAGCTAATCTCTCTCTATTCTATTCTAACGTAAGCCCAACTAACACAGCCAATTCAAAGATGGATCAACTCAATGTTTTGGAAGAATCCAAACCTAAGCCCAACTACAAAGCCAATTCTAAAGAGACAAATTCCAGAATCGAACCTGTGTAGAAACGCAGAGAGTATGTGCTAGCTGTGTCTTTCCAGATCTGAAGTAAGAACACCGAAAACCATTAGTTCACAAGCTAAAAATGAAGAAATAGGAAAAAGTTACTTCAAAACTATGTCGTGGTGGTTGTGATTACAAACACAAGAGACATTCAAATAGAGATTGCATGGCTCTCACCGAAACTCCCCAAAAGCTTCTGTAATCGCACTAGTTTCGATCCCGCCTTTGCATATCAACAAGATACAAGATGGAGAAAACGAACTCTGTCAATTACAGCATTGAAACCGAACTTTTAGTCTATCATAATCAAAGAGAGGATAGGAATTTACCACCCAAGAGTTCATCAAGGGCCTGGCTTCCACTTGTGATGCGAACCACCGCCTTTCTCTGTTTATTACACAAGCAATAACTCAGTTAACCATGAATCTACAACTGAAGTTACTGAACCAAACAACTCTAGAAGTCAGCTAACATGCGCATAGAGAAATTCCACATTCATGCCAAAAGTATAAAAAACGTAGCAAAAAAACTTGTAGGAGGAGCTTGCTCACATGCGCTCTCACTGTATTCAGAAAAAATTTCCTCCAAAAAAGTTTGAAAAACTGAGCCAAACAACTGGTAGAAGTTTCGTAACAATGTGCCGTTATTTATATACTCATCCGCCTCAATTTGTTTATCCGCTTTCCATATTTTGGACCTTTAAAAAACTTGTCTACATTTTTATAGTTGTACTAGTTTTTATATGCACTATATTTCTTACGTGATAGATCTCTACTCTATAATACAAAGTTTTCTACATTATATAAAACACATTGTCCATTTCGAAACACAAATTATTTTCTGAGAGATACGAATGCAAAAATTGGACGAACAAGTTGGGACGAGGAAGTAAAAGTTTAAAAAACTTTTGCCAAGGCGTATATTTAGAATTATAATGGTAGAATTAGCAACTTACTCTGACCAGAGCATCACTTCCTGTGATGTATCCGAAATTCTGCATACATTTAGCAAACAAAATTAATCAGAACCCCTAGAAGTTATTGACAAACATATCAATAATAACACTTATGATTATTGGCCAATCAAAGCTCTAACCACTATCTTCTCAGCAGCTTCGCATATCTTATCCACTTTCGCCTCAGATAATCCTTTGATCCCGGTCAGGTTCTGCAAAATGGAGATAACAGTTTAAAAATGCACGCCGGAACTGAACTTCGCAAAAACAGAATTGAAGAAAACAACACACCTTCTTCGTATGCATCATCAGGCCATTGACGGTGTAGATCCCTGCATCCTGAAGCTTCTTCACATCTCCAGCATTGATTCCCTGAGCTATCACTGCGAAAATCGAGAATAAAAGCAAAAAAACAGAGATACGGATTCAGTAGTTGATTCGGTCGAGCACAGTACATGCCGATCCGGTTTCTACTCGTGAACGAAAGCAATCGATAACTGCTGATGACTAGTGAACTTCTAGGTAAGTTTGGAGGAATGTAAAGCTTAATCGGATAGTTACACCAATCAGTGTCAAACTGCTAAAGAAAAAAACAGAAAAAAAAAAACCTTCGAAAATGAAGAGAAAATTGAGGTCAAGTCTCATTCTAAAATCTCGGATTAACGTAGCAAAATACGGAAGGTTATGATAATGAAACAGAAATATGCAACAAATTAAGCGCTGAGCAGCCCTTACTGACTAATTTTCTTAACAAACCTCTTTAAACAATGAGCCGAATTTTTGCAAGCTGAGCCGAGTTCGTTTAGTGAACGAGCCTACAACTCGAAGTCAAGCTCGGCTCGATTACTAAACGAGTCGAGCGGAGCAACGAGCAGCTCCGTTTGCTTGCAAATTACAGTGTAAAAATAAACACAAAATCTTGTTAGAATCTCGTTAGCTTTCGTTCGTAATGCGAAAACAGAGGACAGGAGCAACTCGCATTCAGTCACGAACAGAAATTTCAGTTATTATGCAGAAGAAATTAGAAGCTGATCACATTCATAATTTTAAATCAATCAGTAGAAGTCGAATCGAAACAAAAATGTACAAAAACAGAGAGAAATCAAAATATACAGCACAATATCGAAAGCGATGAGAAAATTTGACTTCGGATCTAATCTATCTCTAAGAATCACTAGAAGGAGGCGCGTTATGTTTGAATTTCGGATTCACACTGATTTATCGACGAATACACTAACGATAAAAGCAACAAAACAGCGAGGAGTAAACGAAAATTTACGGAACAAAGTGAAACGGAGTCGTGATGAGAGGTGTTTTGTTAGTTACATTTGTCGATGACTTCAAACAAGTCATCTTCGTCCTCGATCTCCTCGCGCTCGACGAGCTGTAGCTGGCCCTGTTCTTCTGACCTTAGGTCATCACAAACAGAGAAGAATCAAACAAATTTCGTTAGCTGTTGCAATGCGATGTGTTTGTGTGTGGAATTCGAAGTAGAGGTGAGATCGCGAGGGAGAGCTTACTTGAACCCATGCATTTTCGATTCTCTGAGAGAGAGAGAGAGAGAGAGAGAGAGAGAGACTGAGAGAGAGACTGTGAGAGAGAGTAGGCTAGTCGAAATTGGAGCGGTGAATTTGAATTGGGAAGCGCGAGGGGGTTATACATAGGGCGGGACTGAGAATTTCTATCAACTTAATTTAATTCGTGTATGGAGTCCGCTTCCGTATGATATTAAGCGCACAGTGCATGCTGCATGACGTGGCAGCTATATTTGTTAGAGCATGTACATCAACACTAGATAAATTTGAGCAAAAGTTGCTAGTGAACGATACATATTTTGCTATCCATTATTGTCTACACAACACCAATACTATCCAATTTACTTATCATCTATTAAAATATTATTTTTTTGGTTTTTCAAATCCGAAAGAAGAAGTCTGGTCCACCTCACCTTCTCCACGTCTGGTCCGCCGTTGATTTCGTCTCCTCCTCCCTTTTGCCATGGGCGTCCGGCCTCCTCCTCTCTCCTAACTCCAAATATATATGTGTATATGTATCAGACTTGCAAACAAAAGAGAAAAATAACTAATGAAGATGATTGCCAGTACGTTCGGAGTGCCGCTCTGCCTCCTCCACGAGCCGATGTCGTCGGTGAGAAGGTTGAAACCCACTTCGTTGTCTATTGCTTTGAAACCAGATCAAATCGTTGCCCAAGACTCTCATTTCCACAGAGAGAGAGAGAGAGAGAGAGAGAGAGAGAGAGAGAGAAATTAATACTTTAATCAATTGCTGATGAATAGTGCTTCGGTAAAACAAGCGAGCTACATTGGTTTGAGGGATTTTCCCGAACCATTTACAGAGTGCAGGTCACTTTTAGACGTTTTCATAGCCAAAATACCTAAAATGCATGTTTACATAGTCTAGTGTACATGCTCTTAGTGACCAAAAGTGTAAGAAAAGAATCGAGATCAATTCGTCTAATCTCGTCAAATAAAATTCATCATGATCTCATTTAATTATAATTCGTTCATTTTGTAAATCTTAACGTGTCTATTGTCTGCACCAACAAAAATAGAAAGATCACATACTGTTGATTTTGGGGGGAGGCTCTTTAATTTGCTTCATCTCTCTCTCTCTCTCTCTCTCTCTCTCTCTCTCTCTCTCTATATATATATATATATATATATATATATAAATCACAGCTGCCTCTGATTAGGGTTTCGGGGGAGAAAGGCTCTCGTCACCCAACGGCGGTACCCGGTCCATTTCCCCTCTTCTCTACTCTCTCCATCTCTCCCTTTCTCCTCCCGACT